>LR753329.1:577837-620167 GCA_902729485.2 Mus minutoides | reverse complement strand
CAGGAAATAATCAAACTCAGGGGCGAAATCAACCAAGTGGAAACAAAAAGAGCTATTCAAAGAATCAACCAATCCAGGAGATGTTTCTTTGAGAAAATCAACAAGATAGATAAACCCTTAGCTAGACTCACTAGAGGACACAGGGACAGCATCCTAATTAACAAAATCAGAAAGGAAAAGGGAGACATAACAACAGATCTTGAGGAAATCCAAAACATCATCAGATCCTACTACAAAAGGCTATACTCAACAAAACTGGAAAACCTGGATGAAATGGACAATGTCCTAGACAGATACCAGGTACCAAAGTTAAATCAGGATCAGATTAATGACCTAAACAGTCCTATAACCCATAAAGAAATGGAAGCAGACATTAATAGTCTCCTAACCAAAAAAAAAGCCCAGGACCAGATGGTTTTAGTGCAGAGTTCTATCAGACCTTCAAAGAAGACCTAATTCCAGTTCTTCTCAAAGATTCAACAAAATAGAAACTTAAGGTACTCTACCAAGTTCATTCAATGAATCCAGAATTACTCTGATACCTAAACTACATAAAGACCCAACAAAGATATACAACTGCAACTTCAGACCAATTTCCCTTATGAATGTGTATGCAAAAATACTCAATAATATTCTTGGTAACCGAATCCAAGAACACATCAAAACAATCATCCATCATGACCAAGTAGGTTTCATCCCAGGAATGCTTAATATAGGAAAAATCCATCAATGTAATCCACTATATAAATAAACTCAAAGACAAAATCCACATGATTATCTCCTTAGATGCTGAAAAAGCATTTGGCAAAATCCAACACCTCCTCATGATAAAGTCATGGAAAGATAAGGAATTCAAGGCCCATAACTAAACATAATAAAAGCAATCTACAGCAAACCAGTAGCCAACATCAAAGTAAATGGAGAGAAGCTAGAAACAATACCACTAAAATCAGGAACTGGAGAAGGCTGCCCACTTACTCCCTACCTATTCAATATAGTACTTGAAGTCCTAGCCAGAGCAATTAGACAACAAAAGGAGGTCAAGTAGATACAAATTGTAAAGGAAGAAGTCAAAATATCACTATATGCAGATGATATGATAGTACATATAAGTGACCCCAAAAAATTTCACCAGAGAACTCCTAAACCTGGTAAACAGCTTCAGTGAAGTAGCTGGATATAAAATTAACTCAAACAAATCAATGGCCTTTCTCTACACAAAAGGTGAATGGGCTGACAAAGAAATTAGGGAAACATCACCCTTCACAATAGTCACAAACAATATAAAATACCTTGGTGTGACTCTAACTAAGGAAGTGAAAGATCTGTATGATAAGAACTTCAAGTCTCTGAAGAAAGAAATTGAAGAAGATCTCAGAAGATGGAAAGATCTCTGATGCTCATGGATTGGCAGTATCAAATAGTAAAAATGGCTATCTTGCCTAAAACAATCTACAGATTCAATGCAATCCCCATCAAAATTCCAACTCAATTCTTCAAGAAATTAGAAAGGGTAATTTGCAAATTCATCTGGAATAACAAAAAATCTATGATAGCAAAAACCATTCTCAACAATAAAAGAACCTCTGGTGGAATCACCATGCCTGACCTCAAGCTGTACTACAGGGCAATTCTAATAAAAACTGCATGGTACTGGTACAGGGACAGACAGGTAGATCAATGGAATAGGATCGAAGACCCAGAAATGAACCCACACCTATGGTCACCTGATACTTGACAAAGGAGCTAAAACCATCCAGTGGAAAAAAGACAGCATTTGCAACAAATGGTGCTGGCACAACTGGAGGTTATCATGTAGAAGAATTGGAATTGATCCATTCTTATCTCCTTGTACTAAGGTCAAGTCTAAGTGGTTCAAGGAACTCCACATAAAACCAGAGACACTGAAACTTATAGAGAAGGAAGTGGGGAAAAGCCTCAAAGATACGGGCACTCGGGAAAAATTCCTGAATAGAACAGCAGTGGCTTGTGCTGTAAGAGCGAGAATTGACAAATGGGACCTCATTAAGTTGCAAAGCTTCTGTAAGGCAAATGATACTGTCAATAAGACAAAAAGGCCAACACCATATTGGGAAAGGATCTTTACCAATCCTAAATAAGATAAGGGGCTAATATCCAATATATATAAAGAATTCAAAAAGGTGGACTCCAGAAAATCAAATAACCCCATTAAAAAATGGGGCACAGAACTAAACAAAGAATTCTCAACTGAGGAATGCTGACTGGCTGAGAAGCACCTGAAAAATGTTCAAGATCCTTAATCATCAGGGAAATGCAAATCAAAACAACCCTGAGATTCCACCTCACACCAATCAGAATGGCTAAGATCAAAAATTCAGGTGACAGCAGATGCGGGCAAGGATGTGGAGAAAGAGGAACACTCCTCCATTGCTGGTGGGATTGCAAGCTTGTACAACTACTCTGGAAATCAGTATGATGAAAGGATGGACCATCCAGAGACCACTCCACCCGGGCATCCATACCACCCATAATCAGCCACCAAACCCAGACACTATTGCATATGCCAGTAAGATTTTGCTGATACAGCTGTCTCGAGTGAGGCTTTGCCAGAGCCTGGCAAACACAGAAGTGGATGCTCATAGTCATCTATAGGATGGAACTCAGGGTCCCCAATGGAGGAGCGAGTGAAAGTACCCAAGGAGCTGAAGGGGTCTGCAACCCTATAGGTGGAACAAAAATATGAACTAACTAGAACCCCCAGAGCTCACGTCTCTAGCTGCATATGTAGCAGAAGATGGCCTAGTCGGCCATCATTGGGAAGAGAGGCCCCTTGGTCTGGCAAACTTTATATGCCCCAGTACAGGGGAATGCCAGGGCTAAGAAGTGGGAATGGGTTGGTAGGGGAGCAGGGCAGGGTTGGGGTTGGGGGAGCATATAGGAGTCTTTTGGGATAGCATTTGAAATGTAAATGAAGAAAATATCTAATAAAAATCAGAAAAAATATATACTAACAAAAATATACAAAGAAGTATGAAGCTTCAAGTCCAAAATTAAAAAATATCATTTGCTGTGTAGAAAAGACATAGAAAGCATAAAAATGAAAATAAATGACTAGAAAATAAAATGTTCATAAATGAAAAGGTACAAAAAGACATAGTGTTCAATAACCAATAAAAGGTATCTGTATACAATCCCAACCTGCCCATGGATGCAACAGTGCCAAGTAATTTCTGATTGTATGATAGGCCAATCCATGGAGAAAATTCATGCCTAATTATATAAACTTCATCAAGGACCTATGACTGTGCAGGCCATAGGCCCCAGGAATGTACCAATATTGTGCTATATAGACACATTTTCATACTATCATCTAAATTTGATAGTATTTATTATATTTCTATTAGTACTGTTTTCAACCTTAATAAGAGAAGTTCCTGCTGGAAATGGGTGATGGTAAATATAGAAATTTCTAAATGGTGCAAATGTTAAGAATATGTGACTGTTGAGCATTTAGCCATAAGGAAGATATTTATATTCTCTTACAAGATTCAGGGAATAACATAAAAGAAGGTATGGAAAGACTGTAAAGGCCAGGAGATAGGAAGGAGTGCTACTAAAAAGTGTCTTCTGGAGATAACATGGCATTGCACTCATGAATCCACAGCAAGAGTGGGTACCTGCACAATACTGAATTAATAACCATTTCATAATGGAGAAGGAATGGACACAGAAAGACCCACCCTTTCTTAGGGAGCTATGGTTATCTAATACTTTCTTGAGGTGGGAGTAATTATATTCCTCATAGGTAGCCACTGATAAATTACCTTTGTACAAGTAAATGACCTTTCTCCCCTGTTAAGGCAGGCAAGGAATCCTAAATAAAAATAGTGGTCCACAAACAAACAACAGGCACATGAAAATAAGATGGTAAATTGTTGAAATGAAGAAATTGGTGGAAAGGAAAAGAGTATAATGAACAAATAACATTTAGAGGGGACATGTGTATTGTTGTTGGGCACATGCACTTTGCAAATACAATTGACCAGATCTTAAATTTGAACCTTAGTGAATCTCTTTATTATAATGGTAATGTCTTATTTTATTTATAAAACAAAATTCTTGTATAAAATATACTATTATAAATAATTATAGCAGTTCAATAGATATTGACCAGAACAGATGCTGGCAAACTAGATATGACTTCTACCTAGGCATGATCTTAATCTTAATCTTGGGTGTATATTTGATAGTAATGAATGTGCTTATATATTAGGAACATTACTCATAATACCTAAAAACTCGACTAAACTCTAATATCTATCTACAGAAGAAAATGATATAGTAACAGAAAATCTACACTGACATGTAACACAGATTAAATTACAAAGATATAATATTGATTAAAGAGTCAGGCAAAAGAGAGATGCACACACACACATTATTACATAATGCTATATACATCAGTTAATCTAATAAACACTGTGGACTTTATGACACTTAAACAAATAAACACTCTAATGATATGTAAACAAATAAATATTATGACTAGTTTTTATATCAATTTCCTATAAGCTAAAGTCATCAGAGAGGAAATGCTTCCATAAGATTCAGCTTTTTCTTGTCTAGTGATTCTTTTAAATTAGTGATTGATGGGAGAGGTCCCAGTCCATTGTGCATGGTGCCACCTATAGGCTGGCAGTCTTGGGTTCTCTAAGAAAGCATGCCAAATAAGCCAAAGGAAGCCCAGGCTGACCTTGAACTCGTGATCTTCCTGCTTCTGCCTCCTTCAGCAAATCCTACTGGCATGCACCACCACAATAAATGGGAGCGGAACCTTTGTGAGGATACTGGAAGGAGAGTTGGGGACAGATATCTGGATGTAAAATGAATAAATAAATAAAGAGAAATGCTGCACGGAATTTAAATTATTGAATGGTACCAAGAAAGAAATTATCAACTATGAATTGCTATGATCATATCTGTAGATAATTTTTTTCTTCAGTGGTTGTTCTTATCAATAATCACAGAGTGTTTGCTATGAGAGTTAAATTAAAATCAGTAGAATTTCATAAGAAAAAAGACAACAGAGGAAAGAAAGAAAGGTGGAAAGTAGAAAGAAAATATTGTTGAGAGCTTCCTGAAGCATGCCAGTACAAAGCACCCTTCCGTGACTTCTATATCAACTCCTGTCTCCAGGTTCAGGTTCCTTCCCTGTTTGAGTTCCTGTTCTGACTTCTTTTAATAATGAACAGTGATATGCAAGTGTAAGGCAATAAACCATTTCCTTCCAGAAAAAAAAAAAAAAAAAGAAAGAAAGAAAAGCCTTGGGGAGAAAGCCAGTAAGCAGCACCCATCTATAACCTCTACAGCAGCTCCAACCTCCAGGTTCCTGCCATGTTTGAGTTTCTGTCCTGGCTTCCTTCAGTGATGAACTGTGATATGGAAGGGTAAGTCAAATGAATCCTTTTCTCCCCAACTTGCTTTGGTCATTGTATTACATCACAGCAACAGAAACACTAAAACTTAGACTACAACAAGCATGGTGTTTTTTTGTTTTTGTTTTTGTTTTTGTTTTTGTTTTCCAGCTAGGGACTCTTAAAAGTAGAATACTAGATATATGTAAGCAGGAGTACATAGTTGAAAGAGGATAAGAAGCAGAGATCTCTTAACACTTTACCTATATCTCAGTGGTTACTTGTGAGTATTCACAAATTGTATATATGTGTATGTTACAACAAAGTCTTTTTTTTTTAGATATGCTAAGTCTTTAAAGAGGTACGAAGGAGTAAGATATAGAGGGAGACTTGGATTACTATTGGAACTCCTAGTCTTTAAATCTTCATGTAGGACAAACAAGGTTTCTAGAATCATATTTCCCCTTTATTGCTACTCAGGAATGTAGTTGTAAAACATGCATATACAACACAAGAATTCCACAAGAAGAAAAGAAACAGTGGAACAAAGTTTAACACTTTACTAGAACTCTGAGAACGTTCTGCCAAGGACTATTCCCTTTTGAAGGGGTTAAGTTTCCTGTCACAAATGTATAACCCCAACAGGAAAATCAATATTTTAAGGCCATCCTGGTCCAAACAAAACTGAACAAATTTGTAGTGTTATGTGGCCATAACAAATGAACCTCTACAACCATGTTCTAATAATACCTAGGTATTTTTCATCCACAATGCTGAACAGACAGTAATACATCTTAATCTCTTTATTTGAGGTGCTGCCAGATAGGATAAAACAAAGGAGTGCATAAAAGGAAACCTTTTCTCATATATCTCAACCTCCATTAGCCTCAGACAAGTCTCTGAAATTTTTCCAAGATGTAGCCCTATCTATCTGTCATTTACTAAGTAAATAGAAGAGTTTTGACCTAAGACTTGATTTTATGAATTTTATTTGTCTGTTCTCAGCAGGAGGTAAAACATGTCAAAACCTTACTGCATTTTCACTCTAAGGTTTAAACACAAACAACCATTCATTTATGTTTTGGACTACACAGTACAGATCCACTTAAAGCCCAGGAACCTGTCACTTGTACTAATGGCTTCCTCTAGTCTATGAGGAAATGTTACTTGCATCTTGCTGACTACTTTGGATTGATGGTGACAATGAAAAAAAGAAAAAGTCTCAAAGGATTTTTACCTCTGTCATTAAAACATATGGAATCAGCTTATTGAGGAGTTTGTAAACACATTTCATTGGTGATTCTTCAACGTCTACTAGAGGTAAGTCTTCCATTAAGTATTAAATCTATGATCTCAAGAACCAGGCAAGAAATGCTCTTCCTACAAAACACATTAGTGTGACCACTGAAAATGTTTGGACAATGCCTCTAGATTAAATAGTATTGTATGTAACAGCATTATTTATTATGATTATACTGGAGTGATATAAAACTACCTTTGAATTTAAGAAATACAGTGGAGTTTTAGGATTAAACAAATACCATGTACGCAACTTGCTCTTAAATAAATCAGGGAAAAATGTTGTTGTTTTTTTTCTGTAGAGAGAATGTACAATAACAACAACAAAAATATATTAAAGGTCAACTTGAAAATCTGAATAAATTGCATACATGATAAATTTCATAGTATTTTATGTAACTATTCTTTATATCTGGAATTACTTCAAAAATTTTAAATGAGTTTATGGGGTAGGTTCTACAGTTGAGAATTAGTATATTATATTATTAAAAGGGAAATGTATGAGCCAGGTATATTGCAAGCTATATGACTATGAGCTAAGCCACTTGATTTTTTTGAGTTCTGGTTACACCATTCATAAAAGTGAGATAGCTAGCATGTAATTACTACTCAAATCTATAACAGCATGATCCACAGTCTTCTTAATTGTCCCTCATAATCTCTTACTTTTCATCTTGCTGATTGTCCCTTGTAATGAATAGAGAAATAATGATAACAATTACCTGTTATATGGTAATAATTATGCAGTAGACACACTTTTACATTTTTTTAAAATATAGTTTTATTGTTTTTCTTACATCCTGATGGCAGTTCAACTTTCCTCCTTTCCTTCTTCCACACCTCTTCTCCTCCACATCATCCTCTTTCTCTTAAGAAAGGGGCAGGTCTTCCATGGATATCAACCAGCCACAGCATGTCAAGTTGCAGGAAGAATAGGCACCTCCCCTCATATTAAGGCTAGATGAGGTAACCCAGTAGGTGGTAAAGAGTCTGAAAGACAGGAACAAGGCAGAGACAGCTGCTATCCCCATTCTTAGGAGTCCCACAAGAAGATCAAGCTTCATAACTGTAACATATATGCAAAGGGTCTAGGTTAGTCCCATGCAGGCTCTCCCTGGTTTTTGGTTCAGTTTCTTTGAACCCTTATTAGCCCATGTCAGTTAATTCTGTTTTGTGTGTGTGTGTGTGTGTGTGTGTGTGTGTGTGTGTGTGTGTGTGTGTGTTCTTTTTTTCCCCACCCCCTTTTGTGGTGCTCTTGATCCCAACGTTTCTTATAATACTTCCTTCCCTGCTTTGCAGGATCCCCAAACTCTGCCTAATGTTTGACTGTGGGTCTCTGCATCTCTTTCCATCAGTTCTTTGGTGAAGTCTCTCTGATGACAATTGGGCTAGGTACCAATTTATGAGTATAGAAGAATGTCATTAGGAATTTTATATATATATATATATATATATATATATATATCTTCACAGCAAATATCTTTGGACATATGAATATAGTGTTTATTTTCTTAAATAAACATGACATAAAACACTACATAATATACTTCAGGTTGTTTAATCAGTAAATGGACAAAGTTGTACTCAAACTCATGCTCACCAACAGACTGAAAACATATGCTTTAGGTTTTTATGTACTAAGTAGTTTAGGCTTTTCGTACTACTTGAGTCTTTTCATTTATTTTATTATGTACCATTTCAAATTCAGAATATTTTAGTGGTATATTGTAAGGTTAATAATACAAAAGACTTATGGGATAATAATTTACTTACAAATTGACTGTAATCCAGTGCCTGTCTCTTTAAAACCTCTTTAATTTAATACTTCATACATGCATATAATGTGTTTTGAGCAAATCTAGCTCCAATTCTGCCCCTCTCATTTCTCCTGCTATAAGCCCCATGACGTTCCCCTCCAACTTCATAAGCTTTCTTTTTAAATGCACTTAGTTCACTTACTGCTACTTGAATGAGTATGAGTATAGAACTAACAATTAGAGCATGTGTAGCCTTTCTGGGATCACATCCCTGAAGAAAACGGACTTTTGCTCTATCTACATTCAAAAGTTTCTCAGTTTGTGGGAGCTTCATGAGACTTTCCCACTTCCATAAGATTCTTGCTGGCTTAATCTTGTACTGATATTGAACATGTACTTATAGCAACTGTGAGTTTATGTGTGCAATAGCCAT
The DNA here is from genome assembly GCA_902729485.2 of Mus minutoides. Taxonomy (NCBI): domain Eukaryota; kingdom Metazoa; phylum Chordata; class Mammalia; order Rodentia; family Muridae; genus Mus; species Mus minutoides. The sequence goes on along the minus strand of LR753329.1, from coordinate 611,282 downwards.
GTCATACCCAGGAATTATTTTTACAGATACATACTATTCCTGCCTTTTATAATCTTTCCACCTCCTCTTCTATAATGATCCTTGAGCCTTGGGAGGAGGTTGTACAATACAAATGTCCAATTAAAGATGAGCATTCCACAGTTTCTTATTCTCTAAATATTAACCAATCATGAGTTTCTATAATATTAACCATATACTTCAAAAAAGAAGCTTCTCTGATGAGAGTTGAAAGATTTCCCCAATCTATAGCTATAAAGGTAAGATTTAGAAGGTCGTTTATTTCTGAGTTCATTTAGGAGAAAAATATGAGGTTCTTCTCCATGATTTAGGCAGGTATGTGTTTCTGCCTCAGTTAACAGAACTGAACATGAGTTTCACTTTGAGGCATAGACCTTAAATCCAATCATAAAGTCACTAATTATTGCCATAACATTTGTGCCATTATTAACTATTACACCAGTGGATGTATCTTGCCAGGCCAGTCATTGTTGTAACATATAGGATTCACAGCTTGGCAAAACTTTTGATTATTACCCCACAACAGCAGTAGATAACACAGTACCTTCCAGAACTATGACAGCTCATCAGTAAGGATGAAGTTTCCAGGTCAATATCAGCTTGATTTCCCCTTGTGTTATAATTCAAGTATGTGATATTTCTACCTATATGGTTTTATCATCAAGTTATGAAGAGTAACAAATGGCAACCAATTATGAAATACTAATGACAAACAAATAGAGAAGAGGTATCACATACCCGGCACTGGGATTCTTTATTTGCTATCCCATGGTATGTGAGAGAGGCATTGCCTTCCTGTACTAAGATAACTACCCAATTAGAATTTCTTTTACATATTTATATTTGTATATTTTAGAAGGATTCTGCCATATTAGTTTTCCATGTGGCTTCTTCAAATGTCTTTAGTATGAGGTATTCTTCCTCATACTTCCTCTTCTACACATCCCTCTGAACCCTCATCCCATTTAACATTTCTTTAACTTTTGATAGGGGACTCAACAATTGCTATGGTTGTATCTCATCTAATACTAGTCTACAAGGGGCAAACCAAGATGTCAATTTGACTGCCTAAGGACACTTTGGTGTGGTTCAGGATTAAATCCTTACTCTTCTGACTCAACATGCATCCTTGGCACTTTGCCAAAACTTTTAGCACCATCCTGGGGAAATCTATAGTAAGATATGAACTCCTATTTGAATTTTAACCTTTGGCATTATGACTAATAACTGACTGGATATTAAGCTTGACCAAACAGCTTTACAAAATTGTGATTGATAACAATTGTTATACAACTATGTACTTATCCATTTAAATTAATGTAAATAAATTAAATTATTTTGACAAAATAAGGTATATATTTGTTTTTGTTTCTTCTTTGTGTTATAATTTTTTTCTACTCATCACACAAAACATTGGATTTCATTGAATTCTCTTGGCCTCCCTTCTGGATTTCATAGGTTCCACTCCTCCCCCATAAATAGTAATGCAGGAACATCTATTGAGGAAGCCTTTTACATTGAAGTTGCATGAAATTCAGTATTAAGAAAGGAATGAGAGATGCATGTAATGTTCTCCAACTATAACATCAGCCATCACTTAAAGACAGGAATATCAGCAGTTCAAAGATATTTTCAGTTACATGGTGATTTTGAAAAGTCTAGCTTGTGCTATGTGATATGGGGGAGGAAAGGGAGAGGGAGAGAGAGGGGAGGAGAAAAGAGAAGGAGAGAGAGGGAGATGAAAGCATGCACTATAGGCTACAGTAATTTAGAAGGCATTATCTCTGTTCTCAAATACTTAAAAATCTAGTGAAGACCATATGCTTTTACTTGTGGGATTATTCAGTATTTTAACAACATGTCCCATAATACTTTTTAAATAGCTATTAACTTGACAATTAAGCCAGCAAGTACAACCCTAAAACAGGAATGAAAATTATTGGTTGCAATGGTTATCCCTTTAACTCCTTCAATCCTTCCCCTAACTCCTCCATTGGGGACCCCACAGTCAGTTTGACCGTTGGTTGCAAGCATCCACATCTGTGTATGTCATACTCTGACAGAACCTCTCAGGAGACAGCTATATTAGGCTCCTATCAGCAAGCACTTCATGGCATCAGCAGTAGTGTCTGGGTTTAGTGTCTGCATCTGGGATGAATCCCCAGGTTGGGTACTCTCTGGATGGCCTTTCCTTCAGTCTCTACTCCACTCGTCCCCGTATTTTCTTTATGGGTGGACCCATGGCTCCAGATGCATGTGTAGAGAGGGATGGCCTTATTTGGCATCAGTGGGAGGGGAGGTCCTTGGTCCTGTGGAGACTTGATGCCTTAGTGTAGGGGATTGCTAGGGAGGTAAGGCAGGAATGGGTGGGTAGATCAGGGAGCTCAACCATAGAAGCAGGGGAAAGGGGGTTGGATATGGGGTTTGCAGAGAGGAAACTGGGAAAGGGATGATATTTTAAATGTAAATAAATAAAATATCCAATAAAATAATTTTCTTTAGCTTTTCTTTATGTAAAATTGCATTCCAAATTTATTAGATATGTTAATACTGTCTACAAGATACATATCAAATCAGATTAATTCAAATATTCTTTTTCACACACACACAAGTGCACACACATACATTATTGTCATCTTCCTGTAACCATGTGGTAGATTTGTTGGCTATAGTAATGATACCAATATTTGCATTCTGGTACTTCTGGCTAAAACTAGTTGGTCTCAGGAGGAATAAAAAGGAAGGGCATGTAAAAATCTTAATATTTTTGATATGGTAAATGTTGAATGATGAGAGTGTAACAGAAATATGTAAAATGATGACTTCTTGGACCTATTTTCTAATCTGAATATGGTAACTCCTCAGTGGCTCCCAGCTTTGGTGATAGGGAGTCTCTCACAGGAAAAGAAGTTTGTAGTTTCAGCTATACTAACTGAACAATGAGCTTTGGGCATCTTCCTGGCACAACCCCAATGCAAACTCTTATGCTGGGACAATAGACACTTTGATTACTTAGCCATCACTCCATCCTCTCATTTTGTTCTTCAAAGATTTTATAATAATCATTGCTACTTTGAAGACATTCTAAATAGGCCAGCCATGTCCTGTATATTTTTCCTATCAGTTCTTGGCATAGTTCATTGACTGTACAAATTAAGGTATTAAAGTATGGAGATGTTGAGTGATTGTTGTATTTGATTACAAAACTAATGAATAACAATAAACTCTAGTTGTCTAGGGCTCCTAAATCACAGTCCAGTGTTCTTGTATGCCTCTTGGATATATTATTTATCATATAATTCTAAAGCCATTAAACATAATAGCATCTGTTGTATCTCTCTTTACTCATCTTTCTTTTACAATATATGTTCAAGACATGGTAGGCTTGTGGTGATGACCACCTAGGACCTGCCCTGTGTCCCAGCGCCAGATACAAGCATGTCTTTTTGCAGATAGTACATTTTGAAACAGACTCACATTCTCCATCCTCTTTTTTTTTTTTTTGGTTTTTCGAGACAGGGTTTCTCTGTATAGCCCTGGCTGTCCTGGAACTCACTCTGTAGACCAGGCTTGCCTCGAACTCAGACATCTGCCTGCCTCTGCCTCCCGAGTGTTCGGATTAAAGGCGTGCGCCACCACGCCCGGCTCCTCCATCCTCTTTATCTATATGGACTTGGCCACCTAACACTCATTTTACTTACAGTCCTATCTCTATAATAGGATATGGCTAATCTTCCTATTATGAAAATGTGGATGAGACAAATACTTTACTTGCAGTTTAATCAACCTCTGAATTTATAAAGAGAAGGTATCATTAATGTAGAGACCTCACATTGTGCTGCATTATATCTCATAATATTGCCCTCAATGAATCCTAATGGGTAAACACTGGAATCCATTTTATAAGTGAGAAACAAGAAGTAAAATTACTTTTCTAACATTTCATAAGTGCTCGATGGTAAAACAAGGATTGGAAATTAAGTCTGTCTGATCAAAACTTTTTAGGCCATAGTGTTTGTGGATTTAAAATTATTTTGCAAAAGGATAACAAAGAAATTATACAAAGCACAGACGTTGTCAAAATCAGTTCCATGTTCCTTCCCTTAAGAAAATATGAATGGCAATACTAAAACCTAATCATCTTTCTTGTAGCTCAGTCTCCAGTTTGGACTTCCCTATTAATATGGTAGCTCTAAAACCACCAACTTCCCCAGTCAAATGCAAAACAGTGATGGAACATGATGGCCTTTGAAAGTGGAGTGCACTGGTCAGCCAAATAATAGATTATTCATCAATTACAACACAAGGATTCTAGCCAGTACAGCATTTGGAAATTAAAGAAAAAAAAAAAAAAAAAAAAACAAAACCTGAGCAGGTGGTGAGAAGTATTTGATCATTCCCATCAAACGTGTAAATTTAATCATTTCCCCACCTGGGCCATGCACAACAGACACTGCAGAAAGGGTCTTCTTCCTTACAGAGGAACATGAAGCTCTATGGTACTATTCTTCATCAGTGTCTGTCAGACATGTGTTACCACCCTTAAACCCTCAATAATGACTCTGGAGCATCGACTAGGAATGAATTAACCTTAATGATTTACTGGACTATTTAAATATACTTAGAAACAGCTAAAATGGCAAGTATGATGCCCACCTTATTAATTCTATAATAAAATGGAAAACACATTGAACAGGTATTTAGAATACTTCAGTTCTAAATATGTTGTATGCTGAGTAACCATAGACAACCTAATTTCTTTAATTATATTTCCTCTCTCAGAAATATAAAATGGCTAAATTGAACATCCACAAAATTTGTTAGGCAGAATTTTCCATTTTTTCATAGACATATTTCCCTCTTATTCAACCATCCTTGTCTCTACAGAGAAAGTATAAACCTCACATTTCTTTATGGTTCAAGCTAACCTTTGTCACATTTCATCTCCAACGCTTTCTTTAAAGTGCATTGTCTGCTCAAATAGACCTAGTTATTCTCCTTTCACACAAGGTCCTATGTTCATATTTTCTGTGGTTATATCACTATTGAATTTCTTTTGCACCCTAAAATACCTGGTATGGTCCCAAACATCTTCTATTCTTCAAGACTCAGCTCATCCACATGTTCCTGAGAAAACTTTTCTTCAGTACAAAGGGGAAATGTTGAATGATCCCTGGTACAGCTTTCCTCTGAATTCTGAAACCCTGTAAATGGTGGTTGTAACTGATCTTTCTGAAACTTAACTAAAGCCAGAAACATTCTAAGAGATGATGTCCTAATCTTAAAATATCCTACAGACAAAGCAGCATTTTTTAATGAAATGACTAACATTGAAATCTTTCTTGAATTTCAGAAATCTTAATATTATGTGGACAATACTATAGTGTCTCATTCACCCTAGATTTGAGGCATCATGAAACCTCAGAATATAAAGAATACATGAAAACATTCCTACCTTAATACAGGATCTCCATAATAGTCACTTTATCTCTATTTGATCTTCACTTAAACATTTATAAGTCTGGGGAAAGAACTGCATTACAAAGTAGAGCACTATGTAATTGAAATGCAATTCAACGTTTTATTCCAAACATAATATTTAAGAACCTACTATGTACTGGGTAATAGCTTAGTTATAATAAAAATACAATGGTAAATAAGACCAATATATTCCTTATGCCCCTGAAACTTATGCTTTATTTCTAGGGAAATAAATAGGAAAATACCCCAAATTAACTAGATAAATGAAACAATTTGGATACTGATCAGTACAATAACATATAGGCCACAAAATTTGGAATAATAAAATGTAAGAGGTGAAAGGCTTGTATTGGTTTATTGGGCTAATGTAGTCTGCTTTGAAAACTAATAGCTACAAAGAGCTAACTATGCATATATTTTAAAGAAAGGTATTCCTGGAGGGAGGTGAAAAATTACAAGATCTCTGAGGTCCAAATAGGCCTGATATGCAGGGGTCAGAGAGCAGGGTGCATGTCTCATTTGTGGTAAACATTTTGGGATACCAAGTAATAGGATAAAAGACAAAAGAAGCAGTCAATTGTACATGTTGTGTTGACTGTAATAGCAATAAGTTTCCTGTTCTAGAGTGATGTCTAAGTCATTACTGCTCCCCAGCTTTGCACTTATCTGAAGATGCTACTTCCATTCCTCCTATTTTTTTCCTACAGATCAAAAGTTACCAAATCTTTCAGCCACACCATTCATATCACGTTCTAGTTCTACACTATTCCTATTATGTTACTCACTTCCTCTTGCTAGAATGAATTGCCATGGATATAACAATAAATATTTGTCTTTTAGGATGCTGGAGACTAGGAACCGCAATATAAAAGTTCAGGAGATCCATTGTCTAGAGACAGCTGTTCCTGCTGTGAAGTCTTCTCATTTCCAGCTGGGGGCCTCTGTGGCAAAGAACAACAGCAAGATTAGGTCTTACATATCTCTTCTTTGGGAGCTAATCCCATTCATATTTCTCAAAGGCTCTACCAACAAATGTTATGAAGATATAGGCTTCTATATATGAATTATTGAGCGGCACATTTAGCTCATCACATCTACTATTCCTTTCTTGTCATATTCTCCTCTTCTACTCTTTCTCATCAAGTGATACACATTGGATAAAAAGATACATTTTGATTGGGAGCATGAATAAACAACATATAATACAACATTTCATATATGAGGATAATGTCTTTTATTGTAATGAATATTATGGTTCTGCTTTTAATACCCACATAAGTAGTATTCTTTTTAGAAATTAAAAAAAAAAAAACTTTATGTTTTGAGACATCACTAACCTGCATCATATGTACCAAAAATGTAATAGAAGCCAATTTTCACTGATATTATTTTCAGGCAAGAAAGAACATCTGTGAACCCTCATAATTTCGCTTTGAAATATATTACCCTTCATTTGGAGCTGGGGCGTATAAATTCTACTTCCTAATTAATCCTAGAAAATGTGACACAAGCAGAGTATTTGCTTTTTATATTTGCTTATTCTTTGGCTAAATCTCTGTCATTACCATATGACCATATCCAAGCTAAAAAGACAAAAGAAAGTAGAGAAGAAGTGATAAGCAGATGAATAGAGATGAATGAATGAAAAGGCCATAATGAACTCAATGACTCATAAGCAATAATAAATTGTTGTTACTAAAAATGACTAATTTGTAAGGTAGTTATAATTTGTAAGGTGAGAAATAACCTACCAAAAAAGGAAGTCTTCAGCCTATATTATGAAATCACAATTCTCCTTCTACTAACACATGCTAGCATATACATATACATCAGCATATGAGTTGAAATCTTGACATAAGTGTTTAAAATTTTTAATCTATTGTTCTATAAACCATAATCAGTTAAATAGAGGCTTAGAACAATTTATACTATATGGCCTATATTCATTTAGTTTCTGAAGTTCCACAACCTATCTTGGATTCAGTCAATTGATTACTCTGTATAGCACCAAGCCTTTTATAGTATTCAAAATACTAGATAAATCAAAACACAAAAAGCATTACATATGTAAAGACCATACCAGCTAAAAATGTGTTTTGTTATTTTTCCTCAGATCTATATGAAATTATGCACCAACGGCAGAGCAATAATGATTTCATGAGAAAGTTGTGCTTCCCATTGTGTCTAACGTAATAGAAAGGTTATTGCTATTTTGTCCAATCTTCCTACAGTTTACTTACTGTGAATTGTCATGTTAAAGTGAAAGAAAATCATTATTAGGCTTCAAAACAAGTTGTTTTAAGTCAAGTTTACTTAATCTGAAGACATGTCATACCAAAACACTCATTTCCAGCTTCTAATAATTTGTTGGAGCTTATTAGATGTTTGAATATTTGGACTTATGCAGCTTAATATATTTTCATTTGGGTTGGTTATTTATTCTGCCTCATTGGGAAAGAAATTTGAGACCAATTAAATTCAATATCACTGCCAGTAATGTGTCTGGACTGTAATAAATCACTTTTCTAAAATCTACGTATTACAAGAAAACCAAATATTTCCATCTTGAATGTCCTTTCTGCCTATAAAAAATTATAGTGCAGTATATTGTAATAGGAACATGTTCTTAGCCATTGTTTTTTTGTTTTTTGGGTTTTTTTTAATGCATGTGTTTACCCTTGAGGTGACATAGAATCAAAAACGAGGCTGAGTGAAGCTCTTCAGTGGGGTTACTTAGAACATCTTAGAAGATGGAAGAGGTTAACTATCCTCATTCTGTATACTACTTTCCCATCACAGTGTGAGAAAATCTAGAAATGTTTCAGACAAAGATGTAAAGAAATGAAGATACAATTATGCCTTGAATTCTGTTGAATATAATGACTAATCTTGTTCCCTGGTCAATTCTTTCTTAATCTCACAAGCTCAATCCTGGGACACTATTTGTTCTTTAGAGAAATTTAAGAAGCCTATTTTAGTATTCGAGAAACTTGTCCTTGAATCTCCTTAATTCTAGTCATGGTCTGATCACCTGGCTCCATTTTAGTAACTGAACATCTTTTTATGCTTTTCTGTTTTTAATTGATTACGTTAAGCTTTCATATGAATAAATATTTTATGTTGAGCATATTCTCACCCATATCCCTTTACCTTCCCTGTTCTCTCCCCGATTGCCTTTGAATTATTCCTTTTTGTTCTTCTACACAATATCAAACCTATTTTCATATTAAATAAACATGACTTTCATTATATATCATTAAAATCTAGGGACAACAAATGAAGAAAAGAAGATATTTTTCCTTCTGTAATTGATATATTTTGATTATCTGTAGTTTAATCCACATTCTTGCAAGTTGCAAAATGTTACTATTTTCTATAGATTATCGATAAAAAACATCCCTATATGTATACACACGAAATTTTCCTCATATGTGACTTAGTTGATGGACACCTAGATTGCTTCCATAACACAGCTATTGTAAATAGTGCTGAAACTGACACTGGTGTGCATATTTCTCTGTGACATGTGAATGTGGAGTCCTTTGAGTAAATATCTACAAATAATAGTGCTGGATCATATGATAGACCTATTTTTAGTTTGATCAGGAATGCCCATACTGAATTGTATAGTGGCTGAACTAATTTACATCATTCTGTTTTCTCCACATTTTCAGCATAATTTGTGGTTGGTCATTTTCTTAACAATTGCCACTTTGAATATGGTAAAATGGAATCTTAGTGTTTTCGGGTTTTTTTGTTTTTTTTTTTTAATTCACTTTACATCCCGCTTACTGCCCTCTTTCTGGTCATCTCTCCCCAGTACTCCTGCATCCTCCTTCCCCTTCTTTGAGCTGGTGGGGGCGACCTAAATATTCCCCCTCTCTAGCACTTCAAGTATCTGTAAGGTTAGGTACTTCAAGGCACCCCAGCCATAAGAACCTATCCCATGTACAGGAAACAGCTTTTTGGATAGCCCCAACTCCAGCTGTTTGGGATCCACATGAAGGCCAAGCTGCACATCTGCCACATCTGTATTGGGAGCCCTATGTTCAGCCTGTGCATGTTCCTTGACTAGTGGTTCAGACTCTGAGAGCCCCATGGGTCCAGGTTAGTTGACAGTTGGTCTTCCTGTGGAGTTGTTATCCCCTTTGGGGCTTGCAATCCTTCTTCCTCTTCTTCCACAAGAGCTCTCAAACTTCATCCACTGTTTGGCTGTGGGTATCTGTAAAAACAAAGACAATATGAATATTGCAAGCAAATGGATGGAACTTGAGAATATCATTCTGAATAATGAGGTAATCCATTCCCCAAAGGACATGTATGGTGTGTGCTCACTTATAAGTGGATATTAGCTGTAAAAGAAAGGACACCCCAAAGAAGCTAAAGAGGAAGGAAGGCACAAGGGAGAATATTTGAATCTCACATAGAAGGGGGATGGGAGGAGAGGCCATGGTCAGTACAAGAGAATGCCAGGGCCAGGCAGCAGGAATGGGTGGGTTGGGGAGCAGGGAAAGGGTATAGGGGACTTTCGGAATAGCATTTGAAATGTAAATGAAGAAAATATCTAATAAAAAAGAAATCCATGACCCAATAAACTAATACAAATTAAGAAAAAAAATAGACATAAGAGACAGATGGAGGCAGGAAAATTGGAGGAAGAGAGATGAGGGTGTTCAGGAACAAATGTGGAGTAAGCCAGAAGATATGGCCAAATAACCATGAAAATGAATGGAAATCTTCACCTGATAGGGGTAAGCAGGTGGGGGCTTCTACAGGATGAGACAGAGAGCTAGGATTGTTGTGCCAGGAAATGTTCATGAAATCCAAAAGACCACCAAGGAACTTATTCTATACAATTGCATTAGGGTCTCTTTATTCAAGCTCAAACTTGGCCTCCCCACTAACCCTGACACCACAGGGAGGTAAAGCCCTGGGCTTAGTTTTAGGCAAGCAATTATAGAAGCAAGAAGGGGATATTTAGCCTGGTACATATCTGACTGAGCACCCATTAACATAATTGGCTGGTACTGAGAACTGAACCATAAACTTAACTTCTGTTTTCCTCCTGGTTGGTGATTGTTAGGAAGTGAAGTGTCAGGGACAGGCTTTGAACCTAGGGAGGCGGATTTGTTGGGAAATAACCTGGAAACTGGCGTTTGATGCAGGTTTTGTTGGGGTGTAGCCTGGAAACGGGTGCTAGTTATTGGCCTGTTGGTTTCCTTGAGTTCAACCTTAGATCAGGTTCTCTAAGATGGAGTCTGAACCCAAAATAGTGTATATTTCAGGATAAAAGATGCACACAATAATCAATGGGGGTGACCTTAACTGTGACTCACAACATTGGGGATATTGAACCTAAAGAGGCACTTCCTGTAGCCTCTTCAATAGAGGTACCAAGTCACTCACAAAACTTTCAACCCAAAATTTATCTTGTCTACAAGAAATGCAGACACAGGGAATAGAGCAAAGACAGAGGAAAGGGCTAAGCAATAAGCCAAATTGAGACCCATTCTATTGGCAAGCAAAGCACCAATCTCTGACACTATTTTTTTTTTCTCTTTATTAGATATTTTCTTCATTTACATTTCCCATGTTATCCAGAAATTTTCCCTTACCCTCCCGCGTCCCCGCCCTGCCCCCCTACCCNCCCCCTCCTACGTAATGGCCCTGGCATTCCCCTGTTCTGGGGCATATAGAGTCTGTATGACCAAAGGGCCTCTCCTCCCAATGATGGCCAACTAGGCCATCTTCCTCCACATATGCAGCTAGAGACATGAGCGCAGGGGGAACTGGTTAGATCTCTGACACTATTAATGATGCTCTGTTATGCTTGCAGACAGGAGCATGTTGTCCTCTGAGACACTCCACATAGCAGCTGACTCAGACAGAGATATAGAAATTCCCTCAACATAGTTTTAATTTGCATTTCTCTTAAGGTTAAGGATGTTGAATGCTTTTTCATGTTTTTTTTTTAACAATTTGTATCTCCTATTTTGTGAACTGTCAATTTCCCTAACCCATTTATTGATTGCATTGCTAAATTTCTTTTTAAGTTTTCCAATTCTTTATGCATTCTAGATATCAATCATTTGTCACATGTATAGCTCTTATGAAACTTTTCTAGCCTCAGTTTTCCCCACTTTCTCAAAAGTGACTTGATATGATGCCTAACAGAAGTATTCTAAGTCTCTACTATTAGGAAACACTCAATAGTCACCTGCTGATGCTTTATGCTTATTACCAATGGTATGTTTGCAAACTAGCTCTCCAGAAATAAAAGTGTGATGCATAATGTTTACTTATTCTCATGGTACAAATATTCACACCACAACTGTTATCAAACAACCAAAATGAAGTCATTGCAGTTCAAATTAGCAAAAGAAATTCCACATAGTTTTCCAGAGCCATAATGAGCCTAGTAGACAATTTCCTAAGACCTTGACTTGTAAAATGTTTAATCTAATTCCTTGTAGTGTTTGCCTCACATTTTAAAAATGATGTGTTATTTTTCTATGAATGTGTTTCATGTGTGTCCAGGAGCCTCTGAAGGCCAGAAGAGGATGTCAGAGTACCTGAGATTACAGTTGAGTTGCAGACACTTGTGAGGAGTTATGTGGGTACTGGGAAAGACACTTTCAACTTTTGAAAGAGCAGGAAGTTTCTTGGCCTCTGAGATATCTCTCCAGCCTATCCATCCATGTCTTAATTTTGATAATTCTAGCATTGGCCTGTTTTCTTCTCAAACAATATTCTCATTCTCTAACCCAAGTAGTAACCCCAGCACAATTTATCAATTTTTGCTGATCTGACAACCTCCTTACTCACTTAGGTTTTGGCATACCACCTGCTTCCAGAATTTTTGTCATCATGTCACATCAGCCTTTCTGACCATCTGTGCTTTAGGGATCTCTCTAATTAATTCATCTGCTTCATTTGCCAACATCTTCTAGTAATAGCTGTGGCGTGATTCTATCAGGAACCAGAAACAAGAACTGCTAAAATAGAGGTACAGTTTGTGACTAAGATCCAAAGATTTCACTTGGTCTAATTAGCACTTCATTTTATCTGAGTAATGAACACCTCTTCTGGGTACTAATGGGTGAGTAAGGCCACTATAAACATAACAGGAGCTTCAAGATGCTACGGACACAACTCATTCATAAATTCAAAAGGAGTAGTATCCATTTAATGAACAACTCCCAACTTGTAGTTACACCTAAGCCGTGAACTTTGAAGCAATCCATCATATAGAGTAAATAAACTCCAATTATTTCCTCATACTCTCATATGGCGATTGAGTACATTACTTAGTAGCTGGCAAAGCTGGCAGCAAATTGATGCAATTATCTATGCAAGTGAGCAAATGATCCAATTATGTGTATAATTATGGCAAAGCATTAATGCTGATAATGATGAGAAAGATCATTCCATAATGACTGAGCCAGAAAAGAGAAAGGGATAATTTGATTTGGAAAACATGTAGCCACAGACAGCATCTGTGGGCAACTGAAAGCTCTTGGCTATTCAGATGATGAGGTCAGGGGCAGAAAAAAAAAAAAGGATTTGGCCAGTGGAGTTGCAACTTTACATTGATTATAAAATACAAAATACTAATTAGGACACAGTAAAATTCATGCAGCAAACAACAAAATAGTGAAAATTTTTGTTTTAACCTTTCATAAGATTTCAGCATCATCTTATACTGACTTGCCCCCTCTGAACTATAACTGCAGGAACACTGATTGACTAAGTGGCTCATGAATTTTTTTGTGCCTTTTAGAAATGTGTGCATATATTTAGCATAAGGATGCATATCTTCAAACTCTACATTAAAAGTCCACATAAAAAGGAAAGCTTCCAGCAGAAGCATATCAACAAAATCTCACCCAAAAATATATACATCTTCTATTCACACTGCAATGTTGTGTTTCCTCATGGCCAATCTCGCCTTTCATTTATCTAGCTAACAACCTTAGCCCTGAAGCTGAATTGTTCACTTGCTTATTTATTCTTTAATTTGTCTTATTACTCATTAAACAACCACTATTGAACATCTACTAACCTTGCAATTTACACTATGATGTTTTCAATTAAATACCTTCAAACATACATGTATCTGTATCAATGTCTATGTCCTTAAAGCACTCACAAATTTAATGCAAAAAAATCAGATTATAATCCAATCACAAAAAATATGAGAAAATGTGTGCATATGTCCTGTGTGTATCTATGTGTCTATTTGTGACTGTGTGGAAAAAGGAATGCACAAAGCATATTCTTTTCTAAGACATTTGAGACAAAGAGCAAATAGGAATGAGCTTAACAAAAATAGAAAAGAGAATAGTGCAAAGTATGAGTTCTCATGGATCTTCAGTGTAGAAAAAGACACATAATGAAAATAAAAGGCACATAGACAGGCAACTCCTGCCTGTGAAGCAGGTAAGCTATCTGCAGATCCTCATCCTTCCTTCCATTCATACACCTCTGTTGCAGAGTACCTGAAGCAGCATTGCCCTTACATCTCAAGGGGATCAAACAGAAAGGTCTGCTCCTCCAAATGAAACCTTCTGTCTCACTGCCATCTCTGCAACAGAATACTTGCTGTAGCCTCCCTTCCCTGTGCCCCATCTCTAGTGAAAGCCACAAGTATTCCCTTCCTAACCACCCCCAAACTGGCTACTTAACCTTAGCCCCCAACTCTCTGGGAACTTATACAGAGACCCACATACAGACATTAAGCAGAAAGAGATGAGAGAGAGAGAGAGAGAGAGAGAGAGAGAGAGAGAGAGAGAGAGAGAGCACTAAGCCCTAATGGACTGTCTCTGTTACATTTCTCCCCTCACAAATCTTAGGGAACCCCATGGAAATGGAGGTGGAAAAAATGAAAAAGCCAGGGGAGATGTAGAACACCAAGAAAATATGGCCCTCTAAATCAGCATGAACAAAACTCTTTATAAGCACACAGAGACTGAAGCAGCATGCACAGGGCCTGCATGGGGCTGCACCAGGTCATTTGTGTATATATTATAACTTCCATTTTAGTGTTTTTATGGGACCTCTGGGTACAAGAAAGAACAGTTGTCTGGCTCTTATGCCTTCACTTGGGGCATTTGCTTCTATTGCTCTGTCTTGTCCAATTTCAATGTGATAGTTTTTCTTTACTGATTTTAGGAGAGACAGATTTCCAGTCACTCTGGATCTCCAGCCTATGAAATGGCAGCACTCACTTTTAGGGTGGGTCTTTCCTCCTCATTTAAACTTCTCTGAAAATACACTAAAAAATATCATTTAGAAGTATGTCTCCTAGCCAACTCTAAATCCAGTTAAGTAGACAATTTAAAAAGTCACATGGAACATATGTAATAGGTAATATAAGTATTCAACTTTTTAATACATAGTCAATTGTTTTCATAAAACAAATATATAAAAATTCTATCATAAGTATGGTGTTGGTGGTGTACCAGTGAGCAGAGCTGGCCTCTGATTTGATTCCCACCAACAATTTATAAGAGAATTCCCATAGATCTCTCCTTTAACACTTGATATCATCAGGAACCACTTATTTAGCAATCAGACAGAAAATAATATCACATTTTTGTTCTGATCTTAATTTCCATGAGTATACCTAGAAATACCTTTTTCTTCATGTCTACTGAACTTAGATTGTGAGTCCCTCTTCTCTGAAGAACGTAGCCCTACATTTTTTCTCTATTTTTATTTTTTTTTATTTTTCTGTGTTTTATCGAGTTATATAATTTCTTTGTATATTGTCGATATTCACAAATTCACAGAACCTCTTGCATCCCCCACCAGGCCTGCGCAGGACTGGATCTGTCAACAGTAAACCTGAATCTTGTAGTGTCTCACTTAGCTGTAATGCTTCCTGGCAAACTGTTGGAGTGTTACTGTGATAGTTTAAATGAGAATGGTCCATATAGGAACATATATTTGTGTACTTATGAATAGTTTGTGTAAGATTTTGGAAAGGATTAGGGAGTGTGACCTTGTTGGATGAGGAGTGTAACTCCAAGTGGGCATTGAGTTTCCACAAGTCCTGTCATTCCTAGTTATTTCTCTCTCTCTCTCTCTCTCTCTCTCTCTCTCTCTCTCTCTCCTTTTCCCTCTGTTTCTCACTTATGAGTCAGATGTGAGCTCTCAGCTACTACTTCTCTGGTAACATGTCTGTCTGCCTGCTCCCCTGCTCCCCTGCTCCCCACCAGAATGGTCATGAACTCACATCTTTGAAAACATAAGCCCCAATAAATCTCTTCCTCTATACCTTGCCTTAGTCATGGTGTCTCATCTCAGCAGTTGAAAATAAACTCTGCCAATCATTATCTTCAGGCAGTGTCCTCATTCATATTTCAAAAATATCATCACATTTGCCATTTACTTTTTCTTTCAGGCAAATTTATCTTGCTTTTTCTGTTCAGGAAAAATAATTTTAAAACTTTTTTCCCCTGTAAACTGATGAACCACTTATTTTCGTTGGCAATCAATTGTGAATACATTACCCTTTATAATATCCAGGACTGCCACATGCAGCTATGCAATGAACATCATGCCTAACTATAGAGACCCTAAATTGTCTCCCTTCACACCTGCATATTAATGTCCAACAAAACCAGAAAACATCGACAGATCAGTGTATAGTAAGGATGGCTAGCTCTAATTGGATAAGCAATTCCAAGGGACCACAGGACATCTATAGTCATAATGACTATGCTCCTCTGGTGTTTAAGTGAGTGGCACATTTAAATATAAAGTATCAGAACAGCTTATCACAGCAGGAGCTTCATTAAATACAATTAATTATAGCTTTGATAACATGAGATTCTTACAGAAATTATTAAATTCTTAGGAGACAAAAAATAACCATAACACATCGACACTTATTAATGAATGTGAGTGGGAAGCAGAAGGTTCAGGACATAAATGGTATATAACTTAAAACCATACAATTCATACAACACACTTAAGCATTGACCATTTGCAACTCACTACAAAACTACCACTATCTCCTTCTCTAACTGTAGATCGTGACTTATTTCCCCTCAGCTCCTGTCTCTCTCAAAGTTCTTATTACATTACTCTGATTTACCTTGTATTGATCAAATGATTCCTCCTCCTCCTCCTTCTATTGCTCAACCATTCTCCTTTCTTTGACCACACTCTGATTATGTATGTCAAAGGTCATTCTATGCAGCCTCCATTATAGTATTCAATTTCAAATGAGGAGGAAAACATCGGAGGTTTGTTTTACTGGTTGCTTTAGAGATTTCAAACTAAAATGAACCACTATGCCTACTTATGGCAGCTAGAAAAGTCAGTGTGCTTAAATAAGCATCCCTATAATAATGACAATGTCACTTTTTATGGTCCAAGTCTAATTTCTATACAATTGTTAGACATAAGCCAAAAAATTCAAATCTTTATCATTACTATACAATACACTTTGTGCTACCTTTAGTCCTATGACATAAACTATTAAGCGTTCTTGAAAATAGGCTTCCCATTATTCCTTTAATACCCAGATTTTAGTTGGTTATATGATGATTCCAAATTAAGACTACATTCCTTACACCCCAATGTGAATAATAGAGTCCTTATGGATGTCAAGTAACTGAATATAGGGGGTTTGAGGAAAGTTTCACAATAAAATGTTTCTTGAAGTACAAAGACCAAAACTTAATTCAAAATCAAACACATAATGAATTTGCAATGGTTCTGCAGTACCCATCCATGTTATACAAATTCACTATCCCATTGGTTCAATACACAGAACATCTAGAGTACTGCACATATTGTCATGTCACTCAATACCAAAGAGCACACCTTGGCATTGATTTGAAACTAACATATCTTATAAATTACAGTGTACCTTCATTGCTGGTGGGATTGCAAGCTGGTACAACCACTCTGGAAATCAGTCTGGAGGTTTCTCAGAAAACTGGACATAGTACTACTGAAATATCCAGCAATACCTCTACTGGGCATATACCCAGAAAATATTCCAACTGGTAACAAGGACATATGCTCCACTGTGTTCATAGCAGCCTTATTTATAATAGCCAGAAGCTGGAAAGAACCCAGATGTCCCTCAACAGAGGAATGGATACAGAAAAATGTGGTACATTTACACAATGGAGTACTACTCAGCTATTAAAAACAATGATTTTATGAAATTCTTGAGCAAATGGATGTATCTGGAGGATATCATCCTGAGTGAGCTAACCCAATTACAAACGAAGTCACTTAATATGCACTCACTGATAAGCGGATATTAGCCCAGAAACCTAGAATACCCAAGATATAATTTCCAAAACACAAGAAAATCAAGAAAGACCAATTCGTGGATACTTTATTCCTCCCTAGAATAGGGATTAAAATATACATTGAAGGGGGTGCAGAGACAAAGTTTGGAGCTAAAATGAAAGGATGGACCATCCAGAGAGTGCCCCACCAAGGTGGTCCATCACATAATCAGCCACCAAATGCAGACACTACTGCATAAGCCAGCAGCTTATTGCTGAAAGGACCCTGATATAGCTGTCTCCTATGAGGCTTTGACAGTCCCTGACAAATACAGAAGTGGATGCTTACAATCATCTATAGGGCAGAACACAGGGTCCCCAATGTAGGAGCTAGAGAGAGTACCCAAGAGCTGTAGGGGTCTGCAACCCTATGGATGGAACAACAATATGAACTAATCAGAATCCCCAGAGCTCATGTCTCTAGCTGCATATGTATTAGAAGATGGCCTAGTTGTCCATTATTGGGGAGGAAAGGCCCTTGGTCTAACAATGTTTATATACCCCAGTACAAGCCCCCAGGGCCAAGTAGTGGGAGTGGGTAGGTAGGGGAGCAGGGCGTGGGGAGGGTATAGGGGACTTATGGGATAACACTTGAAATGTAAATGAAGAAATTCTCTAATAAATAAATAAATAAATAAATATAGATAGATAGATAGATAAATAAATAAATAAATAAATAAATAAATAAATAAATAAATACAGTGTATTTTGTTTTTGTTTTTGTTTGTTTCCCGCCCCCCTGGGCATAAGAAACAAAATGATTTAGTTACATGAAACAACGACTTCTTTTCCTTTAAGTTTTATTTTACTATCTGTGTTTGTGTGTGTGTTCATAGTATGTTTAAGTTCACAGAAGATCGTCTTAGATTCCTTTGAGCTGCAGTTACACAACCCAACTTGGGTGATTAAAAACAAAGTCCAAGTAGCCAGCACTCTTAACCACTAAAGCATTTATCTAGTGCAACTTTCAGTATTGTCTTACTGTCATGTTTTCACATGTTAGGATCAAATTAGCAGATATTTCTATTGGATTTTGTTAGAATGTGTGATTTTTATAAATGCAGTTTGAGTTGTTGATTTACATTTCATAAATAATCATTAAATGAATTTTAGCTTGAGATTAACACAGACTTTACAACAGTTTCTGGAATGGCCCTAAACAAACTCCTGTAATTTTATACTATGTATTTATGTGAAGTGGTGTTTTTAACAGTACCAAATGTAAAATTAATATATCAATCAACTCTGTAAAATGTGCCACATTATCAAATATTTGGCAAGATTTAGCTTCATATATATATATATATATATATATATATATATATATATATATATACATATGCATATGTATATATATTCATCAACCTCATTAAAATGCAAATTTGTTTTTTAATATGAATACTGGAAAATTTTTAAATAAATAAAGATAAATTTCTTGGAGATTTAAACCAGAAAATATTTGACTTCAATAGCCATTTTTATTTTCTTTTGCTTTTTAATCTTTTCTTGCAGTTTCATATATTATTTACTTATTAAGTTATTAACATAGACTATTAATAATAGTATTATGCAACATTAGTCCACTTATCCAGCCCAGTAGAAAGACAGTAAAGAATTCATTTCTGCAGTGAGCAAGCACAAGCACTCACCAACGTTCCCTGATTTGGACATCAGAGGGAATTGTCAGCAGGGCTTTTACTTATATTAAGTAAATCTTTCTTGAATTTAAAAATGTAAAAAGCAAAGTCTTATTTAGAGAATGCAGCGATCCATGCATCTCCTGTCGGGGAGGAAGGAGCTGGTCCCCTCTCAACAACCCCTCTCACTGCCCTCCATTACTGTAATGGAGCCCAGACTCCCTGGGACATCAGCAGGGCTCAAACTTGGCTGTGAGGAGGCAGGCATATCACAGGGAATCCCGATTAATTTATAAAGATTGTGTGTCAAAGCTCTAAAAACTCACTTGGCAGTGGTTAATGGCAGTGACGAACACACTACATTTTGCCAAGAAGAGTCTTTACGTGGAGTCCTAGCTTGCAGCCTGGGAGATTATTGTA
The DNA here is from genome assembly GCA_902729485.2 of Mus minutoides. Lineage (NCBI taxonomy): Eukaryota > Metazoa > Chordata > Mammalia > Rodentia > Muridae > Mus > Mus minutoides. The sequence goes on along the minus strand of LR753329.1, from coordinate 591,412 downwards.
CTTCTCATGGAAAAGTGGACGTGAAGAACTCTAACAATGACTGCTATGAGGCCATCTGCAGAATGTACTGGACTGGCTACTATGGCTTTTTAATCCGACCTTCCTCTCTTTAGCGCAGACAAGCTTACTTCAGGTTTCCTCTTACGTCCATCTAGAATTAGCACATTGAAAAGGTGTATGAAAGATGAATCTCCTTGCTTTCACCCTAAAGGATGAAAACCAGGAAAAAAAAAAAAAACTATTCTTTCTACCAAACAAGCCATCTTCAGTTTTCCTTCACTGAACAAATGCCAAGGGCATTTTAGAGACACATGTTGACAATGTTAGTTAACTGATGAAGTTTTAGATGTAACTACACACAAATCGGAAACTAAAATACAGGCAAGATCCAAAGTGGTTCAGTATGCTAGGGTTTCATTAACTCCTTCCTATATTCCAGTCCCACTGACAAGCATGTTTCAGCAGTGGGCCTCTGTACCACTCTACATCCCTACCACATCGCCCCCTCCCTCCAATATTACCAGCTGCACTCTCATCTCCTCCTCCAAGTCCACTGCTTCTCCATTTCCCACCAAAAACTAGCAGGCCTCCCATAAATATCAACCAAACATGGATAATGAGATGCAATAAGACAAGACACAAGGGCAGGGAAAACAACACAATAGGTGGAAAAGGGTCCCATGGTCAGGCAAGAGGTAGAAAGACCCCTACTCCTACTTTTAGGAGTACCACAAAACCCCAAGCTAAACAACCACAACATAACTGCAGAGGACCTAGTGCAGACCTACTGGGGCTCTGTAATTGCCACTTGAGTCTCTGGGAGCCCTGTAGGACCCCTGCTTAATTTATTCTGTAGGCTATATTTTCCTATTGGTCTTGACCTCTCTGGCTCCTCCAATCCTTCCTCCCTTTCTTTGTTTTGTTGTGACTCTCTGAATTTGCTCCCATCAGCTGCCAGAGGATGTCTTTCTGATGAGGATTAGACCAGGAACTGGTTTATAAATATAGAATAGCATTATGAATCCTTCTAGATCCTCACTATCTACAGTGTCAGTCATTGGCTCCCTCTTTGTGGCTTAGACCTCATTGGCCACTCCTACAAGCTTTGAGCCACCATTGTCCCAACATATCTTGCAGGTAGGACAGGTTTTCTAGCTGGGTTAGTGTCCCAGTCTTACCACTGGAAGCCTTGCCTGGTTATAGAAGATGGCCAGTTTGAGCCCCATATCCTCCATTACTAAAAGTCATCTTAGGGTCACACTCATAGGTTCCAGGAAGTTTCCACAGCACTAGGTTTCTGCATTCCCTCCAAACACTTCCCAACCCCAATAGTCTCGTCTCATACTCTCTCCCTCTGTCCCTCCCTTTGTGGACTGATCCTTCCTTTGCCCATCCCCACCTGCTCCCAGTTCATCTGCAAAATCTATAGTATTTCCACTTTGCAGGGAGATTTATGCAGTTCCCCCTAAAGCCCTCCTTGTAACTTACCCTTTCTGGGTCTGTAGATTGTAGCATGATTTTTATTTACTGAACAGGTAATGTCTTTTTGTAAGTGAATACTTATAGTGCTTGTTTTTCTGGATCTACAATACTCAGATGATTTTTTTCTAGTTCCATCCATTTGCCTGAAATTTTCATGATGTCCCATTTTTAAATGCCTGGTAATACTCTACTGTGTAAATGTACCACATTTTCGTATCAGTTCTTTAGTTGAGGGACATCTAGGTTGTTTCTAGTTTCTAGCTACTATTAATAAAGATACTATGATCATAATTGAACATGTGTCCTTTTGATGGGATGGAGTGTCCTTTCAGTATATATCCAAGTCAGCCATGGAGGAGTGTCCCCCTTGGTCCCTATACTCAATACCCAAATAACCAGGAGCACATTTTGTATGCCAAAGGGACACAACAAGCAGAAAAAGTTAAAAGAACCTTATCATAGATCCACATACAGGAAAATGAGGCCATATACATCCATTCTGTGTTTAATATTGTAAAGATAAGTGGTAGAAGACTTTTACACAGTAGTCTTTAAGGTAGGGGAAAAGTTCATGTAGGTCCCTTCTTTCTACATCCTACAGACTGCAGTGAGGAAGAACTGCTTACAACTAAGTCAACCCTCCCGCAAGGAATATGAAGTGGTCTCGAGAATAAATACTATAAATAACTAATAAAAATGTATCCTGGATATTGAGAAAATAATGCTAATGCATAGGTATCAGTTCTGAGTCCCTTGTGGATTGTATTCTCTGTCACCATCATCCTCTTTGTGGCTTAGACCTCATTGGCCACTCCTACAAGCTTTGAACCACCATTGTCCCAACATATCTTGCAGGTAGGACAGGTTTTCTAGCTGGGTTAGTGTCCCAGGCTTACCACTGGAAGCCTTGCCTGGTTATAGAAGATGGCCAGTTTGAGCCCCATATCCCCCATTACTAAAATTACCTCAATCCCAAATAATTCTTATTAACTAAACTTATAAATCTTATTCCAATAAGCAATACCAAAATCTTTGAGGCTGAGGCATGTTTAAGAGAGCAGAAGCTTAAATCAACAACTATCTAATTTCTGCCAAAAGTCAGGTTAATATAACTAATCGTTAAGAATTTAATAAAATACAAGATAAAGATTAAAATGGCATCAACAAGGAATACCATTGGTGAAATAAGATTTGTGATCACTCACTATGAACTTTAGCATTGATTGAACTTACACAAGATGAGTATTGCAATAATTACTGCTTGTTATCAGGCATGCTGGGTTTGGAACTAAAGTAGGCAGCCCTAGGTATGTCTTTGATGGTATTTCCAGGAAGGTTTAACCAAAGAGACAATACTCACTTTGACTTTGTGCAACACCATATCATGATTGACTGAAGAAAGAAGACAGGTGGGAGGGGTTAAGTGCCAGCATTCACCCCTTCCCTTCCCTACTGCTGGGCAAAATGACTGATATGCTTTCCCCATTGTGATGATTCCCTCAAACTTTGAACCAAAATAAACTGTGCCTCAAGTTACTTCTGTAGGATATTTTGTCACAGCAATTAGAAAAAATAATTAAGGTACACATTATTGTCAACCTTCCCATGAAACTACCTTAAACAGTCACTTAAATTCTGATAATGCTGTCAAGTCGAACAGAAGAGTAAGAAAAGTAGTTCAGTCAGTAAGCAAAACACAAATTAGACAGAGCTTAGTTCTAAGTGTTAAAAGCATGGGTTTATTCTAGAGTGAAGAAAAGGGTGTACAACAATATGTACAACTGAAAGAGTATTATCTTTCAATAAAAACATTATCTCAGACAATGTAAATTAAATTAAACATTAACAAAGTTGTTTTATATAAACTCATTGAAATGTCTCAGTGAATAAATGGTCATCTTTACAGATGATAAAATGAAAGATTTATTCGTGTTTCTGAAGTAATCATTTCTTCCTTCATTTTCTCTCTTCAGACAGATCTACTTTAAATGTGGTGATTTTAAGGCTACTAGCATCAATCCAGTCTTGACCACCTATCACTTTTCAATTCAAAGAATATATATAAGCTTATCAAACATACCAAATGGATTTTCTATCTTCTGACTTGTACTCCAATATACTCATGTCCAACTATGTTTTTCTTTTATCCTCCACCATGGTGGAAAATTTGCAGTCATTGATGTAGGCATAAATTTTTTGCAACCTACTTTTAATAAGTGTTTAACCTCTCCTCTAGCCCACCATCCTGCAGAGGTAGTGGAAGAGAAAAGTTATTAGGATATGGGGGAAATGGACCTGTTAAGCAATAGTTCTTCGGGGATGATCTTGATCTTTTGCAGCAGTTCAGTTCCATAGCAAACACCAAATATGGCACAGCAGCTGCAGAACACTCCTCTAGGCAGGCAAACACCACATATGAACTGGCAGCTATTGTCCAGTCCTTTCTGCAGGCAGACACCAGGCACAAACCAACAGCTAGCTGTATTTCAATCCTGAAGAACCTACAAGGCTCCCCAGCAAGCCCAAGGCCAGGCCACAGAATAAGTAAGGATTTCTTGGGTGAGTTTCTCTCAATGGCAGCACTACAGCAAGTTGAGGTCAACAAGGCCATGTACCAATACATGTGTGTCTTTGGCAAAGAATAGTGAGGTGGAGCAAACTAAACCAAAGCTCAGTGCTCATCTCCCACTGTCCATGGGGTCATATTTATACTCCTTCATCCAGAGTCCTTTCAGGTATCTGCTATATCAAAACATCATTTCATCTCTGTCTGCTTCAGGAAAATCATCTTTCAGGTGTTTCCTTTAGCAAGGCATCCTTTCACCTGTGCATAGCAGCAAAACATCATTCAACATAACTAAATTTTCAAAGAAATTATAAGTTTCTGCTTCATATTGGTGTTCACCCTTCCACTAAAGAATCCATTAACAAGTATCATATTGTTGATCCTCATATCTTATTATCAAAACCTCTTGATTCTAGCCATAAATCTTTTGAAACAATACTATGCAACACCCCCACAGGCATACACACCACTGAAAATTCCCTGTATGCAATGCCTTTTTATTAATTTATTCTATATTTAATACAGTTTTTAAATAGAGGCTAAGAAAATGTATTAAGTTGAACTCTCAACTGAAAGGACCATCAATTTATTTGTTATTATATAACCAATATTAACAGTGGGCTCTAACCCAGTTTGGTAATTTAAAATTCACTATTTGAAAATCAGTAGGCTTTATAAGGCTCAGGCTTCATAGCCACAGAAAGAGAATTTAATGGAAAGTATTTCCTGATGCTTTAACTTTGAATAGCTCTCCCTTCAACTCCAGCCTGTCAAGTAGTTAATGATCATAAACAAATGCTTGAATGCACTAGAGAGATTGCTATTTAAAGCAAAATTACAGTCAATCTACTGGCAGAGCAAAAAATTTCCTGAAATGAGAATAATCATCTCCTAAATCATATGTTGCAAAATTATATATGTATATATTTTTTCCTGAAATTTTTATATCCCTTCTTTAATTCAGGTCAACAGATATTTACTAATGCTCTGAGTAATCGTCCTCCTACAACAAAGTGCGCAGAGGAATGAGATCCACTTTGAGTTGAAGAGTAATCCTTAACAAAGCCAGTCTACAAACTGGAATCCTGATGCTCAAAGATACAATATAGACTTTGGAGGAGGTAGTGCCTTAGTTAAGGTTTCCATTGCTGTGAAGGCACACCATGACCAAGGCAACTCTTATTTTTTTTTAATCAAGATTATTCTTTTTTATTGGATATTTTATTGATTTACATTTCAAATGTTATCTTTTTCCCAGTTTCCCCTCTGCAAACCCCCTATCCCATCCCCCTTTACTCTGCTTCTATGAGGGTGCTTCCCCATCAACCTACCCACTTCTGCCTTACTACCCTAGTATTCCTCTAAACTGGGGCATCAAGTCTTCACAGGACCAAGGGCCTTCCTTTCCATTGATGCCAGTTAAGGTCCCTTCAGCTTCTTCAGTCCTTCCCCTAACTCCTCCATTTGGGTCTCTGTGCTCAGTCCAATGGTTGTCTGTGAGCATCCTCATCTGTATTGGTCAGAATCTAGCAGAGTCTCTCAGGAGACAGCTGTATCAGGCTCCTGTCAGAAAGCACTTCTTGGCATCTGCAATAGTGTCTGGGTTTTGGTATCTGTATGTGGGAGGAATCCTCAGGTGAGACAGTGTCTGCATGGCCTTTCCTTCTGTCTCTGCTCTACTGTGTCCCTGTATTTCCTTTAGACAGGAGAAATTCTGGGTTAAATTTTTGGAGATGGGTGGGTGGCCCCATTCCTCAACCGAGGGTCATACCTTCAAGACAACTCTTATGAAGGTAAACATTAAATTGGGGCTGGCTTACAGTTTCAAAGATTCATTCCATTACTGTGCAAGTAAGCATGGTGCTAGAGCTTAGAGTTTGACATCTTGATCCACAGGGAGCCAGGAGACTGGCATCTGCAGGCAGCCAGGAGAAAGCTCTCTTTCTAAACTGAATGGAGCTTGAAAGTAGCCTCAAAGCCTGCCCCAACAGTGATGTACTTCCTCCAACAAGATTACAACTACTCCAAAAGAGCTACACCTCCTAATAGTAGCACTTCCTAATAGTAGCACTATCCAAGGCCCAAGCATATTCAAACCACCACAGGTAGGTATGTATAAAAAAGTGGATCCTGGAAATGAGATGTTCTTGACTAAAAATAAATTTTTTATATCATAGCAAGTAGAAGAATTTTAATGAGTGGATCTTGTCTAAAAAACATCTCAGGGCTTTGGAGATGTCACAGTTGATGTTCCATAAGCATGGAGATTGAGTTCATTCCTAGGACCAACATAAAAACCACATGTACCTGTAATCATCTACTGATACATAAGGACTACTTTAAGTTCTAGGCCAGCTGAGCTACATATTGAGTTTCAGGACAACCTGGACAAAGTCTGTATTTAAAGAACAGAAGAGAAAAGGAGAGGAGAGCAGAAGAGGGCAGAAGAGAGTTGAGGAGAGGAGAGGAGAGGAGAGGAGAGGAGAGGAGAGGAGAGGAGAGAAAGAGAAAGGGAGGTAGAAAGGAAGAAGGAAGTAAAAAGGGAGAGATGGACATAGGGAAGGGGGAGGGAGGGAGAAAGAGACAGGAGGAGGGATGGAAGAAATGGAGGGAGGGAGTCAGGGATACCCTTGTTAAATATTCATACGTGAGAAAATTACTTTGCTATCCATGGCTTGAATCAGATATAGGGTTTACTCTGAATTTTTCCTTATCTCATTCATCTAAATACCTTGCCCTCCCCAGCACACATAAAAACTTTTCCCAAAGATTACCTCATGCCAGTATTTTTTTCCACTCACTCATATTGCAGAATTGTCTTTATTTCACCTATAAGCATAAATTGCTAAACTCTTCTTCTAAATAGGCTCTATACTTATCCTCTGGCATCTGGGTATTCTGTAATCAACACATCACCTGATTATTCTTGTTTACTGTTATCCAGGTGACATAACTCTATTGAAAGCCTTCCAATGGTTTTCTGGCTTATCTTATATCCCAAGCCTCTTGTGAGATTCCACTTTAAGCTCTCCCATCCTTACAAAATAGCCATATATTACTTTACCTTCCTATTCACTCATACAACCCTAGACACACTAGCTTCCACATTGTTGATCAAACTATCAAACACATTTCTGCCTTCCTATATGTTATTTACTGAGAATAGTTCCCTTGAGCATATATAATTCTTATCTTCTGTTCAACTACTATTACAAACATGACTTTATTAGTGTTTTCTATTATCTATTCTTTATAAACAGAAACCACAAATACATCCCAATATCCCCTCCATATCCCATCTTCTGTTATCTTTTTCTTATAATTTTTTTCATGAGAAAGTTCACAATTCACTCAATTCTATACATCTTCCAATGAGATTCTGCCCTCCTTTCACTAAAGACTGTATATTATTCACTATTCTATCATCAGTACAACAAAGTTCAACACCAAGAAGGCATTAGAATATTTGTTAAAAGAATGGATGAGCAAATTTGGAACATCAGCAATTCCTGTCAATGTAACTTCTAAGATACATGTCTAACTGATTTATTTCTCTCCAAATCACTGATGTAACCTTAGTTTAAGAGTCTCCCATTAAGTCCTATGCAGTATCCCTCTCCCTTCTGGTCTTTTAAACACTATTCTCAATCTCCTACATTTTTTCACAGTGTAGTCTTCTAACAATGTATATCAGATTATATCTTCTCCTAGGCAAAACTCCCCAGTGGCTTCTCATTGCTTCTGGATGAAATACAAACCCCTTCAAAGCTCTGCATGACCTAGTTTCTGCCAACTTCCCAACCTAATTTTATATCACTCTCCTCTGCATTTAAGTTTTTTTTTTTTTTCCTTCTGTGCGTACAAGGAACCATTTTAGTGTTTCTTAGATACCATTTGTTCTGCCAGGATTTTTTCCTCTTCTGACTTTTCTTGTTTTAGGTTATCAACCTTATAAGAAATATCTTCTTTCATACCTGAAGACTCATTTCATCATTACTATGGATCTTTTTTGTTTTCTTTACCAATAATGATTCAATGTTTTAGTAAAGATTTTGAATATAGTAAATGAATCAAAATTTTTGTCTAAAGCAGTATTTTTCAATCTTCTTTAATGTTATCATGCTTTATTACACTTTCTCGTGTTGACTCCTTAACAATAAAATTATTTTTGTTGCTACTTCAGAACCGTAATTTTACTATTATGAGTTGTAATGTAAATATTTTTGGAGATAGAGGCTTGCTAAAGGGGTTTCACCCCACAGATTGAAAATCATAGGTATAAGTCAGTGTTAGTTAAGCCTATGCAATTTTCCTAGGTTTTCTGTATTGTAGAGATCCAGATAATATACCAACAATGTACTATAACATTCTTGCTCAACTCTGCTATTTAAGAAAACAGAGTACAGTTTTGGTATTAGCACATAGTGTAATTTCTTAATTTTTTTTAACATTTCAGTAAATATTTCTGTGAAAATGCTTTTATGGAACTGCTTCCTATGTAAGAAATCTGATATGTAAATGAATTACACATGAAGTATAGTGAGTTATTGTGAGTACTGGAAATGAGACAAAAGCAATAGATCGTTATTTGTTTCATGTCTGATCTCTATTTGTGAAGATTCTTCTCAGTGTTCAAAGTCCTCATTTTATGTTCTTTATTACCAGATATGATATTCTTGGCTCATTTCCTATTTGGCACCAAGAGAAAAGCATAAAAATGTTATCATTTATAATGCCTTGGCTCCTGAGCAACTACCTGTAATGAAATGGTATGTGCCTCAACACTATATTCCCTTACTACTTAGTACAATGTATTTAATGGAAATTCCTTCATAACATATAATACCTAATCTTTCATTCCTTGTGAATATTGGTTTCTAATGACAGTTTTAGAAGTTAATTATGTGTTTCCATCACAAAGACCTTAAAGCAAACCTTGAACATAAAAAAAAAAAAATGTGAGAACCAAGAAGCAACATGGAACAGTCATTCTAATATCTAATAAAATAGACTTTTAAATAAAGTTAATCAAAAGACAAGGGAAAGGACACTTCATACTCATCAAAGGATAAGTTGACCAAGATGACCTCTTAATTATGAACATCTATTCCTCAAATGAAAGGGCACCACACTCATAAAAGAAACATTAATAAATCTTAAAATCACACAATGAAACTCACACACTAATAGTGGGAGAATTCAACATCACTTTCTCACCAAATTGAACTGGTCATTGAAACAGAAACAAAATAGAGAAATAATGAAACTAACAGAAGTTATGGCACCAGTCATTCCAGGAAGAGTTCTCCCAGGAGTACTTTCACTCCATGCTCAGAGGTGAGATAGCTACTTTCTCTCCAATAATTGTCCAGAGCAGGGCCAGATAAAAGTACATAGTGTACAGAGAGGAACAGTGGAAGAGCTTGGAAAGGATAGTTAAACTCACCACCTGCACCCAGAGCTTGGGCTGTTCCTGAGCACTCTGTAAACAACAAGTTGTGCAAAAAGGGAGGTTATCTCCCAGGAATACTGACACAGGCTTAAAGACTCAAAGGAGGGACAAGCTCCATCCAGAGACAGCAAGACTATCTAATGCCAGAGATAAACAGATGGCTAAAGGCAATCTCAAGAATCTTACCAACAGAAACCAAGGCTACTTGGCATCATCAGAACCAAGTTCCCCCCACAATAAGACTGGGATACCCCAATACACCAGAAAAGCAAGATATGGATTTAAAATCATATCTCATGATGATGATGGAGGATTTTAAGAAGGACATAAATCACTCCCTTAAAGAAATACAGGAGAACCCAGGTAAACAGGTAGAAGCCCTTAAAAAGGAAACACAAAAATCCCTTAAAGAATTATAGGAAAATACAACCAAACAAGTGAAGGAACTGAACAAAACCATCAAGAATGAAAAAATGGAAGTAGAAACAATAAAGAAATCAGAAAGGGAGACAATAATGGAGGTAGAAAACCTAGGAAAAAGGTCGGGAGCCATATATACAAGCATCACCAACAGAATACAAGAAATGGAAGAGAATCTCACTCAGGTGCAGAAGATAACATAGAAAATATTGACACAGCAATCAAAGAAAATGCAAAATGCAAAAGGATCCCAACCCAAAACATCCAGGAAATACAAGACACAATAATTAGACCAAACCTAAGGGTAATAGGAATAAAAGAAAGAGAAGATCCCCAAATTAAAGGACTAGTAAATATCTTCAACAAAATTATAGTAGAAAACTTCCCTAACCTCAAGAAAGAGATGTCCATAAAAATACAGGAAGCCTACAGAACACCAAATAAAGTAGACCAGAAATTCCTCCTGTCACATAATAATCAAAACACCATATGCACAAAAAAAATATTAAAAGCACTAAGGGAAAAAGGTCAAGTAACATATAAAGGCGGACCTATCAGAATTACAACAGACTTCTAACTAGAGACTATGAAAGCCAGAAGATCCAGGACAGATGCTATACAGACACTAAGAGAACACAAATACCAGCCCAGGTTACTATAACCAGCAAAACTCTCATTTAGTGTAGATGGAGAAATCAAAGTATTCCATGACAAAACCAAAGCCACATAATATATTTCCATGAATCTAGCCCTTCAAAGGATAATAAAGAGAAAACTCAAACACAGGAAGAAAAAAATACGCTCTAGAAAAAGAAAGTAATCCTTCAACAAACCTAAAAGAAGATAGCCACATGAACAGAATTCCAACTCTAATAACAAAAATAACAGGAAGCAACAATGACCTTTACTTAATATCTCTTAATATCAATAGACTCAATTACCCAATAAAAATACATAGACCAACAGACTGGTTACATAAACAGAATCCAACATTTTGCTGCATACAGGAAACCCACCTCAGAGACAAAGATAGACACTACCTCAGAGTGAAAGGCTGGAAAACAATGTTCCAAGCAAATGGTTCCAACAAACAAGCTGGAGTGACCATTCTAATATTGAATATAATAGTCTTTCAAGCTAAAGTTATCAAAAAAGATAAGGAGTGACACTTTCTACACATCAAAGGTAAAATCGACCAAATTGAACTCTCAATTCTGAACATATATGCACCAAGTGCAAGGACATTCACATTTATAAAAGAAACTTTATTAAGGCTCAAAGCATACATTGAACCTCACACAATAATAGTGGGAGACTTCAACACCCCACTCACATCAATGGACAGGTCATGGAAACAGAAATTAAACAGAGACACAGTGAAATTAACACAAGTTATGAACCAAATAGATTTAACATTTTATCCTAAAACAAAAGAATATAATTTCTTCTCAGAACCTCATGGTACCTTTTCCAAAATTAACCATATAGTCGGTAACAAAACAGGCCTCAACAGACACAAGAAGATTGAAATAATCCCATGCATTCTATCAGATCACCACAGTCCATCCCATTTGTTAATTCTTGATCTTAGAGCATTTCTGTTCAAGAAAATTTCCCCTGTGCTCACCTGCTCCAGGGTCTTCCTCCACTTTTTTTTCTAATAGTTTAAATGTATTTTTTTTAATGTAGAGATCCTTGATCCACTTGGAATTGAGTTTTGTACAGGAGATAAAGAATGGAACAGAAAACCAATAGATTATGCTCTAAGATCAAGAATTAACAAATGGGACGGACCTCATAAAATTGCAAAGCTTCTGTAATATGACAAAACTGAAACCAACAGATTGGGAAATGAACTTTACCAACCTTACATCTGATAGAGGGCTATTGTTCAGTATATACAAAGAACTTAAGAAGTTAGACTCTAGAGAACCCAATAACTCTAATAAAAAATGGGGTATAAATCTAAACAAAGAATTCTCACCTGAGGAATACCGAATGTCTGAGAAGTACCTAAATAAATGTTCAACATCCTTAGTCATCAGGGAAATGTAAATTAAAACAACCCTGAGGTTCCACCTCACATCAGTAACAATGGCTAAGATCAAAAACTCAGGTAACAGCAGATGCTAGCAAGGATGTGGAGAAAGAGGAACACTCCTCCACTGCTGGTGAAACTGCAAGCTAGTACAACCACTCTGGGAACCACTTTGGCCGTTTCCCAGAAAATTTGCCTGATGATCTGACAATACTACTCCTGGGCATATACCCAGAAGATGCTCCAACATGTAATAAAGACATATGCTCCACTATGTTCATAGCAGCTTTATTTATAATAGCCATAAGCTGGAAAGAACCCAGATGTCCCTCAACAGTGGAATAGATACAGAAAATGTGGTTCATTTGCACAATGAAGTACTACTCAGCTATTAAAAACAATGAATTTATGAAATTCTTAGGCAAATGGATGACAGTTTTAGATCTGGAGGATATCATCCTGAGTGAGGTAACCCAATCACAAAAGAACCCACATGATATGCACTCACTGATAAGTGGATATTAGCCCAGAAGCTCATAATACGCAAGATACAATTCAGACCACAGGAAGTTTGCAAAGTAGGAAGACCAAAGTGTGGATACTTCAGTCCTTCTTAGAAAGTGGAACAAAATATACATAGGAGGAGTTAGAGAGGCAAAATGTGGAGCAGAGACTGAAGAAACAACCATCCAGAAACTGCCCTACCTGGTGATTCATTGATACAGTAATCAAATCCAGACCCTATTGTGGATGCCAACAATTTCTTACTGACAGGAGCCTGATTTAGCTGTCTCCTGAGAGGCTCTACCAGTGCCTGACAAATACAGAAGTGGATGCTCTCAGCCAACCACTGGACTGAGTACAGGGTTTCCAATGAAGGAACTAGAGAAAGGACCCAAGGAGCTAAAGGTGTTTGCAGCCCCATAGGAGGAACAAGAATATGAATCAACCAGTACCCATTGAGCTCCCAGGTACTAAACCACCAACCAAAGAATACACATGGAGGGACTCATGGCTTCAGCAGCATATGCAGCAGAGGATGGCCTTGTTGGTCATCAATGGGAGGAGAGGCCCTTGATCCTATGAAGGGTCTATGCCTCAGTGTAGGGGAATGTCAGGACAGGAAGAGGGAGTGGGTGGGTTGGTGAGCAGGTGGAGGGGGGATAGAAAAGGGGGTTTTCAGAGGGGAAAACTTTGAAATGTAAATAAAGAAAATATCTAATAAAAATAAATAAACAAAAAATAAAACATTTCTACTACAGAACATTCTTCCCAAACACAGAATAACATACTTTATTCTAAGCACCTCACAGAACTTTCTCCAAAATTAAACTTATAGTTGTTCTCAAAGCTAGACTCAACAGATACAAGATAATTGAAATAACTACTTCTATCCTATTATATCAAAATGAATTGAAGTTCAGGATTAAAGCTGAGTGTCAATAGTAGCAGAAACTACAGAAAACCTAAAAACTCATTGAAACTGAACAACTCTACTTTGTCAGAAAATAGAAAGAAACTAAAGACCTTCTAGAATTGAATGGAAATGTATGAAACACAATGAAAGCTGTGCTAAGAGAAACAATCATAGCACTAAGTACTGTCTCAGAATTGACT
>LR753329.1:564903-577737 GCA_902729485.2 Mus minutoides | reverse complement strand
AAGAAAGAAAGAAAGAAAGAAAGAAAGAAAGAAAGAAAGAAAGAAAGAAAGAAAGAGGGGAGTTCTCATACTAGCAATATAAAAGTAAATTTGAAAGCTCTAGGAAAAATAGAGAAGCAAACACACTCAAGATAAGTAGATGGCAAGAAATAATCAGACTCACATCTGAAATCAATGCATTAGAAACAGAACAATAAAAAGAGCCAAAATGAAATCAAGAACTGATTCTTGGAGAAAAGCAAATCCTTAGCCAAACAAACTAAAAGGTAGAGAAAGCATACCCAAATTAATAAAATCAGGAAGGAAACAACCTCACTGAGGAAATTCAAAGAACCATTAAGTTCCATTTCAAAAACCTATACTCCACAAAAATTGGAAAATCTTAATAAAATGGATCACTTTCTAGATATATACCACTTACCAAATTTAAATCAAGATCAGGAAAACCACTTAAATAGTCTTCTAACTCTGAAGGAAATAGAAACAGTCATTAAAACTCTCCCAACAAACAAAGCAAAAAAAAAAAAAATCATAGAGAGAGAGTTTTAGTGCAGAATTCTACCAGAGCTCATATCAATATTCCTCAAACTATTCCACAAAATAGAAACAAAACGAACACTGCTAAATTCATTCTATGAGGCAACAGTCACCCTGATATGTAAACCACACAAAGACTTAACAAAGAAACATAATTTCAGACCAATTTTCCTTGTGAAGATTGATGCAAAAATACTCCATAAATTGCTCACAAACTGAATGCAAGAACACATCAAAAACATCATGCATTGTCATCAAGTAGGCTTCATGACAGGGACACAGGGACAGTTGAATATATGAAAATCTATCAATATAATTCACAGTATAAATTAACTGAAAGAAAAAGATCTCATGATCATCTCATTAAATGCTGGAAAAGCCATGTTGGGGGGGGGGGGGACACCACTTCTTTTAAAAAGTCTTGAAGATACCAGTGATACAAAGTACATACCTAAAGATAATAAAAACAATGTAGAACAAGCCAAAACACAACATTAAATTGGGAGATACTTGGAGCAATTCTACTATAATCAGAAACAAGGAAAGGCTGCTCACTCTCCCCCTAAATATTCAAAGTACTATTTAAATTTCTACCTAGAACAATAAGTCAACTTAAGGAAGTCAGGGTATACAAATTGGAAAGAAGAAATCAAAGTATTGCTTTTCAAAAAGGAGATGATACTATACATAAATGACACCAAAAATTCTGATAACTTCAGACAAGATACTGGATAAAAAAATTAAATTAAATTGGTAGCTAGCCATTATACAAATGATTAACAGGCTGAGAAAGACATTAGTGATACAACACCCTTTATAATAGCCACAAATAATATAAAATATCATTGGGTAACTCTACCCAAGCAAGTGAAAGACCTGTATGACAAGAACTTCAAGTCTCTGAAAAAAAAAAAAATAGAGGAATATATGAGAAGGTAGAAAGATCTGCCATGCTCATGGACAATTAGCATAGTAAAAATGGCAATGTTACCAAAGGCAATCTATAGATTTAATGAAATCCCCACCAAATTACAGACCTTTAAGTCACAATTCTCAAATTTATGTTTAAAAACAAAACAAAACAACAATAACAGCAACAACAAGAGCTAAAACAATCAATAAAAGGACTTCTGGAAGTATCACATTTCTGATTTCAAGCTATACTACAGAGGCTGGCAGGACTACCAGTGGTGGGAAGGAGACATCAACTGACCCACAGACTTTCAACTCAAAATTTGCCCTGCCTACAAGATGTGTAGGGATAAAGATGGAGCAAAGATTGAGGAAATGGCCCACCAATGAATGTGCCTGGCCCAACTGAGACCCAGCCCATGGGAGAGAGCCAACCCTGGACACTATTAATGATTCTGTGCTCTGCTTGCATACAAGAGCTTAGCATAACTTTCTCTTGAGAGGTTTCATCCAGCAGCAGAAGGAAATAGATGCAGAGACCCAAAGCCAAATACCAAACATCAGGTGGAGATCAGGGAGTCTTGAGAACACATAGGGGATAGAATTGCAGGAGCCAGAGGGGTCAAGGACACCACAAGAAAACCTACAGAGTCAACTAGCCTGGGTGCATGGGGACTCATAGAGACTGAACCACTAACCAAAGAGCATGGGTGGACTGGACTTACCAACCACCCCTCCACACACACATACACCACGTATGTAGCAGATATGCAGCTTGGCCTTCATATGTGTCCAGAATACGTGGACCCTGGGCTGTCTTATGTCTTTGTTCCTTGCCATTGGCTCCCTTCTCCTACAGTGACTGCCTGGATAGGTCTCAGTGTAAGAAGTGATTAATCCTGCAAGGACTGGATGTCCCAATGTGTGGTGGTATCCAAGGGTAGGTTTCCTCTTCTCTGAGGAATATGGGAGGGGTAATGAAGGGAGGTTTTTGTAAGGATGGGATTGGGAGGAGATGTGGGACAGGGGACCTTGATTGGGATATAAAGTGAAGAAGTAAATGAATGAAAAATAAAAAAGAAAATCTGAGTAATTTTTCTAATGATCACTTATCTCTTAGAAGATTTTTGTTTGTTTTTGTTTTATGTTTTTGAGACCACATGTCATATTGTAGCTCAGGCTGAGCAGAAATTCACTGTGTAGCTTCGACTGGACCTAAACATCTAGAAATCCTCTTTCTTCATTCTCCCAAATACTAGGATTATAGATAAGAGCTACCCAGCTGTTAAAAGAAAAGCCAAAACATCGTGAAATCTGCACTCAGTTGAATGGAACTAGGAAAAAAAATCCTGAGTGAAGTAACCCAGTCCCAGAAAGATAAAAAATTATATGTGTTCATTTGTGAGAGGATAATATTCATTAAGGAAATGAAAATCAAGTGAAGATCCATAGACCCAGTGGCTAAAATTATGGAGGGGGTATTTGAGGGGGAAGTGGTGTGGAATCCTAGTACAGTGGAAACTTCCTGGAATCTATGAAGGTGATCTTAATGAAGACTCTTAATAATGGAGGATATGAAGACTCACAAACATAAGGAAAGAAAAAAGAAAAGAAAAAAATAGATTAAGAGTTACCACACTTGGCTTGATACATAATCTAAGAACACAAACCCAAAACAACATTGTCCAAGTATATGATCTTAAGTCACAATTATTCAATTCCTAAAATATAAGTTAATTATGCTATATATTAAAATAAATTTAATTCCATGAGCTACTCCAAGTTCTACGAGAGAGAATAACAAAGACCTGATGATCAAGGGCTTGGTAGATTGTTGTGCTCCATACTTAATGCCAACCTAGAAAAGCTGGGCTGCTCTTCTCAACTCAAAATGTTCAGCTTTCACCCAAAGGAGCTGCTGGACTCTACTATCAGCTACAATCTCCACTCTCCAGGAAATTTGTAGTGACTTTGGTTGTTCTTACTTTACAAGGAACACTGTGCTGAGTCCATATACACACTGAGAGTTGCATAGCCACTGAATATGATATCAATCTCTACATTCAATATCTCTCCTTTGGACATTGGGAAATAATAGCTAAAGCATAGGTGTCTGTTCAGACAGAAAGAAAACACATGATTCAGTAAACTATTTAATGTGAAAGGGGCAAGGTAACATGTAAGAGTCTAAGAAGACACAGAGAGTGATGGGATCTTACGGAAATGTGTCTGCATCCAGAACTGACAATCTAAATTTCTAGAAGCAGGTGAAACTTGCCTTAAGTTAGACATTGTAGCTGTAAAGACCCAAGCCTAGAAACCTGGATGCTCAGTCTCTGGTATCTTCATGGACAATTAGTGTGGGTTTTGTAAGGTACTTTGACTATAAGCAAGTAATAAGCACTGAGCTATCTGATCAATTAGGGTAAAGGCTATGAACACAAAATAAGTATCAAAGTATGTTAGAGATACGCTGGTTTTAAAACAAACAAACAAACAAAAGGACATCATTGCTTTTGCTGTTAACTTTAAGGGCAACTTGCATATGGGTCTACTAATTGTGAAGATAGGCAAGGTAATAATGGGTAGAAAGAGGAGTGATTATACTCACCCAATGTCTATTACCTGGCATAACTTAAGAATGGCCTCAGATAATATGACATTACCACATCAATCAGTGATGGAGATTATAGAAGAATCTGAAGCCAATGAAAAACAATGGTTTCAAATGCCCTTAGAGTATACAGATGTGGCCATTCACTACACAAAACACAACACACAACTTGGGCAAAAGAATGAGCTTAGGTGGCAGAAATTGCAAGAGGTAAGGAACAATATATCATCAACTCTTGCCACCACTTCTAATGCTATATAGGTCAAAGAATAATTCATAGTTTGAATGAAGATGAGAGATTAAGTGGACATGGGGAGTGAAATTATACTGTCTTTAATATGAGAACAAATTGTTCCAGAATAAAACCTTAGAAAAAATAACAGAAAGTGTATACCATCCTGTGAAAGAAATGCTCTTATCAAGCAGAAGGAACAATCTACTTACTAGCATATCTTTTTAGCAAGGGTACATTGACAAGTCTTTGAAAGCATCTCTTAGTACTGAGCCCTAGGATTCATCTACTCATCTCCATTTTCAGAATACAAAACTACAGGCTATCAAGAAGAGAGTAAGTGAGGATTGAGATTCAGTGAGGTATGAGGTCATACTTGGAGCATCACAACTAGACATCAGAAGAGTATCTTAGAAAGTGTTCAGAAGTGGACCTCAAAGTTCAAGACTTCCTGAAGAATGGGACACAATAAAGACCTTATTTGCCAGGGATAAAAGAATGCTATGTTTATATACACACAAACTTACAGAAGCTTCATTTTGTCTGTTCTTTGCATTGTTCCCAACATAAATGGGAAGCCTTAGAGTCACTAATCTCTACATTGCCTTTAACTAATAATCTAACGCAAAGATCAAAACCTTTTCTTGTCCCAGGTAATCAGTAAATAGAAACAATCTCCTGACATTATATGAATTAGGTACTGCAGAGATGATAGTTAATGTCTCAATTGTGAGTTTCTATTATAAATAGTTTATATTATTAGCAAATACACCAATGGTTCTAATGAAATGTCAAGCAACTGCTAAATGTCCAGTCTATGTCCAATTTCTAGTCTTTCCCTTTACAGCTTTGATCTGGCAAAAATATTTCTTTCCTCTTAAATGGCTAACTGTGTAGAGATATTTTGGTAATAGACATCTACTCTAATTTTAAAAGAAATTTAGATAAACAGAACAAACAAAGAAGCTTGGGCATCCCAATTAGATAGCTTTCTATAAAGATCATGGCTTTCATGGTAGACTTATTTTTATAAAATGTTAAGATTAGCAGAAAAATCAAGCTGTCCCTTTGACTACATTTTCTCCTCTTGTCTCGGGCTTATGAATTAGAGCTCCTATTTTCGGCAGATTTGAAAATAGGATGTGGGTATTAGAAAAGATGCCATGGTTTTTCTTCTTGAACCATTTGAAAAGAAGTGCTGAGGAAGGCATCATTTTTAGTGTGCTCTTCCAGCAACTTGGGAAGAATTTGACTGCTTTATTGCTTGTGAACACACAGGCCCCAGGGCCCTATATTCTTAGGATAAAATGAGCTTTGGGATGTCAAGAGCCTCTATGGAGGCCTCTTTTATTGCTTACAAACTTCCTCTGTGATTAAGATCCATCCCAGACCTCTGCAGTTAGGTTGTAGAGGCCCCACATCTGCATATCTGCTAGCCAACTTCCTCTCTTCTTAGACGTTCTCACATAAGTGCTCAAATATGGAGGTTTTATTCTGTTAAGAACAGAATTGTAGAGCTGACATCCAGAGTCTATTATAACACACACCATAAGTCCTCAACACAATAGTCCTTTAAAAGTGCTTTCACTTTTCATTGAATGCAGTTGTGACTTTAGAGTGGGTTTTTTTTTTCCTTCTCCTTCTTCTGGATATGTTCTATATTCTACTCTAAGGACAGAAAATAGTGGGAATCATGTTCTACTTCAGAGGAAGGAAAGTGAAACAGGATGTGGGGGAGGTGTGGCAAGCCTGTACTTTTCTTATACAGACATCTGGCTGCTAAAAAAATAAAAAATAAATAAATAAATAAACCTACATTTATTTTTTAAAGAAAGAAAAACATGTTCTACATTAATTTCTGTTGAATTAAATCAAGAGCTACTTAGCTTCTCTGATGGAAGCAATAAATATAACAGTACATTTTTTTCTTTTTTGTTTTTAATTAGATATTTTCTTTATTTGCATTTCAAATGCTATCACTAAAGTTCCCTATACCCTCCCCCACCCTGCTCCCCTACCCACCCACTCCAACTTCTTGGCCCTGGCATTCCCCTGTACTGGGGCATACAAAGTTTGCAAGACCAAGGGGCTTCTCTTCCCAATGATGGCAGACTAGGCCATCTTCTGCTACATATGCAGCTAGAGACAGGAGCTCCGGGTGTACTGGTTAGTTCATATTGTTGTTCCACCTATAGGGTTGCAGACCCCTTCAGCTCCTTGGGTACTTTCTCTAGCTCCTCCTATAGATGATTGAGAGTATCCACTTCTGTATTTGCCAGTCACTGGCATAGCCTCACTCGAGATATCTACATCAGGGTCCCTTCAGCAAAATCTTGCTGGCATATGCAATAGTGTCTGGGTTTGGTGGCTGATTATGGGATGGATCCCCAGGCAGGGTAGTCTCTGGATGGTCCATCCTTTCGTCTTAGCTCCAAACTTTGTCTCTGTATACTTCCATGGGTGTTTTGTTCCCTATTCTAAGGAGGAATTAAGTATCCATAATTTGGTCTTCATTCTTCTTGATTTTCTTGTGTTTTGCAAATTTCATCTTGGGAATTCTGTTTTAAAAGGGTTTTAATGATGAAAACACTAACTACATTTAATTGAAAGATACTAAAATCTAACTAAAATGGTTATTTGTTAATAAGTATAACCAAAGAGTTCCTGATATGATTGAAATTTACATTTAAATGGTCAATTCTCCTTCTTCTAAACACCTTGCATCTTTTGGACTTAATCTATATCATAATTTAGTCCCTATCTGTAAGAATAATCAATCTATGCATCCATGCTACAGATTTTACTACTTATGGTACAACTGCTACATGTGCACATCAGTATATATATATATACACACACACACATACACACTCACACATATATATACACATATATATGGGTATGTGATGTGTATCTATATATGCATAAATATGGTATATAATATAGTACAATAAAATATAATATATATACACATATAAAACAAGTCTTAATTCTTTCAAAATTGATGGCTTATAATACCCTAGAAGATTCCATCCCTTCTACCACTTGGGCATCAGGGTAGTCACTGAGGTCTAGGGCATTTCTCATCCTCAGACAGAAGAATTAAGTCAAGAGTCATCTACACTAACTTTATTTATTTTTGTTTATTTGTTTGTTTGTTTGTTTGGGTTTTTTGTTTTGGTTTTTGTTTTTTTGGGTTTTTTTGGACAGGGTTTCTCTCCCAAGTGCTGGGATTAAAGGTGTGTGCCACCATGCCAGGCTCACTAATTTTAAAGAGGCCATTTTACAGACTGGAAAACTCTCCCAACCAGGGCTAAAGACAAGAGACTGTCTTATCTGTAGAGAGCAGATGGGGTCGTGAGTTAATACATAGTGTTGATGTGGACACTGCCATGTGAATGACATCAATGCCTCAGACCCATGGGCATGCCAAAACCTTCCCTCGGTGAATCTCAGGGAGTAACAAAGACTTTCCCTCGTCTAAGTGTGCATGTTTACAAACAATTGACCACAGTGTATAAAACATAGTAATGATTCTCCCTCTCCATGAAGGTAACATGACATTTTTCCTCTGCAGAAACCTCCTCCTGAGAGTAGCTAGCTCTTCCTCTCCCCTCTGTGTTGTACATAATAAATTCTTTGAGATTGTAAGTTGATTAGTAAGTTCTTTCCATCAGAATGAGTGCAGCCTACCCAATTCCAGAATTTTTATATCTGTATCAGTTGGTTCTTCACTGTCTGTTTTTCCTTCATTCCTTCTTTACTCCAATCAGATCATTCTGTGTAAGATGAGTCACATGTCCTAGAACAGCATATAACTTAGAAACCTGGGAGGACAGTACTATTTTAATAAAGTTTGACCACTTCTATAGTCAATGGATTTTGAGCTCCTACACTTTGGCAGCTCCCTGGTCTATTTCTCTGTATTGTAGTAGTCTACTTCTTAATGAATTTTCTCTATTTTTCAATATCCATGTGTCCAATATTTTGTAACTAGACACAAGAATCCAGAAATTCAACTAAGTACCCTCTGAGCTGCAATCCACTTCTGAAAAAAAAATCTCAGATACTGACTTCAATTCTTATAAGCCTTTGACTCTAGTCTTTTGCTCCTTTCCCTCTACATAGCCCTTCAAGGTGATTTTATGCCAATGCTAAGACTTATTTCCTTATACATTTGTAGTCTTTCATTAGATAATGTCATCTACTCTTCATCAAATAGAATATTAGCATCTACTACCGGTTACATCTGTTGCTAAGTCTTTCTCCAGAAAGATCAGCAAAT
The DNA here is from genome assembly GCA_902729485.2 of Mus minutoides. Lineage (NCBI taxonomy): Eukaryota > Metazoa > Chordata > Mammalia > Rodentia > Muridae > Mus > Mus minutoides. The sequence continues at coordinate 569,157 of LR753329.1, read as the reverse complement.
AGATATTCCAGATACATATAAACTGAAAAACATGTCCAGATTCAAGAACTTCCTTCCCCAGATTCCTTCATCTCCAGAAAACCAACCACCTTCTGATAATCATATTTTCATAGGAAACAATACCATAGCAGGGTAAAAATTATTGATTATATCACTGATAAAAATCACATATTAACAGAGTAATTTCCATAATTGTATTGTATTCCACCCTTCCACTGCTTCTCTTTCATGCTTTAATTTTATAGATACCCCTGTGCTCTCCCTAGTCTGTTAACTTTTGCCCTGCCTCTACTTTGTAACCCATACGATATCTCTTCTAATAGTTTTTAAGACAATATATTTGATCAATTCTCTTACTAAGATTCAAAATCAAGGACTGGAGATATAGCTTGTTGGTAGAAAATTTATTCAGTATTGTGAGGGGCTATGTTTAATATCTATTAAAGAAAAATAAAATGTCTAAGAAAAACAGATTCTTGTTGCCTACAGATTTATATATATATATATATATATATATATATATATATATATATATATATATATATCCAAGGAACTTAGTTAACAGGAAGCATGGCTCAAAGGCTCAAATCACTTTCTTAGCAAATAATAAATATTATATCTTACACAAATAAATTTTCATTCCATTTCTATAAGGCTGTTATAATGATTGTTCCCATTTTATAGTTGAGCTTACCATATCCCACAGAGAGAGATTCTATAAATTTTCCAATGCCACATAGCTGGCAAGTAGTACAGCAAAAACTATATCTTGTTCTTTCTGAACAAGAACTGACAAACTTTTCAACCCATCTTCTTACCTAAAGTGTTTGTAACATCATTTCTATGCTTCTAGAATATTCCTAGGCATCTAGCTACCCCAAATTATTCAGCATTTTTCAAGAACAAGACAAGCCTATCTTTGTTGCTTCTGTGTCATGGTATTCATCCTACGTGGTGTTAAAGTTAGCCCCTGGTTTTTTCTCCCAGCCCCATGCTCCCAGAAATAAGACTTAAAATCAAAATATATTTACAAATACCTTGACTGTATAGCTAGGCTATTCTCTGATTAGATATAACTTAAAACATTCTATTTATTCCTGCCAACACTCTGCCATGTGGCTGGTTACCTCTACTCAGATACCATGTGTCCATTTCATGCACAGCTAAATTTAGGCCAATCTCTGTGCCTCGTCCTATCCCAGAATTCTTTCCCCTCTTAGATGTCCCACCTTCATTTCCTGCCTAAACCATAGGCCAAAAGCTTTTTAATAGACCAGTGATACACCCATACAATATTCAAGATATTCTCTCTACAGTCTAGAGTGCTGTTTTTCCATAGGATGGACTTGCTAAAAGTCTACTTTTTCTTCTAGATGTAACACAGATATGACCATTGTGTCAAGCTCAGTTCAATTTCTCCACTTTAATCTCTTTCTCTTGTATGGAAACAATGTCCTTTGTACATGGAACAGAATAGAAACTCAGTCATGACAGATTCTTTGACTTTTTTTTTCCTTATTTTATTTGTTCACTATAGTCTAGCATGGTACTTGACACATAAAGACAAACAACAAATTTGTTGAATAAATGAAGAAGTAATTAACAATATCTCTCTCATAGCTCATAGAATATTGCACTGAAGTTACATGACACACTCATGTTTTCTTAAGCTTCTTAAGGTAGAACAACATTTTTATATTGCATATTCATTTTTCCTAATGCAATGTTTGGCTCACAATATGCATATATTAAATCCTTATTGTGTTAGCTTTCTATCACTATAGCAATGGCACAAACAAATTAAAAGGAGTAGTATTTTGTTTTGCTTCCTAGCTTCAGAAGTTTCCGTCCTTTGTTGTCTGGCTCCACTGTTTTTAAATTTATGGTGAGACAGAACATCATGGTGCCAAGTGTGTGTGTTAAATCAGGATTGATCAAGGTGATATGAAAATAAAAATGGAAACTGAACTCTACAGAAGCACATTGTCCTTTAATCAGAGCCATGAAAAATAGCAGTCTCTCTGTGGGAGTGCAGACTGTGCACTGAGGTACGGGAGGGTCGGGAATTCAAAGAGCAGAAAATGCAACTTTAGGTGGAAGTTTCCATTTACAGATCTGTTTCTAGACAATCTCAAAGTTGTAAATACCTAAGGGGGTTTGGTATGTTTATCATCTCATCAGGAACTTCCAGAATCCTAACTGCCTGCAGTAAATGTTATCAGCATGTCAACATTCCTGTCCAGATTTTTTTAGCTCACCTGTTGCTTTTCAGTCATTAGCCCTTTGGTCCAGACCCTGGGAGTATAAATCGGGAAAAGGATGCTGTGTTCATCTGTCTTCTTCCTACTGAGTCCTGTTTTTAAGGTCTGTCCTCAGGATCTAAGGGGGCATATGTCACATTGACTTCATGTAGCAGGAGAGTTTTGACTTAACTGACTGCTGTGGATCATGAAAGTGCCATCATGTGCTCCTGGAAAATCTTTTGAAAACAATTAACTAGGCAGATGCTATAGCAAGTAAGATGAGATCACAGACTCACAGGCACACTGGGGACTAACCATGGAAGCTATTGTCCTACCATGGACCAGCCTTCCTTTGTTTCAAAATACTTGTATAATTCTGATTCCAGGTCTTGGAGGTTTTTGGCAGCATCTCAGACAATTCTTAATTGATTGATGTAGAAGCAGCATTCCTCTTGGGAAAAGAGGCATGTTCCATCTTTTTCTGACAATAGGAGCTCTTATGGTCCAACTATTTTGGAGAAAGTCACCTGCAAGGGAATCTATTTGTTTTTAAAGAGTGTTGATGGTAGGCTGCTATATCAGCTAGAAAGTTGAAAGGTGCCTTTGATAACTGTTGAAAATAGTAAGTATAGGTTGATAACCTTGCTGTTAATGTTCCTTAAGCAGATGAGATGCCCAATACAGCCGGAATGGGCAGGAGTTGTAGAGCTCCTTTGATCATGGACCCAGTACATTAGCTCGTTGAATGTAGTACATTGAATAAAATACAGTCAGTTAATTGAAACTGGTTACTCCTAAGAATCTGTATATCAGAATATTGAAAGACTAAAGTGCAGATTTCTGACCAATTATCTGGAAGACATATATATGTAGCTGAGACAAAAATAAAGAAGACTCCTGAGTTGTGGCAGAATGAAGTGAGTGTGTTAAGAGGTAGGGAAATATTTTATTGATGGTAGACTACTATATTTGGAAACTGATTTCATCTTGCAATATATAATATTCTCCAAACAGGAGAGGCACTTGAAGGGGTTGTTAGTGGGAAGGAGTGTTTGAAGTGTCTTGGTTCTGTGTCCACCTGGAAATTAGGTGGACAGTTAAATTCTGGAGTCATTAGTAGGGAAGTCAGAAACGGATAGGGCCCAAAAATTTAGGGTGTATTCTTTAGCAGGACAGCATATTCAGGGTGTGATAGCAGAGGCATTATAGTAGGTCAATGTTATCCTGAAGGGATAAGTGAGGGTCCTACAGGGAGACATCATGTGATATGCAGAGAATCTATGAGGGCATGGAGTTCCATTTTTCATTATGATGTTTCAAGTCACCAGAGAACTTGACATCTAAGGAGAGGTCTGTTTTTAGAGAATCATTAGAATGATAAAACTTGATTTGTTTATAGAGTAAAACCAAGAGATTGCCCAGGAAGTAGAGAAGGGAGAGTAGAATTGGAAGACAAAGAGAAGTAAATGAAAGAAAGTGCTGTCTATAAATGCAGGCTCCAAGATAGGGTGGGGCAAGGATTTATATTGTTTATTTGTTAGGCCAGTATTGTTTTTTGTAGGTGAGTTGTGTCAAAATGTGAAAAATGCCAGGAGCATTAATATGTTGGCCAAGACCAATAGCTTGTCATTCAGGATTTTGGAATGAGTAGGTGATGGGAAAAAGCTGTAAAAAAAACCAGAGCCTTCTTGGGAGGTCTATTATGTATACATATAGGGACTGGGAAAGGGTTGGCTATTATATAAAGAGGAGCGTGGATCTATAAAAGTGTGCCAGGGCCAAGAAGCGGGAAAGGGAGGGTAGGGGAGCAGGGTGGGGGGAGGATATAGGGGACTTTTGGATAACACTTGAAATGTAAATGAAGAAACTCTCTAAAAAAAAAAAGTGATATAGAGTCATGTCCCTGCGCCTCTTGCCCAGCAAGAAGGACATGACCTCCGAACTCTTCCTTAAACACTTTATTCAGGAAACCTTAAATAATCTTCTTCTGACTACTCTCACCTAACTCTCC
>LR753329.1:262192-564803 GCA_902729485.2 Mus minutoides | reverse complement strand
CCCTCACTCTGACTAACTGACCCTCACTAACTAACCCTGACTCCCTCACTCTGACTAACTGACCCTCACTAACTGACCCTGACTCCCTCACTCTGACTAACTGACCCTCACTAACTGACCCTGACTCCCTCACTCTGACTAACTGACCCTCACTAACTGACCCTGACTCCCTCACTCTGACTAACTGACCCTCACTAACTGACTCTCACTAATACAACACAGGGAAATCCAGCCCATAGGCTAAACAGTCCTAGGCCAACAAGCCATGTGGCAACAGCAGATATGTCCACATAAGCAAGCCAGATCATCAGCCTTAGCCAATTGAGGACTTGTATCCCTGAGAGCACTTGTTATCAGGCTAGCAGAAGGCAGAAGCCAGCACCCTCTTAAAGGCACAGCACTGTGCATCTCTCCACAGAGTCACAGTACGGGACAACCTGGGAGCAGTGGAATAAATTATATTGGTTTCCCTTAAGTGATGGTGACTTCAATTTAGGAGATGTATACAGTTCTATCCTTTGGAATTTAAGGAGAGATGTATAAGGAAAATTATCTTCTCCAGGGAAAAGTACACCAAAAAGTTAGCTAATAGCAAATGGTCAGCCTTGAAGACTGAGCAGGGTATATTTAGTACTATATGTGTATGTATATGTATTTAACATAAATTAATGAAAAAATGCAATAAATTTGAAAAAAAGAATAAAGGAATATAAGGTAGAATTTTGATGGAGGAAAGTAAGAGACAAATAAGTATATTATAATCTCAAGAATAAAAGAAAAAAAAATAATAGTATCCATGGAGGGATCATAACTAGGGCAAGAACATGGAAGAAACAGAGTGGTTGTGACCAGTGAAAATGAAATTTTAATTTGGGTAATTAGATATCATAGTTAGATCTTGATAACAGGCCCTGCCCAGGTCTGTGGCTTACCCAAGTCAAATCATCATCCATCCCTGCCCCTTGCTTCTTGTCACCTTCTCACTACTCTTAAGTGAGTGTCCTGATACATTAACTTTAGTTAAACAACTAGAGATAGAGGGATACCATAACAGAGGTGAAGAAAAGATGGTAGTGTATGAAGTCAAGATTAAATAAGCAAGGCAAAAGGTTTCTAAGAGAAAAAAAATTCCTTCTGGATCTAGTCTTTTGGGAAGCAGAAGTCTAATCCAAATACCAGGAATGCTACACTAAAGTAGTTTAACAACCTCAACAGAAGGCTATAGAGCACCACGAGCACCACAATAAGTGAACAGGAGAAAATAGAGAACTAATGTAATCTTGGCTGACAACGCTCCCTCTAAGAACCAACAGCCACATAGCAAAACCTCTAATGCCAAGCATAAGAAGCCCTCTACTAAGTTGTTGATCGGGGTTGTCCAATAGATGCCCAAAACATTATAGGCTATCATTATTGCTCTTGGTTGGCCACATGAATAGAATCAAAGACCCTATATTTGAAGTCACCATGTACTTCAGACCCAGGTCCAAGAGGCCCCTGATCTGGAACTGATCTGAATGCTTTCACAGTACCAGCTTGCAAAGAAAGAAAACAACAGTCCTATGTATGACAACAACTATGTTCATAAAACAACAACCAGATGACCTGATAATCTTAAGGGTATAGTAATAGCATGCATACTTTTGATGGTAATAAACAACTTTCTAATTACACTTAAGACATAATCAATCAGAGGGAAATGATGCCTCACATAAAAACCTAGCCAGCTATCGAGGACTAGTAAAGTCATGGATCTTGGAGGACAACTTACAACCACTAATTTTTTTAACTAGCATAATCCCTAAGTACATTTCAAACATTTGTTACTGAAACAGCATAATCCCTAATTAATTTCCAAATATTTGTCTTTATACTCACAGATATGAATGGAGCTTTTACCTCTCATCAAGGAAAATTTACTTTGCAGCATATGAAGACCATTATAGAAAACTCTAACAAATAAAAACGCTGAGTTGTGGAGCCCACTTCCAGTGGATACATCTACAAAACAGCCCCCGTGCCTAAGGCTCGGGGAACATTGCTGAATAAGAATATTTATTAAAAAATATCTAATAAAAACTGTTTTTGGAAGAAAAAAAAAAGATTGTAAGAGCAAGACAAATGGGAAATTCAGTGTAGGACTCTGTCTCCCGATAATAGCAGAAGTTACAGCCATAAAGTTTTACTGAATGGATTGACTAAACATGACGTGAACATGAACAGTTTCAATAAACATGCCAAGGTGGATGGGGCAAGGCCATCATGCCTCAACCCTACACAAGAAATAATAGGCAAGTGATGAATGCTGCAAGTGGGAGAAAAAGGCTTACTCAGGGAAAAACAAATTATCCAGTAACGTGTGGTCAGTCCTCATAACATACATACAAGAGACTTTATACAGGCTGAGCAGATTCTATTTAGGAATATATAAGTATACATATGTGAAACAACAATCATTGGAAAAAGAAAGCCTTGTATTTGGAAGAGCCAGGAGTAGTATGTGAGAGGATTTGGAGTGAGGAAGTGATGTGAATATAATATAATTTCAAAAATAAAGAAAAAATATTTTTTAATTTTATTTGAAGGAATTTTAGCATGACTTCAAATGAGAGTGTGAGGGTGATAGGATAAAACTGGTGAATGATAATAGGTATGAGCCTGGGGTGATGGTAATACCCACCCCATGTTAATGCCAGTTACCATGATGCATGAGGGTTTACTTTGTTCCTTTTAGAAAGTAAGGAGAAAGAATGATGCCCCGTATCTAGGATAAAGGAGACTTCATGCCCAGGTAATGTCTCTGGTACCAAAAGATTCCTGAATAAGTCAGAAGTAGGCAGGACTGAGGATTGTGAACCATGACTCTCCCATGTGGTAGTTGTAGCATGGAGTTGGAAGACAGATGAATGGACTGTCACCAGGGCATCCTTGACTACAAGCTGGTCAGGCTCAAGTGGGAGGCTTGTATTGGTATAGGCCTTAGCCAGTGGCCCTTTTGGTTGTATCTGACACAGAGTCTGTTGGAGATGTCTCTCTGGAGGAAACTCTATCTTCATGGCAGAGTGTGCAGTGGACAAACTGAGGACAGGAACTGGAAATGATCACTCTGATCGCTTAAGTCTTATCATCATTGTCTTTTTCCTTTCTTATCCCCTTACCCTATTTACTATTAAATGCATTCAATGCCATATCCAAGAGGTCCTCTTTTTTCTAACTGTCTGTGTTTATAGCAGATGTCTGAGGAAGATTGGCTAATAAACTGAACATGGAGAAAAAAGGTCCCAGGAAGGGGATCACAAAAAGAGGGTCCTAGCTGGAGTGGTTTCACCTAGATTGGTATATTTAGTTACAGTTTCAATGAAATGGACCAAGAATAGCAATGAATTTTCATTAAAACCTTGGGTGAAATTTTTGGCCTTAGTTGACAGTGAGGTGAGAATTTTTCTTGCATACCCTCTAAAAGGCATGTGATCATCAGCGTAAGCCAGGCAGAAACATCCCCAGGGAGTTGGTAATTCCAGCAGGGATTTGTGGCTGAAACTGTCTCCTCTGCAGAAGTGCTATAGCCATATCTAAAGCTTATAAATGATCTGCATGAGCCAGAGTGGAATGTCAGATGTGATCTTATTTTGGTCTGGTATGAGAGTAAAAATTAGAATATAGTATATGTCATGCTAAGTTAAGTGGTACATTTTGGACAGATAGTTTTCTAAAGTGGAGGACCCTAATCTTTCTTTTATCTGGTTCCTGTCCAAAAAGGCAAAAGAGACTTGGTTTTTTGGAAGGTCTGTCACATCCTGAAACCTCTGTTTGGAGAAGCATATGAGTAGATGTATTGGAAAGGGGACCTGTGAGTATGGTACTGTGTACAAGGAGAGGAGAATGGGGGTAAGGATGTGGTGGGGTACATGGTAGGAGAGAAGGAAGGAGTGATAGACAGGACTTTTGGAGGAATGGGTGAGAGTGAAGTAGAGGTATGTAGTAATGGAAGGGGACAACATAGGAATTGAAATGTGGGCATTGGGGGTACTGAGGTTAAGAGGTAGAGGTGGACCATTTGGGAGAATAAGGATATGATTCATCAGCAGGATGGAAATTGGAGAAAGTGGAAAGAAGAAAGGGAGCTGCTAAGTTGTAAGAGGGTGGGAAGATTATTTGGAAAGAGGCTGTAGGAGTAGTAATGTCTGATAGGTGGTTAAGGTTTGACAGAAGGAATGGCATGCCCAAAAGTTAAAGAAATCTTGAACATAGGGAGCCTCTAAGTTATCTAAGTCCATTGAGAATTTGGAAGTCAACAGTACAGAATTCAGGCAACCTTGTATAATTAATATTAGGGTGAGAGGTGGACAAAATGCTGCATAAGTAGCAGATCTGTTGCCAGAGAGACCTAGAGTTTTGAGATTTGATTTTAGGCATGCCAAAGAGTGGGTTTTGAAATAGACAATTTGGAAGCTATATCATAAGTCAAGGGAACTGAGACTAAAGTTGTACCCAAGTCATTGCCAGGGTTAGGCCAGTAGTCAGAAGAGCAAGCAGGAGAAGAAGAAGAAGAAGAAGAAGAAGAAGAAGAAGAAGAAGAAGAAGAAGAAGAAGAAGAAGAAGAAGAAGAAGAAGAAGAAGAAGAAGAAGAAGAAGAAGAAGAAATCCCTTCCTTGTGAAATCAGGCAGCAAAAGCCAAGGTGCTCTAGAGTTCTGGAGTGCCTCCAAAGGTTTACCAGATCCTAACTTCTCAGTGAATTTGTGGTGGGTGCACTCCAGCAGACTAACAGTAAAGAGCCTCTCTTCTTGGAGGTCAGTAAATAGTGATAAAGGCTGCAAAAATCCAGAGAGTTCAGGCTGTGCCTGGCACTTGGTAAGATTTTTCATAAGCCCAGAAAGTAGCTAAGGTTTAGGTGGGATGGGTGTCAGAATAGGGGAGAAAGGCAAGTGAAAGAAGAGAGGCAAAATCAACCAGAGGGGGAAGGCTGTGGTAAGGAACTACAAAACCCCTCCTGGGTTTTGGCACCAACTTTTAGATCAAGATTTGTCTAAGTGATGGAAAAATAAACGAAAGAGGAGACTGATCTTGACAGGAGCAGATTGTCTTTTAATAAGAATCAGGAAGGATTTAGTTCCTGGGACCTAAGTACACATGGCTCTAGCTGCATATGTAGCAGAGGATGGCCTTATCTGGCATCAGTGGAAGGAGAGGCGACTGATTCTGTGAATGTTCAATGCCCCACTGTAGGAGAATGCTAGGGCAGTGAGGTGGGAGTGAGGGTAGTATAGAAGAGCATCCTCTAAAAGAAGGGGGAGTGAGGATAGGATAGGAAGTGTATAGTGGGAAACATGAAAGGGGAAAACATTTTAAATGTAAATACATAAAATATCCAATAAAAATAAGAAAGAAAAAGAATCATGAAGGGTAACATGAGTAAAGACTATGCAGGGAGGTGAAGGGGGTTTGAGAGTTTTATAGGACAAAACAGGCAATTTGGGGGGTAGACGTTTTCATGTACAGATCTAGTCCCGTACAGTTGCAACTTTGTAAATAACAACACAATATAAATTTGTATATTGTTCTTCTCACCAGAAGTTTCCTGGATCCTGACAGCCTCCAGTAGATGTCATTAGCATGTCTCCAGGAACAGGGTAGGAATATCTAGAGTTTCTCACTCATCTGAAGCTTTTAGGTCATTAGCCCTTTAGTGTAAATCAGAGGTGGCTGCTCTTGTCATGGTAGCAGTATCAAAGAGAGGGAGAGGGCTAGCTAGAGTCAGGGACAAATGTACCATTCACAGATATAATTTCTGTTTTTCCAACTAGGCCTACAGTTTAGACTAGAGTTTCTATTGTCTCCTGTGGTGCTTTGAATGAGAATGACCCCCAAAAGACTCATATATTTGAATACCTGGTCTGCAATGGATATAATTGTTTGTAAAGGTTTAGAAGTGTCCTTGTTGGAGGTATGCCACTGAGGGGTGGGCTTCGGACTGTCAAAAGCTTACACCATTCCCAATTCTCATTCTCTCTGACTCTCTCTGTGTCTGTCTCTCTCTGTCTCTGTCTCACCCCACACCTCTCTCTGCTTCATGACTGTTGTAACATGTAAGCTCTCATCTACTGTTCTAGCTCCATGCCTGCCCACCTGCTACCATGTTCGCTACCATGATAGGCATAGAATCATCTTCTGACACTGAAAGTTGGCCCTCAATCAAATTTCTTCTTTGATAAGTTGTCTTAGTCATAGTGTCTCTTCACAGCAAGAGAAAAGCAGTCCCCCCAGAGTGTCGGTTAAGGAAACATGAGTTTTGAGAGCTGTTCTAAATCCATAATGTACCTAACAAGCACCAAGTAAAAGAAATGGTAAAATATAGTAATTGTTATTTAAAGAAGAAATAGAGTATTCTGGGAAACTCAAATGAAAAAAAATTACTTGATTTTACTATTCGGTACAGATAACTGATTGGGAAATATATAGGTAATATCCAACATCATGTAAAGCAGAAATCATGGATAAATAGAAACTATTTTTTTTTTCCTTTTACTTAAGAGCACTGCCCTGGATAGCATTGAATGACTATGATCTTTGTATATATTGATTATTTAGGCATGTGACTGCTTATAGCCCTTACAAGCCCTTTAAGGCATTTCTTGAAACCAATAGGACAACTGGCACAAGAGTCACTCCCTAGCCCACCTTAATGTTTACATTTATCACCAGGCAGTGGTGGCACATGCCTTTAATCCCAGCACTCGGGAGGCAGAGGCAAGAGGATTTCTGAGTTTGAGGCCAGCCTGGTCTACAGAGTGAGTTCCAGGACAGCCAGGGCTACACAGTGAAACCCTGGCTCAAAAAAAAAACAAGAAAAACAAACAAACAAAGAAAATTTTACATTTATCAGTGAGCACCCAGGGAAGGTTAAACACAAGGAGGGAAGTTAAATTTTTGTCTGTTCAAAATTTAGAATGATCTGATTATGTAGCTGTTTTTTCAGAGTTAAAACCACTTACTAGGTCTATTTTCAAAGCTCTTTTTCTTCATTGATTTTAGAGAGAAGTTCCAAGGCTCTTTGTAAGATTGAGCTGATGTATGCCTCAAGGTAAAGTTTTCAAGGGGGAAAAAACCCACACAATTCACAAGTGCCTCCACAGATGGGTCAAAGAAGGAAAATATAAAGAGTTACATTATCATACATACAAAATTTAGAATGTTATTACTTCTAGGCCACAGGAAACCAGGAAAAATACCAATTTTACTGGAAAGCAGAACCATTTCAGCATTTCAGTGAATCCAACTGAGACAAAAAGAAAAAAATCAAAAACCTTTTTTACTCTGCTTTTCTCTACATGAGAGCATTTGACTCCTTTCATTATAAGGAGGTATTTCTTGCCTTTAGCTTAAGTCACTCAAAATATTTGAATCAACTAAGCCAAGTCGTATATGCTCATGGCTACTGAAACAGCAAGCGCTAGGCCTGCATGGGCCTGCACCAGGCCTTCTGCTTAAGTTTTGCGGGACTCCTAAAATCGGGAGCAGGTGTTCCTCTGACTCTTTTGTCTGCCTTAGGGACTCTTTTCCTTCTATTGAGTTGCCTTTTTTTTTTTTTTTTTTTTTTTTTTTTTTTTTTTTTTTTTTTTTTTTTTTTTTTTTTTTTTTTTTTTTTTTTTTTTTTTTTTTTTTTTTAACTATATAAGTACTTTTATTGCTGTAGAAATCAAAACAGTTTTGATAGCTAATAATGACCACTTTTAATGCTCTCAATGGAGTTGATGAGAATTAAGAGTCCCTTTTCTAAAGGGAAATAGAGGGAGTAGATCAGATCGGGAGGAGCAGGTTGTTTGTGGGAGGTAAGAGAAGTGGAGGGAGGGGAAATTGTGGTCAGATGTACTGTATGAAAAAAGAATCTATTTTCAATAAAAATTAAGAAAAGACAACACCCCGAATATAAAGATATCATATTTATTTTTGTATTTTATTTTATATTTTTTTTTTATTTATTCACTTTACATCCCACTCACTGCTTGCCTCGCAGTCACCCTCTCCCACAATCCTCTCCTTCTCCTCTGAGAAGGTGGAAGACATCCTGTGTATCCTCACATCCTGGCACACCAAGTCTCTGTGGGACTAGGTGCATTCTCTCCCACAGAGACCAGAGTGGGCAGCCCAGCTAGAAGACAGAACCCACAGACAAGAAACAGCTTTTGGAATAGCCCCCAGTCCAGTTGTTAGGGACTCACATGAAGACCAAGCTGCTCATCTGCTACCCTGTACATATGTAGCAGATTTATTTTTTCTAATTGAGAGATATTAACAGTTTTGCCTCAGCTTCAGATTTTTTATTCTTTAAAATACAGCATTTTCTTGGCTCTTTGACAAGTTCATATTTACATGTAATATAATTTCATTATATTCATCCCCTAACTCCTCCTAGGTCCAGCTATAAACTTCCTACCTCCCCAACCATTCCAACTTGTGGCCTCTTGCTACTACAAACCAAGTACAACTTGTGCATTTATGGATACATCCGCAGGAATGTGCTCACTCTACTGGGGCCACACGCTAAAAGAAAATTAATTACCAATTGCCAATAGCTCCTCAGTTCAGGTTTGGGGCTCATAAGCTCCTCCCTACTCCATGATAGACATGTTGACTCTATTAATATTGTGTAGGACTTGTGCAGGTAGGCACAGCAGCTGTGAGCTCCAGTGCACTAGTCCTATCATATCCAAAGATACTCTTTTGTTTCTCTGGTCTCCCTGATCTCTGGAGATGCTCTTATAGATGTTCTGCTCTCTCTTCTGGAATAGTCACTGATTCTTGTAAGAAAAGGGGGTGTTGTTATTCCTGAGATTTACAAGGGAAAACCCAGTTCCACTATTGTGAGTTAAATTTGAAACAAGCTTTAATTAAGTATTAACCAGAAAAAAACAAAACAAACAAACAAACAAACAAAAAACAAACAAACAAACCTCTAGTCTGGTTCACTCCTGAGTTCCCAGTGAGTGGCAACAAGATATGTCTTAGCAGGGGTTTCTCAAGGACAAAATCATATGGCTATCACATTTTTCATATAGCTTTGTCATTTTCCAAGAACTATAACTCCCTGCATTCTAGGAAATTACCTGGTCCTTGGATAGGTAGGCTTACAGGGTAACTTTGGCTCTTACAGTATGATATAAATATCTTAACTGTGAGCACTTCACAGACACTCTCGGCATGTTGACCAGTTATGAGGTTCTGTATTATCATCCATCAACTATACAAAGAAGAGTCTCTAATGAGGATGGGGAGCTACACCAATCTATATAAGGGGCATGTGATTCTGTCTTATGTTCACTGATTTCAGCAGGTAGTCCTCCATTGTGCCAGCACCTTTGTTTAGCTTCTGCCCTGCAGAAGCCCATGCTGTCGTCCCATATGCCATGCTTTCCCATCTTCCACAGTGGCATCCCCTCTATCTTGCACTGTTTCTCATAAGTTTTCCTTCCAAACAGACTCCTGTGCAGGGTGACGTCAACATTTTCTTTTTGAATAACCCACATTTCACCCAGAAACTCCTTGACTCTTTCTATTCTGCAAGTCTTCATTTCTACTCCTTTCAAGCTTTACCTCCTTTGGACAAAAATTTGTAACAGCAACAACTTGGAAGAGAAAGGAAAAACTTGCTTCTGCCTTCTAGGTACAGTTGGCTTTGCTCTCTGCTTCTCACATGCCAGGTCATTGATCCCATCATGACCACAGTTACAACAACTCTTCAATTTCCTACTCTTGAATGTTCTGCCTGCTGTCATCCAACCCCTGCCACCAGCCCCCAAGTCAGGATGATCCCCTAACCCTCTAGATGGCAGGTAACACGAGGTAGAAATTTGTCATAAGCCAAATCTCTGTTAAATTCCATCAGCTAGCCTTCATCCCTGCTGGGAGTTTTATTTGTTTTATTCCTTAGTACACACTTGCAACAATGTTTTCCAAGACATGCTTTCTCTGTGTAGCTTTGGCTGTCCTGGAACTCACTCTGTAGATCAGGCTAGTTTCAAACTCACAGAGCTCAGCCTGCCTCTGCCTCCTAAGTGCTGGGATTAAAGGCAGTTAAAGATGGGTGCCACCACTACCAACCTCTAACAAAGTAATTTTAAAAAGCATTTACACCCATGAATACTCTTCTCATGTAACCAACTCTCGTCCCTTTTACAGAAAAAGAATCAATAATGTTTCTTTTTTTTTACACCTCTTGTTTTCAAGTTTCAGAGATTTATTGATCAGTACAATAAATGCTGTTATTTCATGCATTCACAGGAAAAACCTTTCTTGGCTAAGTGAAAATCATGTGGGTGTCTTCTGAATGACCTCTATCACCAGCAGCTTAACGGATTTCTATCTGTAGTCTAAAAGTCAGGACCTTCTCTCTTCAGTTTGCTTGTCCACATTCACTGAGCAAAATTTGTATGTATTGATCATCAAGATCAGTTTTTTTCCTAAGGTTCTGGATTATTCTTCTTGTCCTAACTAACATCTGGATTGAATAATGCCAGATACATCTCATATAGCCATGCTCCAGACCCTCTTACTTCAAAAAATACAAGGAGAAGCATCAGGCTTGCATGCTTCTTGGACTTCCTGAAGATCTGATGGAACATGGTTGCATCAGTGGCCTAGTCTTACAGAGACAGGAAATAAGCCCAGCTCTGAAACCTAAGCAGCCCTTCAATTAACCAACTCTCTCATGCCTTAAAGAAAAAAAAAGAGGTTTCATTTTGTACACCTCTTAACCACACATTCCCTTATTAACATTTAACACTGTGAAAATCTTTTACTGAAAAGTAACTAGCTAATGACCTCCATTTAGACAAATGCATTCACCAACCTCTTACCTAGGTTCACACCACTCAGCCAGTCAACATTTTCACAAACTATTTGCTAACTAACATACACAAAACTTTTTTTTTCTCTCCTGACTGCTATTCCCTTATCTTTATTTTTCCTTGTATGTTTTGCCCACAAAAAGTATCTTTTGATTTCATTGCCACATTGTGGTAACATTGCCCGATTCCCATTCCTTTGTCCCTTTTCTTTCCAAGCCTGCCTCTCCATCCAGCATCTACTGCATTACCAGGGTCCTCTTTGAAGCTACACTTATTGTGCTTTCTCTGCCTAATGTTGTTTTTCCCCTTTGCAGATCTCAAACAGACAATATTTCTATTTTTCTCTGCTCTAGCTTCCAGGCTACAAAGCACTGCCAGCAGCAGTACACTTCCATTTCCCACATATTTTAAGGACATCACTCAGGCTCTTGGTGTACTTCACCTGCTCTTTGATTTAGCGCATATTGTATCTGTATCAGCATTCCCTAAGTTCATTCCCTGGAACACTAATAATGTGGTATATGAATAATTTCTCTGTGAATAAGTGACTGTGAAAGAAATAAATAAGTTTAGAAATGCGGGATTAATGAAGGCAGTTAATTTTCTACCATAGAAATTCTGAGTCCTTAATAACTCTCATACATAATGTGAAAGGTATAATATGATTCATTTCCCCATGTATTTGCCCTAGAAAAAAATTTCAAGTTGTCTTCTGGAATAATTTTCTGAATGACATCATTTGTTAAAATATTACAATTTCATATTCATCTATTACTATTTTCTTTCTCAAATCTCCTCTATGCATTTTCTAAGCTCCAAGCCTTTGGTCACCTCTCAGTCTTAGTGGATGAGGTTTTATCACTCATTCCACTAAGTGAAGCATGGTCATTCCATAGGAAAGGCTTTGTTTTTCATTTATAGCTCTATGTACAACATGGAGTCATTTGTCACTGCTCTGATCTCTGAAACTGATCACATCCCTGCTTCCTTCAACACCGCCTTTTTCTTTCTTCAATCTCCTAGGATCTACCCCCTTACCCCACACATGGGTTCACTTAAGTGCCCCATGCAAAAAGAAACACACCTACACTTCAGCAAGTAATAATTTACATTCTGACATCACCTTCCTGCCAGATTCCTGAAAGTCTAAGATCACTGCTTCTTTCCTTCACTGTGTATTCACAATTTTCCCAATTCAGTCAACCATCTGTCTCCACCATGGGCACCATGCTCATGAATGTAAACATGGTTTCCATAACTGCCTAGTCAAAGGTATTTTCTAAATACTCAACTCAAAGTATATTCATTATTATTCCAGCGAAGGCTTCCTATTCTACTTTCTTTCGGTTCTCATCTTAAAGCCATTTCCATCTAGTTTCAGGCTCACTTATAGAATCTTCTGACATTTAAATTTTAAAAACTTAGTAGAATTCCTTTTTTATATCCTCTACCTCACTTTCCTCTCCTCATCTAGATGAACTTTTTATTGGCTTTTTATCCATACACTTTTTTCTAACTAAAAGAATGATTTATTTCTCCACAGTACAGAGTGTTATGCAAATATAAATTTTGGAGATGCTGATTTCTGAAATTTCCCATGAGGCCTCAGTTTAATCAAATATTCACTAGTTGTTACTTTTCCTACAACAGAAGAACTTAAAGTTCTCAAATCTTTTGAGGAGGGATAATACTCAGAGCCTCATTCACACTAGATAAGTGTTCCAAGCAACTTTACTTTATCCAATACTTACTATATAAATATGCTCTATGCCATAGATAGTTTAAAAGTCACTGTCTTAGTCAGGGCTTCTATTCCTGCACAAACATCATGACCAAGATGCAAGTTGGGGAAGAAAGGGTTTATTCAGCTTACACTTCCATACTGCTGTTCATCACCAAGGAAGTCAGGACTGGAACTCAAGCAGGTCAGAAAACAGGAGCTGATGCATGAGCCATGGAGGGATATTCTTTACTGGCTTGCTTCCCCTGGCTTGCTCAGCCTGCTCTCTTATAGAACCAAGACTGCCAGCCCAGAGATGGCCCCACCCACAAGGGGCCTTTCCCCCTTGATCACTAATTGAGAAAATACCTTACAGCTGGATCTCATGGAGGCACTTCCGCAACTGAAGTTCCTTTCTCTGTGATAACCCAGCTGTGTCAAGTTGACACAAAACTAGCCAGTACAATTGAACCCTTGTCAACTTGACACACAAAAACATCACTAGTAAGCCTCAACCCTTAGTTCTTACTCATCCCCAAGATCTTAAATAACTTAAAAGTCCCACAGTCTTTACATATTAAAATTTCAATCCTTTTAAAATATCCAGTATCTTTTAAAATTCAAAGTACTTTAAAATTCAAAGTCTCTTAACTGTGGGCTTCACTAAAAAACTTCCTTCAAGAAGGAAAATTATCAGGCACAGTCACAAGGTACAACCATGGCTAGTTTTGTGTCAACTTGACACAGCTGGAGTTATTACAGAGAAAGTAGCTTCAGTTGAGGGAATGCCTCCATGAGATCCAACTGTAAGGCATCTTCTCAATTAGTGATCAAGGGGGAAAGACCCCTTGTGGGTGGGACCATCTCTTGGCTGGTAGTCTTGGGTTCTATAAGAGAGCAGGCTGAGCAAGCCAGGGGAAGCAAGCCAGTAAAGAACATCCCTCCATGGCCTCTGCATCAGCTCCTGCTTCCTGACCTGCTTGAGTTCCAGTCCTGACTTCTTTGGTGATGAACAGCAGTGTAGAAGTATAAGCTGAATAAACCCTTTCCTCCCCAGCTGCTTCTTTGTCATGATGTTTGTGCAGGAATAGAAACCCTGACTAAGACAAATTGGTACCAGCAGAGTGTGGTATTCCTATGACAACCTGACCATGTTTTGGGGAGGACTGTGGAAGGACTTTGGAACTTTGGGCTAGAAGATTCATTCTGTGTTAATAGCTTTGTCAGATGTGTAGGAGCTTGGAAGATAGTATTAAGAACAGTGCAGAAGATGGAGGCCTGGCTTGTGAAATCTCAGAGGGAAAATTAAAGACTCTTTTCAGGGCCATTGCTATTTTGGAGTTTGATTATTCTGTGGTTCTGGTTAGCTGGGGCTGAAGAATCAACTGTGATTAACAAGATACCAGAACTACTGAAGCAAAACCTTTGCATTACTGGCACTATTGATGCTGGCTAGCTTGAGCTAAGAAATTAGTGGTGATTAAGAAGAGACCAGCATCATTGAGGTCACATCTTCTGGGAAATGTTTTCTGAAAGCACAAAGAGGCTGTGTTCCAGAGATAGCCAAGGTTGTACTCCTGCTGCAGTGGGACTTGGTAATGTGTAAGAGTTACCCAGGTGGTACTGGTTTTAAAGGCATGAAGGGGTCATGCAGAGCAGTCAAGTCCACAGAAGCACTGTGAGAGGCCATGGAAGGCCATTGGTGAAAGTGCAGCCTCAGTTGCAATTGATGGCCCAGGACTGAAGGGGTCATGCAAAGGAGTTGAGGCTTGGCACCATGAAGAGAGCCTATGAGAGGCTAGTGTTGAAGCCTAGTTACAGTGGAAGACAGCAGCATTTTGGAGATGCCAGTATCATGGGATGACCACCAAGAACAGCAGCAGCAGTGAAGTACAGGCAGCTGGAGCCTAGAAGACAAGGTGTGTGCTACAAAGGTCATGGCTGGAGAAGTAACCCAAGCCCTTGGAGGAGCCCAGAAGATTGTGAGTTGGATCCCAGACACTGGACAGTTGGAGATTGGTTTTTGCTTTTGATTGTGACTGTGCCCTGATATTTTTCCCTCTTAAAGGAGGTTTTTTAGTGAAGCTCACAGTTAAGAGACTTTGAATTTTAAAAGATATTGGATATTTTCAAAGGATTAAACTTTTAATATGTAAAGACTGTGGGACTTTTAAAGTTATTTAAGATCTTGGGGTTGAATAAGAACTAAGGATTGAGGCTTACAGGTAATGTATTTGTGTGTCAAGTTGACAAGGGGTCAATTGTACTGGCTAGTTTTATGTCAACTTGACACAGCTGGAGTTATCACAAAGAAAGCAACTTCAGTTGAGGAAATGCCTCCATAAGATCCAACTGTAAGGCATTTTCTCAATTTGTGATCAAGGGGGAAAGGCCCCTTGTGGGTGGGACCATCTCTGGGCTGGTAGTCTTGGGTTCTATAAGAGAGCAGGCTGAGCAAGCCAGGGGAAGCAAGCCAGTAAAGAACTTTCCACCATGGCCTCTGCATCAGCTCCTGCTTCCTGACCTGCTTGAGTTCCAGTCCTGACTTCCATTGTTGATGAACAGCTGTATGGAAGTGTAAGCTGAATAAACCCTTTCCTCCACAACTTGCTTCGTGGTCATGATGTTTGTGCAGGAATAGAAACCCTGACTAAGACAGTCACTAAATTCAACTTTTGCATAATGTTATGTATATTGTCATCTCATTCACAAACATTTCACCAGTATCCCAGTATAATCTTTAATGATGCAAAGGTGCCTTCATTCAATTCCTTGAAGTACACTATACATATCATAAGCACTTAGCTGTACAAGACTTTGGACTCATCTTTGATTTGATTCTTATTACAGCCTTTCCATCCTGGCTTTTGAGTTTTAATAATTTAAATAGTAACTTATTTATATTTAAGTTTAAAGAAAAAGTAACAAATACACCTACCTTGACAAATTATCTGATTTAAGAAATGTCTGGTAAACAGCTCATCATTAATAATAGTCATAATCATAGCTACATACTTTCACATCAATTATGATATGGACTGACTCACATGAGAGCTTCATAGACTGTAGGGCCCACTGTCATTGGAATAGGCCAGTAACCACTTTAGAACAGGTCTTTGATAGACTAGGCTAATCAAAGATCCTATTTCAGTCAACAAGTAACTTAAAAGTGACAGCATCAATACTAATTGGAAAGCAAGAGTTGGACCAGACAACATTTAATCCACTCAAACTATCTCTTGAGAATTCAGAGTTGAATGTCATTAAGCACCTTAGTTTTTGTGTGATGCTATTCTATCACAGATCACAGACTAGAGAAGAACTTTGCTTAAATACCTATAAGCTTCAATTGTCGTATTGAGGAAGGAAACTAAGGGGAAAAATCAAAATTAAGTCCAAAGACTAAGAATAAAGACAGGCACCAAAGTCTAGCAGAAAGCAAGAGAATTTGTTAGAATTTGGCTCAAAATGTCAAATTTTTCATCTTTAGCTTAAATTTTTATTTATTTACATTCCAAGTGTCTCCCCTATCCTGATCCCCCTCTCACAGAGTCCCTCCCTCTCCCCCTCATCTTCTCCTCTAAGGGGGTGATGCCCCCTAATTACCCCCTAACCCCCAACCAAGGCACATCAAGTCTCTTCCAGATTAGATACATCCTTTCCCACTAAGGTTAGAAAAGGTACCCATGTTGGGAACAGATACTATACTATAGTCAGGCTACAGCTTTAAGGAGAGCCTTTGTTCTAGTTGTTGGGAGACTCACGTGGAGACTGAGCTACATCCCTGCTACATTTGTTCCAGGGGCCTCGATCCAGCATGTGTATGCTCTTTGGTTGATGGTTCTGTCTCCTGGAGCTCCGAGAAGTCCAGGTTAATTGACTCTGTGGTCTTCCTCTAGGGTTTCCATCCCCTTCAGGGCTTCAATCATTACCCCAACTCTTTCATAAGAGTCTTTAACCTCTGTCCAATGCTTGGCTGTGGGTAGAGCCTCCCAGAGGATGGTTATACTAGGCTCCTGTCTGAAAGTCTAATAAGGTATCATTAGTAGTGTCAGGGATTGATACTTACCCATGGGATGTGCTTCAATTTGGGCTGGTTATTGCTTGGCCATTTATTCAGACTCTGCTCCATCTTTGTCCCTGCAATTTTTGTAGTCAGGACAAATTTTGGGTTGATGGTTTTGTGCATGGGTTGGTGTCATTACACTTCTACTGGGAGCTTGCTAAAGTGGAGTTGAGTAACCAAAATCTTAATTTTTTTAAAATATCTATTTTTTAAGTTTTTTTATTAGATATTTTCTTTATGTACATTTCAAATGCTATCCCAAAAGTACCTTATACCCTCCCCACGCCCTGCTCCCCTACCCACCCACTCCCACTTCTTGGTCCTGGCGTTTCCCTGTACTGGGGTGGGATTGATGTAACAAAAACTACTTTATAAGGTAGTCTTGAAGATGAAATAACAAATCCTTCTACATTGTTCATTGCAGCGTCTGTAACAACATTCAGCTTCACTTTTTAGGATCATTATCATCATTCTCTCATTAATAGAGATGAATGTACCTACCAGCCTGTAGTTAGAGATACAATTTAATGCAAAAAGGAAGAAAAATAAAAACTGGGAGTAGGATTCCTATGATAAATAATTACTAGTCAACCTGCACTGGACTTGCTTTATTCTACTATATTAATTATGTGTTACTATGTCAAAATACCTGATAGAAACAACTTAAAAGAAAAACACTTTTGAAGTATCACAGTTTAAGAATATATACCACAATGGAAGATAAGTCTCTGTGGCAGGACCTTGAGATCACACTGCAGCCAGAAAAGATGAAAGAGAAGCAGAGAGAGAGAGAGAGAGAGAGAGAGAGAGAGAGAGAGAGAGAGAAGTGCTAGTACTCATCTCAGAGACTCCTTTTTATTCAGTTCAGGAGATAAACCTAGCCCATGGGACTGTGCAACCCACATTTAAGGTGGGTCTCCTCATATCAGTTAACTCAATCTAGAAATGTCTTCACAGATGTGGCCAACTACTACTATACAGACATACCAACTACTAAGTGAGAGATGCTGTCAAATTGATAATAGAAATTAAGCACCACACTCACCTTGTTCTTCCTACTATTGTACCCAATCTTCTGGTCCCTACACTCCGGTGTCTATATGGATTTGCTTTCCATATTGGACTTACCTAGATCAGTTGCATTAACAAGATCCTCCATCACATGTATACTCCTTTCCTTTTTAATCTCATCTGCCATAATTCCCATTTACATTTTCCCTCAATACACGGAACTGGTCAGTGCTCACATACTTTATTATGCTTGTTCAATATTTTCCTTGTACCTAGAAAAACTCATTTAGTTAACAAATAGTTGAGCACACCTTTTACTGTTTCAGACATTGGGGATATAACAATAAACACAACACACATAGTTCACTTATTGTAACCTCCTCTTTCAACTGCTTTAGGCTGAGAGTTCAGACCTTTCTCTAAAGCAGTGCCACAGGAAGCCACATACAGTGTAGCTCTCCAGCTAAGCCTGGCTTCCATTGTTGTGCTAAACCACACCTGACCTTCTCCAGAATCCTGCTACCAGTCTACAGTGCCTCACCCACACCCTGCTGAGATGGCCTTGGGGCAATACACAGTGCTTGAGACTTCCGGACTACATTCCTGGAGGCTCCAGGCACCTGTGCAGAACTGACTGTGGGCGAGGTCTTCCCTTTTCCAGTAAAGATCAGTCATGCTTTGATAGGTGATTCATCTCAACGTTTTCATTTCTCTCCCATCTAGTCTCCCTTAGCCTCAGTTCACCCCCCCAGGGGAACTGGTCTTTGGGTACACCGGAATGGAGGACCCCAACAACTTATTATAATGCCCATTTATGTCCTAGTTGGCAATGATAACAAATATATATATATATATATATATATATATATATATATATATATATATATATATAAAATGAAATTACAAGTGTCATTGTGATACTAGCTATGAGAAAGTCAGGGAGAGTCATAAGACAGGGAAGATGGTGTTGCTTTCACCAAGATATACAGAAAGGTATTGGTAAGTATTTCATGTTAATATTTCTCTGTTCACCCACAGATTTCAGCCTCAGTCTTCACCTTTTGAGAAGTCTACCTTCAATCACCAGGTTAGGAAAAATGTCTCCATAACCTCTCTCTCTCTCTCTCTCTCTCTCTCTCTCTCTCTCTCTCTCTCTCTTTCCCTCCTTCCCTCTCTTCCTCTCCTCCCTTCCTCCTCTCTGGGGCTCTCAGTACACCCAAAGCTATTCCACACAGTGTCTGATTCATAATATACATTCCATATAGCAGAGGCTTCCAATAAGATGACTGCGGCCATTAAGGAATCTATAGGAGCTTCAATTTTACTCAAAAGTTACTATATATATATATATATATATATATATATATATATATATATCCATGTACTTTTTTCTGAAATAAATGTTAATAGCTGTAGGAAGCCGCACCTGGGCCTCCCCAGCAAACGCCTCCGACCGAGGCAGGCAGCGAGAGCCGCTGCGCGAGCCCGACCGAGGCAGGCGGCGAGAGCCGCCGCGCGAGCCCCGACCGAGGCGAAGCCGCCCGAGCCCCGACCGGCGAAGCCGCCCGAGCTCCGGGAAGGCCGTCCGGCTCCAGGAAGGCCTGCGGCTCCGGGAGCCTGCGGCTCTGCCCCATTACAAGATGGCGCGGGGCCGGCAGGCTGCCAGGGAGGAGAGCCTAGTGCGCATGCGCAGCTCTCTCCTCAGGCCTCCTCAGGCAGTAGCCCCTCCCGAAGGGAAAATATGCTAATGAGGCACTGCTTGTAGTACCAATGTAGGGAAAATATGCTAATGGCTGTGGCTTGTGGCACCAATGAATGGGCCACATGCAAATGAGGTATGGCTTGGTGCACCAATCAGCAACCACTATGACACCCCTTCCCCTTCCCTGGGAGTGTATAAAAGCAGCAGCTCTGCTGCTGTTCACAGTCCCCGGGAACTACAAGCAAGGTGCTCCAGAATAAAGCTGACTAGATCCCGGTGGTGGCGTGACTTTCTTGCTGGTCGACGGAGGCAGGGAGGCGCGCCACAAGTGGTGCCGAGAACCCCGGGAACCGAAGATGATCTGAACTGAAGAAGATCTTCGTGGGATCTGAAGAAGATCTTCGTGGGATCTGAAGAAGATCTTCGTGGGATCTGAAAAAGGTCTTCGTGGGATCTGAAGAAGATCTTCGTGGGAACTCTTCAGGAACTGAAGATTATCTTCGTGGGATCAGAACTCATCAGCTAGGAGTGGCGGTACCGGTAAGCTTCCCAGAATATGTTAGAGAGGATGCTTCCCTATATGGATCCATTTTGGATTGGGGTGGCCATTTTAGTCTTAACAGCCCTCCAAACACTGTTAGAAGCAGTAAAGCAGAGTGGCAAAGATAAGACAGCAAAAGGGAGGCTAGAACCTATTCTTAAATATTAAGGGGGAACAAGAAAAGGGGATTTACCCCTCTCTCAAGGAATTGCAGCTTTCCAACCTCGACTCCTCTTCAGAAGAAGAGGTGGATGAGGAGTCTGTTAAAAATGAGAGGGAGCTATAGCACCTAGATGATAAAGGGTATCAGCTCAAAAGTAAAGCAACAAAAGGTCAGAAGAAGATAAACCTCAGTAAAGTTCCCAGGTAAATGGGACAAGAGAAAGTTCTCGGATAAGAGACAATAAGGTTCTCGGATAAGAGACAATAAGGTTCTCGGGTAAGAGACAATAAGGTTCCCAGTAAGGGACAAAGCAGAGTAAGTATAAAGTTCCCAGGTAAATGGGACAAGAGAAAGTTCTCGGGTAAGAGACAATAAAGAAAAGGAGTGCAGTTAGAAAAGGAGTAAATAACCATGGGCACTTCTCATTCGCACACAATTTTTTTGGCTCTTCAGGAGCTGCTTATATCAAAAATTTTAAAAATGAAACAATCCATCCTCAAGAGGTTTTTGAAGGAGTGTGATACCATGGCCCCTTGGTTTGTGGTATCAGGAAGTCTTACTGTTCTCTGCTGGGACAAACTTGGCAGAGACCTAGATTTTGCCTGGAATCAGGGCACATTGAAAGCAGGTGTGAAACTAGAGTGGATGCTATGGTTTTTCTTAGGATTTTTGGAACCAGTAAATTTTTGCAATAGCCATCCACAGTCATGGAAAAGGAATGTTTTGTTTAATGTATCTTTGAAAGGTAGCTTTTGTGCTCCTATAAAAAGAGCCCATGTGGGATGCATAAGATGGTTTCTTTGGTATCAGGATGGAGTCCTGTGGCTTATTCCAAATATGGGCATCCCACAAGTAAAGCAGCACCTCCTCAACCTAGGTGGACAGCTCGATACAGAGCTGAAAGAGAGTGGCTGTTTACCTGGACAGGATGTTAAGATTAATATCTATAGCTTTTTGAGATTATTTATGAGCCAAAGTAGGAACAAAACAGATAGTGCCACAAAAGGTAGAGTTTAGAAAGGATGATTTGAAAACTTTAAATGATTTCCAAAGATTATTATGTGACATTAATTAGGTTTGATGTTACCTGAAGATTCCAAATTATGAATTAAAACCATTATAACAATGGTCTTTCGGCAGCTGACAGGCACGCTGCCATAATTCCTATACATTCACAATATGTTAAATGGAAAGATGTGTTATACAGGTAATGGCTAGGTCCAGACCTGGTCATTTCACAGTCCCAGGGAGGGGTTTGTGTTTTTTTCCTAGGGACAAAGAACCAATTTGGACGAAGAGTGCCCCCTCCCTTGGAAGACACAGCAGGGAGTTGTTGGAGTATCTTCAAGGGAATTGGAGTGCAGAGGCAGAACGACTGTTCTGGAAGGTCCTTATCGAGATTTCCATCCTGAATGGCACCAGAGTCGACCCTGTCACCTTGAGAGACGTCACCTCTTGGCTGTCCAATGCCTTTTCCTTTTTTAAAGAATGTGCTGGCATGCTACTTTGGGGTATCCTGGTGTTTGCGGGTTGTGTACTTTGCCTCTGGTTGTTATGTCATACTTTACCCCTGGTTGTTATGTTGTATGAGATGCACTCAGGCTCGACTGAAAGCTGTCGTTGTTCGAGCCCTGATGGCCATAGACGAGGGCATTTTGCCCGAGTTCTGGTTGGCCCCTCTTAAAAGTCTGTAATGATTTCCTAGCAGACTGGTTTGCCGATACTTCCCCGGTTTAGGGGCAGACCTAATGACTCCCACTATACCACCTCAAAGGATGACGGAGTAAGGAAACTCAATTTTGCTGACAGAGTGTCACAATACAGTGCAGGGGATGTTCCATACAGGATAGATTCCTCAAAAGCATGTCAAATTGCATGGGGGTTTTTTGTCATCTTGACCTATCCTCTCCCTGATAAAAAGATATGGAGACGGGTACAATGTCTCATAATTGATAAACAATTTGACCTCTGTTACAGCCAAGTCCGCCAGCAACATGCTGGTGGCATCTCCTCCTACTCCAGATCTCTGCAGAGACAGACTGGTGGTCGTGACTGATGGTAGCCCGATTTCCTATCAGTCACTTGTCAAAGGCTGCTCCCTTAGGCCGGGGTGTTCGCTGACCAGATTTGCAGGACTTCATATTTAATTAATAAAAAAGGGGGAGATGTAGGAAGCCACACCTGGGCCTCCCCAGCAAACGCCTCCAAGAAGCCCTGGGCTCCGAGAGGCCCCACCTCCGGGGATCCCCGGGCTCCGAGAGGCCCCGCCTCCGAGAAGCCCCAGGCTCCGAGAGGCTCCGCCTCCAGTGATCCCATAGCCCCGACCAAGGCAGGCGGCGAGAGCCACCGTGCGAGCCCCGACCGAGGCAGGCGGCAAGATCCGCAGCGCGAGCCCCGACCGAGGCGGCGAGAGCCGCCGCGCGAGCCCCGACTGCGGTGAAGCCGCCCGAGCCCTGACCGGCAAAGCTGCCAGAGCTCCGGGAAGGCCGTCCGGCTCCAGGAAGGCCTGCGGCTCCGGGAGCCTGCGGCTCTGCCCCATTACAAGATGGCGCGGGGCCGGCAGGCTGCCAGGGAGGAGAGCTTAGTGCGCATGCGCAGCTCTCTCCTCAGGCCTCCTCAGGCAGTAGCCCCTCCCGAAGGGAAAATATGCTAATGAGGCACTGCTTGTAGTACCAATGTAGGGAAAATATGCTAATGGCTGTGGCTTGTGGCACCAATGAATGGGCCACATGCAAATGAGGTATGGCTTGGTGCACCAATCAGCAACCACTATGACACCCCTCCCCCTTCCCTGGGAGTGTATAAAAGCANCTCCCGAAGGGAAAATATGCTAATGAGGCACTGCTTGTAGTACCAATGTAGGGAAAATATGCTAATGGCTGTGGCTTGTGGCACCAATGAATGGGCCACATGCAAATGAGGTATGGCTTGGTGCACCAATCAGCAACCACTATGACACCCCTCCCCCTTCCCTGGGAGTGTATAAAAGCAGCAGCTCTGCTGCTGTTCACAGTCCCCGGGAACTACAAGCAAGGTGCTCCAGAATAAAGCTGACTGAGAAGATCCCGGTGGTGGCGTGACTTTCTTGCTGGTCGATGGAGGCAGGGAGGCACGCTGCAAATAGCGTTTCTCATACTCTCTAACAGTGAATGGTCTTAAGTCTACTGCTGAGCTGATGGTCAGTGAACCATCAGATTCCCTTGGCACCTCATGAACACTGCATTAGATCTCCTTGGATGACTTCTATCCCTGAGGTATTTGTGGCTTAATGTTGAATTAGTGCCCACACTAATTCAAATTGATAATGTACTTAACATCTCACAATTGAGTGGTGAACATACAATAGACACTACGTAAAGCACAGTGGGAGCTAAAGAGATGAAGTCCGAATATAGAGCAAAGGAAAGGCCACACACCATTTCCTCACACAAATCCACTCTCTCCTATTTGGTCATAAACTCCTAAAAGACATTTCCTTGCTGTGCTTTCCCTCTCTGTCTCCTTTCATCTCTTAACACACATTCCTCATGTAGATGATGCTCAATGTTAATTCACTTTGTGCCCATTTTTTGTCAGGGGACTTAGCTAAATTTTGTCATATCCAGTTAAACAAGGATTTGGAGTGCACTTTAAGAAATGTGATTACACACGATTTATGAAAGGTAAAAACCCAGAAAATATAAATTCCCTGAATTAATGGCATGACCCCCTCCTGCACCTGAATGGCAGTACCTGTGTTGTAGTTCATAGGAAAATAAGTGAGCCTCCTGAGAGAAAACTAAAATAGCTATAAAAAGATATCTCAGGGCTAAATTTATTCCCATTGGAGTCCACAATAATGCAAAAGGGCATAATTTAGAAAGCAGCAGGATTACTCAAGCCAATGACAGCCTCCTGGGGGAGCACTTAACATCCAGGAAAAGAAGGTATGAGAGGGAGGTAGTAAAGGGAAGAAAGTGGAGGGGTGGGAAAGCCTGTGTTGTTAGCAGCTACTGAATAGCATCCTGATTGTCAAATGGGAAATGGGTTTTATTACATTCAGTTGAAATAACCATTCTAAATCCCTTTCCCTCTCTCTGTCTAATTTCTTTCAAACATTCTTAGTCATACCTGGTCTAGCTTGAAAAGCAAAGAGAAAAATTGCATTATTTCAGCCATAAGTTGTCTTTCTTAGAACAATAATTGTAACCATATCTCAAAGCACATTGTATACATGTATGAAATTTTCAAAAAAATGAAGAACAGCAATTTACTAATTTCTCTAAATCATACTAAAAACTTCTTATATCTTATCAGCTTTGTAAGTGGCCAGCTGTGAGAATCCAAGAAATAAAATATCTAGCATTTTTTAATGAAATGTCTGTGTTGTGAAATCATATTATTTGGGAAGAGGATTAAACTGAATTTGTGCTTATTTTTAGACAAATATTAAAGGAAATAATTTTGTCAAGTGTTATGCAAAATATATGTGAACTACTAATAAATTGCTTAAATAAAAACTTCCTTGGATAAGTTGTAATTAAGAGATGATTTGAGTCATTTGTAATCAGAATATTATCTGTGAGAGGGCAGGTGCATAGACTGGTTTTTTAAAAATGAATTCAGCTTCTTCACAAACTTTGCATCCTCCTATCAACTTGTTTTGTCATTTATCATTGCATGCAAAGATAAAACCAACGGTTTTCGCATTTCAACGAATTACATAATTACATTTATAAAGATAACTGTCATGCTCTACCCCTAGAAATAGACCTGAGTCACTGTTCTATTGATGTGAAGAGACTCCATGACTAAGGTAATTCTTATAAAAGGAAACATTAAATAGTGGGATTGCTTACAGTTTCAGAGGCTTACTCCATTATCCTCATGGTAAGGAGTTTTATCACAATTATTTTATTGGTTATATTTGATAATTACATTTCCTTAGGCCTTTATAGGTTCTTTGTAATTTGTCTCTGTAATGCATTTTCTACTACATTGTCACAACTTTTCTTATGCCTGAATATTTAAGTGAATATTCAAATAATCATATGTGAAAATGTAGAACCATTGAGAATCTAGACTATGTTAACTTTCTTTTGAAAATACTTAACGATCCTTTATGGTAAACATTAACATTCAAAGAGCACCAAAAACCTCGGAACCCTTTATTCAGATTCAGGGTTTTATTTTTAATTAGATATTTTCTTTATTTACATTTCAAATGTTATCCCCTTTCCTGTCCCCCACCACCACCACCAAAACCCCCTATCCCCTCCCCCTCCTCCTGCTTCTGTGAGGGTGTTCTTAGGCGGGGGGGGGGGGGGGTCTGGTTGGTTGATAATGTTTTTCCTCCTATGGGGCTGCAAACCTCTTCTGTTCCTTCAGTCCTTTCTCTAGCTCCTCCATTGGGCTCCCTGTGCTCAGTTTAATGGTTAGCTGTGAGCATCCACATCTGTATTTGTCAGGTCAGTTTTCAAATGAGCATATGCTGCTAGGTTTCTGGCTCTATAGGGACTATTACTTCATTTTGTTTACACCTAGGATGTTTTCTATCAGGGTCCTGAGGGGGAACTGGGGTCCTTTCCAGAGCCTTCTTCTGATAGGCCTTGGGTTTCATGTATAAGTTCTTTCCCCAATATCTCAGTCTTTTAGCTACATTTTGAGAATCAAGACATATGTTGCAGAGGACTGGAAATGGATTCTCATGCTTGCAATGTAAGCACGTTACCAACTGAACTGAGTTGCCTCCCTAGAACACAGGTAAAAAGCCAGGTCTAGTGGTCCACATCTGTCATCCTAGTGCAGATAATGGAAGCTGCCTGGTGGTCACTGGCCAGTTTCCTATCTGAATCAGTGAGCTCCATATTCAGTGAGAGACCATGTTCTTGTCCCACCATGAGCTGTGGAGTTATTGGAAATTGATAGCAATTAGGAGAGGCACAGCTAGTTTTATTATTCACCTTTCCTCCTTTCTTCTTTCCTTCCTTTCTTTCTTTTTTTTCCTTCTTTCTTTTCCCCCTGATACAGGGTTTCTCTGTGTAGCTTTGACTCTCCTGGAAGTCATTCTGTACACCAGGATTTCCTGGAATTTACAGAGACCCACTTGCCTCTGCTTCTGCCTCCTGAGTGCTGTGATTAAACACATGTGCCACCACTACCAAACCATAGCTAGTACTTTTTTTTTAAACCTGTGGTCCTGGTAGGTCTAACATGCTCCAGGGGATAGCCACAAACCTGATTTTTTTAGGCAGTACTAATAGGACTCCATTAAAAGTGTCTCAACAACAAAAACCCAGACAATATTTTAGATGCCAACAAGTGCTTTCTGACAGGAGCCTGATATAGCTGTCTCCTGAGAGGCTCTGCTAGTGCCTGACAAATAAAGAGATCAATGCTCTCGGCCAACCACTGGACTGAGCTCACCCCACCCCACCCCCCAGTGGAGGAGCTAGAAAAAGGGCCAAAGGAGCTGAAGGGGTTTGCAGCCCCATAGGAGGAACAGCAGTATGAACCAACCAGTACCCTCAGAGCTCCCAGGGACTAAAACACCAACCAAAGAGTACACATGGAGGAACCCATGGCTGCAGCTGTATATGTATCAGAGGATGGCCTAGTCAGTAATCAGTGGAGGAGAGGCCATTGTTCCTGTGAAGGATTGATGCCCCAGTGTAGGGGAATACCAGGACAGAGGAGCATGAGTGGGTGGGTTGGTGAGCAGGAAGAGGGGGAAGGGTATAGGGTGTTCCCATAGGGAAAACGAGGAAGGGGTGATAACACTTGAAATGTAAATAAAGAAAATATCAAATAAAAAATAAAACATTTTATAAACTGCAGTGGATGAAGGGGCTGGGAAGAAACTTCAGTGCATAAGAGCACTTGCTCTACAAGCATGAGTGCCACAGTACAAATCCCCATAGTACACACGTAAGGCCAATCACAGATGTGCATGTCTGTAACATCCTTGTGGACAAAAAGAAGATATCAAGAGCGTGTTGACCAGCTATGCAAAACAGCAAGCAACACACACACATTTAATTGTGCAAAATAAGTCAGTCTGAGGCATGATAGACACCAAAAAAGAACAAACTGTGTTCTATCCTTGCCCTGCACTCAAACTGAATGTCAATTTGAATTCTTTAACAGCTCTGTTGTACTTGTTGTTATTGTTTTCAATTCAACCAACCTAACCGGCCAAAACACACATCTTGTAATAATTTTAAAGTATGCTGGTTGGAAAATAACGAACCATGACTCTTGAAGTCAATATCATAGCCTACCACATTAGAGTGAATAGTACCCAGTCTTTTTTGATATAACAAACTACAGCACATGGAGAACAAAGACCCTCAACAATGAAACAAGCCCATGGCCGATAATGCCATTTCCCCTATTATCTGCAAGATCTTAGAGACAAATCAATAAGCATGGAGCCAGGACCCTGTCCACACTTCCACTGCCTTTAACAATATTGCTTTTTCCTATTTCATTAATATTGCAGATACCAGCAAACAATTTGTGTTTAAACCATCTCCACTCTCTTTTACTAAGGGATGACAGTTTAAAAGCAAAGAGAGTTATATTGGTCTGAATCCCATATACTTAAATTCTAGAATAATCCTCGACAGCAAAGCCATTTCCTAGCAAGATCAGTGAGTTATTTAGATCACATTTTTTACCTTAGGAGGACAGAGTGTGCACAAGTGGAAAGAAAATCCAGGGGACTTTGTGTTTTAATAGCTACCGGTCACTGCACAGTCCCATGCAATTTCAGTCAGATGCTTAGAAGCCGGCCATGCTCATGAGAGTGTGGAAATATCACTCCCCTTGGAGTTAGGATATCAGAGTTTAGGGCCACAAAATATCTCATTCTGAATGCTTAGAAAAATCCTTTGTTTCTGTACCTCCATGTCTCTTACTAATTTGAGAGGAATTTAGGTATGTCTAAGAAGATTTTTGACTCTAAATGTGTATGGTTCTAACCCTGACTTTTGCAATATATGAGTTATTTGAAAACTTCCCCAGTCTTTGCAACTAGAATTTCTTATGGGCCCTATCTATGCTGAATAGTTTTATGTTAACTTGACATAAACTAAACTCATTTGAGAGAAGGCAATAATGATTGAGAAAATGATTCCATACTAGCAAGCTTTGGCAAACCTGTAGAGCATTTTCTTAATTAGTGATTGATAGGTGCGGGCCTTCCCTGGGATCATGGTCCTGTATTCTATAAGAAATGAGGCTGACTGAGGGGAAAGGATAGTATATGCCTTTAATCCCAGCACTTGGGAGGCAGAGGCAGGTGGATCTGTGAGTTCAAGGTCAGCATGGTCTACAGAGCTAGATCCAGGACAGCCAAACGACACAAAGAAATCATGTCTTAAAAAAACAAAAACTAAAACTAAAACAAGCAAGAAAGCAGGTTGAGCAAGCCATGATGAACAAGCCAGTAAGCAGCACCCCTCCATGGTCTCTGCATCAGCTCCTGCCTCCAGGTTCCCGCCTTCCTTTAGTTCCTGCCCTGTCTTTTGATGATGAGCAGTGTTCTGAAAGTACAAACCAATCCCTTTCCTCTCCAAATTGCTTTGGTGATGGTATTTTGTTGCAGCAACAGAAACTCTAGCTAAGACACTATCCTTTAGTTTCACTCAGCCACTCACACTGACACCCAGATACTAATATCAAGCAAACCCCGGTAAATCTGGAGCCAGGTCAATATTGTGGAACTTGCGCTGCTTTGTTAGGGCAGGAGTCTAAAAGAATTTGAAAAGCATCACCTACTAACAAGTGGAGATTTTTATGGAGCTTGGAATGAGAATGAAATAATGACAGGACTATATCAAGATACCGGAATTAATCTGAAGCCACAGAGAAGCAACATGTATTTTCTCTCTGTCATTACGAGCCTTGCTTTGTGACGAGCACAATACTATTTGAGCACCCAGTGGCTCTTACCCAGAACACATTTATTTTTCATACTGATAGCCTTTTATCTTCTGGAAGGCTTAGACAACACAGACTGTCTGCTGCTATGACAAAGAATGGTGCCAGATACCAGAAAGGAGATGCCAAAGGTCATCCACATAAAAAAAAAAAAAAAAAGAAAAAATGGGTAGGGTTCCCACGTGTTAATGTTAACCGGGTTGCAATACAGAGAGTAAACTGCTGTGACAGCAGAGACAAGCAATAGGAAAAGGGAAGGGAGAATGAAAATGTTCAAGGAAAGAGGCCAGTGGACACAAGTAAAAGAAAATAGTGCAGATATATAAAAAGTGAACATTAATTGATTTCTTATCAAAATTAACACTGCTTTATATTCCAGCCCGGGGATTTATTAAATGCGATTTTCTGAACCAGAAATATTGTTAGGCAGAGTCAATCTATTTGAAATTTATGAAATGAAATAACTTATTTATTCTTGGCACACAACAATAGACCATGCATTATTATTCTCTTTAAGATTTTCGGCTGACTGCCATTGTCACTTTAGGGCTGTTCTGAAGGCTCTTGTGCTTTAAGTAACTCATACATGCATTTTGAAATTATTCAATGAGGATGTCTTCAATCTAATAAGAGGTGATTTCCTTTTCTTTCTTTTCTTTTCCAAGTCTTCTCTATAGGAGGTGGAGCCAAGAGTATACGAGTTCACTGAATTAACTGACTCTTTATTTCCAATGTTGTTGTTGCTGTCATCTCACCATCCCTTAGAGCCTGCTGCTCAGGCCAGCCATCTGGCCAAGCTGTCCCTCAATCTACTTCTGCTCACAGAGAATTCTAAGTACATTACCTCCACCGCATGACACTCTCCCAAATGTACCATAAAGTATAGTGAAAAGACCATATGCTTTGGAAAAAAGTAGAGGAGAATGAATCCAGGTAAGGCAACAATTCTGCTGTTAAGCACTGAGCAAATAGGCATGAAGATTCATTCTTTTCAGGCATGTATCCATTAGTAAAATAATGAATATAAAGACCCTGGCACAACATAATCATTCAAACAATTCAGATTGTTATTGTAATTATTGTAACAATATTTTCCTCCACATTCTATTCTTAGAGCAAAATACCTATAACCAGATGATTTATATGGAAGTTTACTTGGCTCCAGGGTTTGGAAGCTGGAAAGTGTGGGATCATGGCACTGGCATCTGCTTAGCAACAGGAGAGATCCTTGTCAACACAGCAGAACATGACAGAAAGCATCATACAGTGAGGCAGGGCCTACACATTAGCCTGGGTCTTACTTCTTATGAAAGCACCAGTGACATTATAGAGCCTCCACCAGCATGATTTCATTTAATTACCTATAAAAGTCAAGGTTCCAATACCTTACCACAGTTTTCTGGATTTCGTTTATAATAAATTAAACCTATAGGTCACATTCAAGCTATAGTATACAATACCTTTAGCAATTGCTATTAATTATAATTGCTACTGTTTCTCCCTAGAAACTGCATGATCATTTAACATACAGTTAGGTCAGTGGCAATGTCTATTGCTCACCAGGCGGGGAATGTTTCTTCTTAGATCTGCTCCTACCTGTCCTATGCTACTATTCCCTGTGTTCTTGAGGCTTCTGTACTGACAGACAAGCAGGCTGCAAGCCAGAATTCACCAGCAGGGACAAGGGGCTAATGGCCCTACCAGGTGCACCATCTAACCCTAGGGAGGAGAGACAAATGAGGGCACCAAACATATAAATGGTCTCTGCCTGGACAGCTCATGAGAATTATCAATAAAAGAGTGAGGATGTTTTGTGTGCTCATGTCTTCCTGATTATGAGAATGATAGTTGTGATGTAGCATATCACACTTAATTGCTTCAGCCCATCAATTACTGCCAAGGGAGGGCAGGCAGCATGGCCAGATGCCAGGGAAGATCTGTAATTGATAGTCACTGAAATAGCATAAATCAGGTCTCACATTAACTATGTGCCATTAAAAAGGAAGTTGTACTGAAACTAGGCA
Source organism: Mus minutoides (assembly GCA_902729485.2). Lineage (NCBI taxonomy): Eukaryota > Metazoa > Chordata > Mammalia > Rodentia > Muridae > Mus > Mus minutoides. Next base: position 533,809 of record LR753329.1, on the reverse strand, counting down.
GGTGCTACATCAGGTTGGATTCTCTCCCACTTCTTTAAAACTTGACCATAGCCCTGCAGTCTGGCAGTGCTTTATTCAATGTGCTCATGAGGGAAGCCACCCTTGCTTGAAGAGTTTTGGCATCAATCATCAGGTCTTAGGTGGAAGGGATCCTGATCCTTTCACCTCTTGTCACACCTTCAGAAAGAGTTGCTGACAAACATGAAATGCTACATCTCAAAATGTCCCCTCACCAACCTTCTGAAAGTTAACATGCTGGCTAGTCTAATAAGCTCTTAGCTGTCACCATTTCTTATAATAGTGTATTAAAAGCTTACAACCAGGACTCCGTTGTAAGTAACATCATCTCAGATTTCAATTCACAATTGTGGCTGGCATGTGCCATTAAATGTTATATCTGGATGCCTATGGTCTATTGAGTTTGCTGTCACTTTCTTACCAGCCTTTTTCACATTTGCCAAGTCCTCTCTTCTTTGACCTGAGCCATTTTAACCATTTTAGGCTCCATAATTAACATATGAGTGACAATAGATAATACTAGCTATGGGACTAATAAGAGTTCTGGCTTAAATGAATGAATTTTCTTTCTACATTTTTAGCATTATTTGCATATTTGTGAGGTTTTTATCCTGGGGCTGTAAGCTCCCTTAGGGCGAGAGTCATACTTTACAATAGCACCCGGTATGTAGTCCTAGTAATAATTAGCAGGATCATACCAGTAGTTACCTGATAATAACTCCCACTAGATACAGGATTTTCAAGTAAGCATTTAGTACATAGTAAGTGCTCTATACTTATTTAGTTGCATTTTCTTTGTTCTCATTTCTAGCCACATTCCTTCTAACTAAGAATGCACCTGGTTCATCAAGGGCACTACAAGTTTATTTACAAGGTCAAAATAAAATTCCTAAGACCCTTTGAACCATAAGTATCTAAGAATTTAGAATATCTATTCAGTTTAAGAAGTAGAACACAGGAGTGTAATGTACACAATAAGACACACCCACAACAAGATCTAGTGAAGGCAGCAGCTATTAATGCAACATATTAATAATCCATCTGTAGTGAAATAATTCACTACAAGTTAAAATAATGAAGAGTGCAAAATGCCTCATAAAACAAATGACACTTCGCTGACAAATAAGTTGTGGTACCAGATATACAAAAGCCAGCATCATATTTTAGATCGTAAGACTGTGGGAAGGCATATGGATCTGTATTATACAAAATAAGAGAGGATACACAAATATTTACCCTTAGGATCCATTTTAGAGCAGGAAATTTTAGCACATCTAATTCCTTGGTCAGATTGGCCTTCTATGTCTTTCATCAAATTTAAACAACGAACACTCAATGGTCACAGAAACCCCCTATTTAATATAAGTTCTAAAGGAATTTGATATCTTACCTTAATTCATATTTTATCTTCAAGAAGTATATAGAGAAAAATAGTAGGTACACTTATAAAACTAAAGCTAGTAACTAGCAAGTCTGCCATGCACAGAACTGTGACCTTAAGCAAGATCCTTCACCATTTTATTTTTGAGATTACAATGTAATTACATCAGTCCACCCTTCCATTTGCCCTCTACAAACCCTCCCATATGCCATTCCTTACTATTTTACAAAATCATGGCATCTTTTTTCATTAAATGTTTGTACATGCGCACACACACACACACACACACACACACACACACACACACACACATACAATCTTAAACAGAACCTGCTCGGTCTGTATGTAACTCATATGTATAGTGTTTGGGCTGACCATTTGGTATTGAATAATAAGTTGGTGTTCTCTTCCCTAGTGAAGACTATTTCTCCTATTCTCAGCATTTTCCAGTTGCCTGTAATTCTCTGTGCAGGGTTGAGCAGCACCTATAACCATTACTTTACTAAACCTTCACCTTTCTTAGGTGACACAACCTCCTCTTTAAAATGAGTAAATATACATTTCACATATGGGTAGATAGTTAACAGCCTTCTTTTAGGGTGTTTCAGTCACCCATATTCTCACCAATAAAAAAGCTCGTACTTAAAAGAGATACAGAATTCAAACCCAGTTCCTCTCTGTTGAGAAACAATGGAAGGAACAAAGAGAGAAAATGCAGCAAGAACCAAAACTGCCAGAATGTACAAGAGAATAATGATGACAGTATTATGAACAAGTTATGGTCTCAAGGCCTCTAACCACCTCTCTGCTGTCATTTTGTACCAGAGCATGCCAGTGGAGCCTTAGCAAGGATGGGGTGTGAAATGAACAACTAAAAGGGAAAATGACTGAGATGGTAATATATCAATGGGAGGGAGAAGCAAGGACCACTTAATTGGAGAAATCAAGGTGCTATCATTTACTTCCAGTTGAGAATGCAAATGATGTCATCATCAACTATTCTTAGTATTCAGAGTGCAGTTGTGTGGTCTGAAAACAATTTGAACTGAACAAAAACTAGTGCTTCTTTGACTGATTCTGATATTGGATTCTTCCCTTCCCCTTCTTATAAACACAGTCTCTGCTATGAGTACGCGGTGAGGCAATCTGATATATCTTGATGGTTGAATAAGCTCTTTGATTTTTGAATTATTTTGAGATTAACTGAATTTGAAATGTGGGCTGCCTGCAATGTCTTGCTGGCACAAAAAGATGAGCTTTGTTATTGACAGAGAAAACTTGCAAACTATATTTTTTATCATTATTCTCCCGTGCCGAACTCTTGTTTGCTTCAGCCTGGCCCTGCTGCCTGGATGGGCACTTCGAGGCCAAGTTAGAAAGCGCAATTTATAATTTTCTCTCTCCACTCCTGTGAACTCCTGCTGCATAGTACGGGGTGAATCTTCTGCTTGGGAGACCAGACATATTTTTTGCTGCAATCAAGGAACATTGTCCATTATATTAGGGTTTCTCAATAACATACATAATGCTCCAAATGAATAAAAGCTATCATCTAAGAATTATGTTATTGGTAAATTGAAGCAGAATGCCACTGGATCTGCTTCAAATGTTTGTGTGTCTCCTACAATCCTGTCCATGGTCCCCAAGGAAACCTAGTCATTTTATATCAGCCTTATGTATGACTTCAGCCTATAGATGTAAAAATAAGCAAGTATTCCCCACTTTTCTTTATTCTTTATGCTACTGACACTCCTTCTGTTCTCTTTTCTCCCTGTACATTTTATTGAACCTAGAGTATGTTACATACTGAAAGTGACTGCTTAGCTATCAACAAGCCCACCACTGCCTACTGACTTGTTCATTCTATCTTATTTTCAGTACTCTTGTTTCTGATTTCTTCTGAGATAGTTTGCCTTCTATTCTTCTTTGAGTTTTTCTTCAACTTATTTTCTCTATCTTAACACATCCTACTTCCTCACTAAGCAAAATAAAATGGTTCACTTGATTATTTGCTATACACAGGAAGTATGCACATAGCAAAGTATCCAAGGTGTAGACACAACTAATTGTTCTGTTATGTTTTAAATGACTATGTAGTCATTTTCACAAGAGTCTTTTCACTCTGCATCATATTATACCAGGCACATCCTATGCCCCACGCAGTTATAGCCTGAAGAAGCTGGGGACCCAACTATCCTAAAAGAAAAGGAAAGAAAGAGTGCCAACATGTCTCCCAAAGGCCTTTTGGAAACAATCTTCCAATCAGTTAACCAACCCTTGATCTTAATCACAAGTGAGAAGGTAGTTCTGTCACATACATAGCAAACCCAAGACCTATGGAAGCTTTAGCCATTCTAGGTCTCTCCCCTCGGGCTCAAATACATGATCACAGAGAGTAGCAATGCCCGTGACAGCTGACAAACAGCAACCTTCCTGTTCATTCCCATGAGGCCTCTATACCAAAATGATTGCCCACTCAATCTGTATACCACTGTGAAATGGCTCCCCCTTATCATTTTCCCTGCCAGTCCCAATAGGCCCCTAGCTGAAATCACTAACAAGAAACACCTCTTCTTCATAAACTACACCCTACTTTTAGCACACATACTAGCAATAACTTGTACTGCTAGGGTCATACATAAACTCTACAAATATGACTGTTTTTGCTATTACCTCTGCCATTAGTATAATTGCAAGCAGCTTCAAGCAAGAGCTATGTCATTTCTATATCCCCTGGTGCCTCTAACATGATGCCTATCACACAGTTGATGCCCAATAAATATGTATTGGATTGAGTTGTAGCAGACAGCATCATTATGAGTATTAAGCCATATTCATGTTTCCCACTTTATTTCCTACAGACATCTGCAGCTGCTTCTGTCCATGCAACTTTTGCTTTATTACTAAAGACAAAGAATGAAATTGTCACTTTAAATCTGATGGCCTTCCTTTTATTGAAAGTTAATCATCCACAAGGTTTCTCTCTTTCCCTGCTACCATACAATGAAACAATTAGCAATATTTTTTTTCCTGATGTCAGTAAACAACCTCAATATTAATCTTATCAAGCTCTCTTTGGGGAGTTTATTCAGAAATCAATTCTGGTTGCATCATAAATCAAAAAGAAGAGAAAATCAACCCCTAGCCTTATTTCTTACAAATGTGAACACATCACTTAGGTAATTGCCTGATTAAAGTCTCAGGATTCTGTCACCAATGATCTATTCATTTTTTTTTCTTTCTTTCTCAGTTGTATATTTAATTTGCTAATCTTCAGAAATCATTTGTTCCAATAATTACTTGAAGATCTCTGTCTGCTAACTCATTTTCTATATTTTTTTAACCCTGTCATTTTGAAAACATGGGCCATTTTCTTCACTTTCTGCCTATGTGCTTAGCTCCCAATAATGACAATGTCCTATAAATCCAAGCTCAGTTCTCAAATTAGGAAGTTCATCAACTATCTACTTTAGGAACTCTATTTCCTTTTGTTGCTTTTCAGTGTCAACAAATATTGGTGAGTACAGTGATGATCTGTATAACTATTTTTTTTTTTACCTGTTACTTTTCTGTGAATCTAAGGACCCAAACTTGCTTTTGTGAATATGCTAAACTTAGCAAACTTTTCCTGGTTCCTTCTTGACCTTCATCACTGTTTCCACAACAATATACTCAATTTTGAGATTGAAATGAGCCCTGAGTATACAGAGACCTAAAGTTTCAGTCTCAGAGTTGTCTAATTTGTTGGCAATGACCCTGTTTATACAGTTCCTAAAGCCTCTATTTTGGAGGTCCCTTTCAATCTTTTGGTCTCTGATAAAACACATCTCATTCCTAAAACTCATAGCAAAACAAAAGTCTATTTTTGAATCATCTGTGTACCCCACCCCCTTTCTTTGACTAGTGTCATGAAGTTAAAACAGTCATTGTGGAATCTGGTCCATATCTGTACTGGCTAGTTTTGTGTCAACTTGACACAGTTGGAGTTATCACAGAGACAGGAGCTTCAGTTGGGGAAATGCCTCCACAAGATCCAGCTATAAGGCATTTTCTCAATTAGTGATCAAGGGGGAAAGGCCCCTTGTGGGTGGGTCCATCTCTGGGCTGGGAGTCTTGGGTTCTATAAGAGAGCAGGCTGAGCAAGCCAGGGGAAGCAAGCCAGTAAGGAACATCCCTCCATGGCTTCTGCATCAGCTCCTGCTTTCTGACCTGCTTGAGTTCCAGTCCTGATTTCCTTTGGTGATGAACAGCTGTATGGAAGTATAAGCTGAATAAACCCTTTCCTCTCCAACTTGCTTCTTGGTCATAATGTTTGTGCAGGAATAGAAACCCTGACTAAGACGATATCCTAAAGATTTTTGTACCATGGCTGAATACTTCCTACTTAACGTTGCATGAGACATTTGGGTCAAATGGCTTAGTCACTAAGGTTTTTTTTTTTTTTTTTTTTCCTTAAGACTACAATGATTTTACATAGGCTTTACTGAAGTCACATTGATTTCTATAAGAGGTGCAAATCAGAGAGTCAGAATACAGGGAGATGAATAAACAGATATTTGAATCATCTAAGTAAATTTACTACTCATAGGATCTAATGAAAGGCGCCTAACTTCTCTGAAGTTATGTGTCTTTTATCTGAAAAACAAGTAAATCAAATGGAGAGATGAGTAAAAGTCAAATAACAGATATAATGTGTAGTAAACACTGAAAAAAATTGCACATTCATACACTGCTCTTATTATTTCTTATCTCTGGATACACTCTGTCCTTATTAATAAATACCTTTCTAAATGAGCTTTAGTGTACAATAGTTTAAAATAATCAAGGTAAAGATGTCTGTGGCCTAGTATCAAAAGAGTAGCAATGCATTGCCAAGAAGTAGTAAGTTTCTGGATATACATTTTAATGTAATAACAAAATTACATGACTGATTAGGTTGTAGTACAGGAGAAAGGAGGTAGAGATTGTAGGAAGAATTAGTTTGGAGAGGGACTGATAAGATGTAGATTTTAACTATGTTATATTTGATATGCTTTGTTAGAAATTTAAAGAAAATGAATATTAGGCCACTAGTCATTTGATTTTGAGTCTTAGGAAGAGTCTCAGCTAAGGAGGAAGAAGCAGTTTACTAAAAGATTATAAATGGTGGTTAAAGCCATGTAGTGGCTATTCCTGGTTGTCATTTTGACTATATCTGGAATGAACTACAATCCAGAATTGGAGGTTCCCCAGTGATTCTAATCTAGAGGCTTGTAGATACAAGTTTTTGACCTGGATCTGGGCATGGAAATCTTGAGGCATAGTGGCTATAAATTCCAGAAGATTAAGACAGGGAAACCTCTGAGTTCAAGGTCATCTGGGATTAAAGGTAAGGTGGCACACACCTTTAATCTGGGCTACACCTTCTGCAGGAGAACTACATAAGGACATTGGAACAAGGAAGATTCTCTCTTCTTATTTTTGCTTGCCTTGTGGGACTGAGCAACTGCTATATCCTTGGATTCCCATTCATAGCTGCTGCTGACCATTGTTAGGAGTTGGACTGCAGACTGTAAGTCATTAACAAATTCCTTTCCTATATAGAGACTACCTATAAGTTCTATGACTCTAGAGAACCCTGACTAATACAAGCCATATTACTGGATAAGCTTGGTAAATGCATGAATTTAGAATATTTTAAAAAGTGAAGACTTGTTGAAATTCTTCAGCACAAACAGAGCAGCCCTTGAAGAGAATAGTAAGTCCTTCATTGTCTTACCTTTTGGTCTCTAGCTAAAAATATGTGGTTTTACTCTGTCATGAACTACCATTACAGTGTTTGGCCTCACTCTAAGCTCAAAATTAATGGAATAAAACCAATTATGAAAAATAACTAAAATTAAAATTAATTGTGAAAAGATACCTCCAATATTATAAAGTTAAGTTTTTTTCTCTTTATAAGGTGATCGTCATAGTTATTTCTATAGTGGTAGAAACCTGACTATAATATCTAAATAGAAAATAGAATAGAATTATACCTTAATAATCTGGTGCATACTAGTATGTTCCATGGAAGAGGGAACGATCCTCCATAAAAAGCACTGCTGAAAACACAAACACAATGAGAACTGAAATACAGCCCCAGGATTTGACAATTTGTTAACTATTCTTGAGATTTATGAACCACTTCATTGGAAAAGTAAGTATAAGAACTTCATGAGATGGTAGTGCTGGAGAGAAGTGATTTAGAATCATCCACTACCCTAATAATAACCCACTTTGAGAGGAAGCACATATCCCTCCTTACTTTGACTGTTTCTTATTTTCACCTCTCTGATCCTCACTGTAAATACTGAGGATGGCAGATTTTTTTCTACCATCCCACTACACATTCAGGAAGCAGTCATGTGACAAATAGAAGCAATCATATGTTCTATCAATAGTCTGAATTTTTAATAAGAAAAGAAAGGAAATACAAGTCAATATCCCTGGTGGATATAGTGTCCACAGAAGTTGCAACAAATTTCTAACCAGGCATCCTCTGTGAAATGTCAGAAACAAGAAACCAATTCTATGGGGTTAACCTTAGGCACATGCAAATAAGAGCAACACTATTTAGACAGAGTGCATGTGTACGTGTGTGTTCGTGCTTTCATGCCTGTGTGTAGAAGAGGCAATGCATTCAAGAGAGATTCATGATATGGACACAAGAGAAGTTGAAGAGAGAGATGAAAATGTGCTATACTCATGTAAGAAATCATTATATTTTTAAAAGAACAAATTATAGCCTACATACACATATGTGTGTGTGCAATTTATTAACAAGTGATAGAGTGATGAGATACTTCTTGAATAAGAAGGGATCCAAGACCTGATAGTCCATTGACTTAAGGAAGGTCTGGATTCTCCTTGGGTTCTACTAGCTTCCCCCAACCATTTTTTTCTCTTGTTTGTTTGTTTGTTTGTTTGTTTCCAGTGACACTTCTGGCAGGAAGCTTAGATTTCCTACCCCTGTCCATGTATATCCTTTTGTCTATAGATAGGGTCCCTTATCTAAGGATTGCAGAAACAACTGAAATTACTCATTCTATATTGATCATAGATATGGACACAACTGATGGTTGGCTGAGATTTGCGTTCAATCAGGGTGGGCCATGAGGTCCCCTATTTTGTTCCTATAGCAATAGAAAAAAAAAGAAACTTAAAATATAAGAAGGAAAATGGAAAATTACTTCTATTGACCTTCTTTTCCTTCACCAAGGCCCATGACTTCAATACACATAACTATGTGGCAATCTCATAATACAAAAATCTATCAGTACAACTTCAAAAGTTCCATCATCTTAACAGTTGAAAGTTGTTCAAAAGTCCCAAGTCATGGACTGAACATTCTAATTCGAGAAGACAGAAATGGTGGCATATCAAAGAAGGATTCAAACAAGGCAAGACTAAAACCCAGCAGGGAGAACATCAAAGCCTGCAAGTCCATGTTTCTGGGATTTTTAATGGCATCACCTATGCTCCAGGCTTGGGTAGTCCTTACCTGTAGTTAAGTTATGCATGACACATGTTCTTGCTCTTCAGACAGCTCCATTTAATACCTTCAGCTTTCTTCACCAGATTTCCCATAGTCCTATCATCTCTAAGTTAAGCTCTGCACTACAATCTAGGCTTTACCTTCACAGCTCACTCAGAAGTGCCACGCGAATAATCGGAAGACGCTATTCATTATCTGGCCTCAGCAGCTTTCTGAAACCTTAGTGCAAACCTCCACAATCCCATAACTCTTGTAGTCCATATGCTTGCAAAATAAGCACTATGTAGACAATAACATCAAGTTACACGGCCAGCAGAAGTGTAGTTTGGTACCTTTAGCTCCAGCTTAGATTAACCTAGGAAAACTTCCCTCTATAGTCCTGTTGGAGGAGGATGTTTCAGAGGCTCTCTTTCTTTTACAGATACCTTTCTAAATGGAACATTTAAAAATAAAATTATAATGTTACAACCTGGAGCATGGGCAGGATATTGCCATCAAGGAGCCTCTCCTGGGTGTTAAATGTAAGGCTTCTCTTTAATTGCATCAGTCTTTATATTAAGTATAGCCACTTTGCCAGTATCTATGTTGCCTTCAATTGTTGCTCCCCTCAAGAGCCTTTCCTTGCTAAATTGTACATTTTTGTTGTTGTTTTCCTATTGTTGCAGTTTTCTTCTTCTTCCTCCTCCTCCTTTTCTCCCCTCTTCTCATATACACACATAAATATACCCAAATTGAGTAAGAGATGTTAGTAGAAACCATGCCACAGGTCAGACATTAATCTGCCTTGCAATTTCCGTAAGAAACTTGCTCTATTACTTCTAAACTAAGATTCAACTCCAAATTTTAGTACACATAGAGAACATAATCAGGTTATTGCTCTAGTAGGACCAAGGCTTCTATCACAATTCCCAATAAAGTTGTCAATGCCCAAAGAAACCTCACAATGTCTGCCTGTACTGGCCACAATTCTATTAGCATTAGAGTCTTCCACACTCCTGTCACAATCACCCACTAAACTCTGCTTGCAGAATTCCTCGATCTTCTCTCTTCTGCACCTCCAAATTCTTCCCTGTCCGTCCTGCAAACCAATCAGGAGTAACACATCAGGAAGTCATAGGAAGAACCTCACTCTTTGCTACTAGGTTGTGTATCAATGACTTCGTTTTGTTGCTATAACAAAAGCCTGACAAGAAGCACATTAACTGAAGACTGGTTTACTTTGGCTCAGGATTCAAAGGTATAGTCATGTCAGGAAGACTGTGGCTGCAGAGACTGGAGTCCAGCTTTCCTTATGTCCTCAATTCTTGGTGAAACAGGAATCGAAGATGATCAACAGGAAATGGAGCTGGGTTTGAATCCTCAAGGCCCACCATGACTAACTAACTTTTTCCAGGAAGTTTTCACCTCTCAGAATTTCCATAACTTCTCACAATGGAACCAACAGCTTGAGAAAAATGTTCCAAAATATGAGCATATTTGAGACAGTTCACATTTAAAACATAGTTCACAGAATAGATCTTCAACAGCTATTTGACCAATAAACAAATTGGTCTTTGATCTTATTAGAAGTAGAAAGATGTTTTACATTGAATTTCTGGACTCTTTTTTTTTTCTTAAATATTTAAGAAAATGATTCTTTGTCACTATTTGCCACTGACTCAAAATAAGTCAGAGTTGTACTTTCTTGGTATGAATAGGAGAGGTGATTATTTTGTCTTACAATAAGTCAAAAGAAAACCATTTTTCATCCTAAGCTATAGTTTTATTTGTCCCATAAGCACATTTGATGACGAACGTGGTGAGGTGGCACAGCAGGGAAAGGCACTTGTCATGCTGTCACTTGATCCTGGCCGCCACCGCAGTTCTATACCTAGAACCTACATAAAAAGGAAAGGTGAGAACTGACTCTACAAAGTTGTTCTCTAACCTCTGCATGTAAAATGTGGCATGTTAATCTCTCCCACATACACACACACACACACACACACACACACACACACACATATATATATATATATATATATATATATATATATATATATATATACATGAAATTTTTCTAAAATTATTATTTCCACTTTACTTATTGAGAGGGGAAGAACTCTTTAAAAGGCCAAATGATTAGCTCAAGACCTTAAAGCTAGCTAGAAAAAGAAATGCTCACGTAAAGCTATACCTGTCTAACTCTAACATGTAAACCAGTAAATACTCAATTATATGGTTTTGCATTAGGATAGCTTTTACTTTGTCTAAATCTGATTCTAGCAATTCAATATGTGGATAATTTCTATAATATATTTTAGAATAATAAATGGGGCATGTCTTTATACATAATATTATGCTATTATAGTCTATATTGCCATCATTATTTTATCTACAAAGCAGTTAACATGCACCAATGTATATACTAGAGATGGTCATGAAAGGAGCATGAGAGCTATGAGCATGTAGGCATTGTCTTTAAGACCTCTACTATTCATGGAGTGGGTGAATACAAATATAAACAAATAATTATAATAAAAAACAAAAGCTCAGAATACCCAAGATACGATTCACAGGCCACATGAAGCTCAAGAAGAAGAAGAAGGGCCAAAGGGTGGATGCTTCTATCCTTCTTAGAAAGGGGAATAAAATACTCCTGGGAGCAAATATAGAGACAAACTATGGAGCAGAGACTGAAGGAAAGGCCATCCAAAGACTGCCCCACCTGGGGAATCCATCCCATATAAAGTCACAAAACACAGACACTATTGTAGATGCCAAGAAGTGCATGATGACAGCAGCCTGATATAGTTGTCTCTTTAGAAGCTCTGCCAGAGCCTGACAAATACAGAGGCAGATGCTCACAGCCAACTGTTGGACTGAGCACAGGGTTCCCAATGGGGTCTCCCAATGAAGGAGTTAGAGAAAGGACTGAAGAAGCTGGAGGGGTTTACAACCCCATAGTAGAAACAATAATATCAAACAACCAGACCCCCCAGAGCTCCCAGGGACTAAACCACCAACCAAGGAGTACACATGGAGGGACCCATGGCTCCAACCACATATGTAGCAGAGGATGGCCTTGTAGGGATTCAATAAGAGGATAGGCCCTTGGTCTTGTGAATGTTCAATGTCCCAGAATAGTGGAGGCAGGAGTTGGTGGGTGAGAAGGGGGAAAACCCTCATAGAAGCAGGGGGAGGGGGATGGGATAGGGGGTTTCCAGGGGAGGGGAACTGGGAAAGGGACAACATTTGAAATGTAAATAAAGAAAATATACAATGAAAATAAAATAAAATAGACAAATTAAATGTATGTTCACAACTGTGAATGTATATTTTAGATGCTTTTGAAACACATTTTGACTTACCTTAGGTGTGAAGAGATCATGGAGAAACTAATTTCTTTTCTTTTCTTATTAGATATTTTATTTATTTACATTTCAAATGTTATCCACTTTTCTCATTTCCTATCTGAAAACCCTCCTATCCCATCCCCCATCCCATTGCTCATTAACACACCCACTCCCACTTCCCTATCCTGGCATTCCCCTACACTGGGGCATAGAACCTTCACAAGTCCAAAGGCCTCTCCTCTCATTGATATAGCACAAGGCCATCCTCTGCTACATATGTAGCTGGAGTCTTGAGTCCCTCCATGTGTACTCTTCAGTTGGTGGTTTAGTCCCTGGGAGCTCTGGGGATACTGTTTTATTGTTTGTTTGTTTGTTTGTTTTTCATATTGTTGTTCCTCCTATGGGGCTACAAACTCCTTCAGTTCCTTAGGTCCTTTCTTTAGATTCTCCATTGGTGACCCTGTGCTCAGTCCAATGGATCACTGTGAGCATCTACTTCTGTATTTGTCAGGCACTAGCAGAGCCTCTCAGGAGACTACTATATCAGGCTCCTGTCAGCAAGCACATGTTGGCATCCACAGTAGTATCTGGGTTTGGTAACTGTATATGGGATGAACACCCAGGTGGGGGAGTCTCTGGAAGGCCTTTCCTTTAGTTTCTGCTCTAAATTTTGTCTTTGTATCTCCTCCCATGGGTATTTTGTTCCCCCTTCTAAGAAGGACCAAAGTATCCACACTGTGGTCTTCATTCTTCTTGAGCTTCATGTGGTCTGTGAACTATATTTTGGGTATTCTGAACTTCTGGGCTAATATCCACTTAATTGTGAGCACACACTATGTGTGTTCTTTTGTGATTGGGTAACCTCACTAAAGATGATGTTTTCTAGTTCCATCCCTTTGCCAAAGAACTTCATGAATTCATCGTTTTTAATAGCTGAGTAGAACTCCATTGTGTAAATGTACCACATTTTCTGTATCCATTCCTCTGTTGAGGGACATCTGAGTTCTTTATAGCTTCAGGCAATTATAAATAATGCTACTATGAACATAGTGATGCATGTGGCCTTATTACGTGTTAGACCATTTTCTGGGTAATATGCCCAGGAATGGTATAGCTGGGTCCTCAGTTATTACTCTGTCCAATTTTCTGAAGAGCTACCAAAGTGATTTCCAGAGTGGTTGTTCCAGCTTGGAAACTTATCAACAATGAAGAAGTGTTCCTCTTTCTTCACATCCTCACTAGAATCTGCTGTCACATGAGTTTTTGATATTAGCCACTCTGACTGGCGTGAGGTGGAAACTCATGGTTGTTTTGATTTCCATTTCCCTGATGACTAAGGATGTTGAACATTTATTTAGGTGCTTCTCAGCCATTTGGTATCCCTCAGTTGAGAATTCTTTCTTTAGCTCTGTACCCCATTTTTAATATGTTTAATATGTTATTTGGTTCTCTGGAATCTAACTTCTTGAGTTCTTCTTATATATTGAATATAAGCCCTCTATCAGTTGTAAGGTTGGTAAAGATCTTTTCCCAATCTGTTGGTTGCCATTCTGTCCTATTGACAGTGTCTTTTACCTTATAGAAGCTTTGCAATTTTATGAGGTCCCATTTGTCAATTCTTGATCTTAGAACATAAGCTATTGTTGTTCTGTTCAGAAAAATCCCCCCTGTGTCCATGTGCTCTAGGCTCTTCCCCACTTTCTTTTCTATTAGTTTCAGTGTATCTGGTTTTATGTGGCAGTCCTTGATCCACTTAGACTTGAGCTTTGTACAAGGAGATAAGAATGGATCAATTCCCATTCTTCTACATGATAAATGCCATTTGAGCCAACACCATTTGTTGAAAATGCTGTCTTTTTTCCACTGGAAGTTTTAGCTCCTTTGTGAAAGTTCAAGTGACCATAGGTGTGTGGGTTCATTTCTGGATCTTCAATTCTTTTCCATTGATCTATCTGTCTGTTGCTGTACCAGTACCATGCAGTTTTTATCACAATTGCTCTGTAGTACAGGCTTGATGTCAGGGATGGTGATTCCCCCAGAGATTCTTTTATTGTTGACAATAGTTTCTACTATCCTGGGTCAGAAACTATTTTCTTAGGAACATAGAACCATGCTGAATCTTCAACACACGTAAAATTATATAGGTGAGGAAGACATAGGAAAACAAATGTATTCTAAATGAAATGAGTAACATACAGTGTGTAAAAGAAAAGAATTATCTAACTAGAAGAATGAAAATGTTTCCAAGGTAAGACTGGAAAGTCAAGAGGATAAGGTCATATGCCATATAAGATAGTTATCTTTTATTAAGTAATGGGGAACCTTTGCAGCTTACACCACAGGATTGACAAGGTCAGGTGTCATTATTTAGAAACCTCTCTAGTAGCAGCAGGGAGGATAGATTGGATGGAAAATACCAAAGGTCAATTTAGAAAACTATTATAATAACCCAGAAGTTAATATGGGAGCATGTTAGTAGAGATGAAGTAGAAAGGACAGATACAAAGAATATATATGAGTGAAAACTAAATAGTCTGAGAGACATCCTAGATATGGGAGGTAAAATGAAGATGTGCATAAGATATATCTTTTCTATTGGGTAACAAGGTAGACATCAAATGGAATGGGTTTGAGAGGGAGGAAGGTGAGGTGCATTTTGGACATACAGAATTGTATTGCTTGGGACATATTCAGTGGGAGATGCCTATGGGACAGCAAAAGTAGAAGCCTGACATTTTAGGATATATTTGGACTAAAATATAGTTTGGGGAATTAACAGCACATAGGTGATAAGAGGATGACTTTGGCCAGTGAGAGTATTGACCTTGGCAAGTATAGTTTCCATTGATAATGGCAGAAGGAGGCAGTGTACAGCAGAATGAAGAGGGAATACAGGTGTGAAAGCAAAGACAAGGCATGCAACCTACTTGAGAAGTTAAAATGAGAAGAAAAGGAATGACAGAATTGTAGAAATCCAGGAAGACATTCTGTTCTCAAATCATGAGAGATTTGTGTTAAATGTTGTTTGCAATCTCTTTCAAGGTCACCTTAAACTAGCATCTCTACTGGCAAAGG
Organism: Mus minutoides; assembly: GCA_902729485.2. Classification (NCBI taxonomy): domain Eukaryota; kingdom Metazoa; phylum Chordata; class Mammalia; order Rodentia; family Muridae; genus Mus; species Mus minutoides. The sequence goes on along the minus strand of LR753329.1, from coordinate 518,484 downwards.
AGAAGTCAGATTTCTAGCCGTGTGTTATACAAAAAAATTTAGCTCCCCAGTGTTTTGAAAAATATAGTAATGACACTTCTGAAAGATGAACTTGACAGAAAGGAAGAGGAATTATTTAAGAATAATACAAATAAACTGGTGATCCGCTTATTGGTATTTTTGGATGGTTAATAAATGTTTAACAAAAGGGGGTTCAATAATTCAACATCACATTAAGCCAAAAGAATATTTTAAAGCTGTCTGTAGCTGCCCATAAATTGAATTGTGCAGCATGTGATCGACTTCCTGCCAAGAACATTTGCTTGTTCCAACTTCGTCTGCTTTATCTGGATACAGTAATTATTTTATTTTGGCAAAGATGCTTGTTTGAAATTATCACATACTGACCCCTCCATTTTCCCCCTTCAGAGCTCTCCTCATATCCCATTGTCTGACTAATAAACCAGTTTATGACAAGGTCTCTATACACTAGCCTTCCAGAAAATATTTGTCTCCAGATACAGGCTCACTTTGAGGGATCATAACACTGGTCACAACCGGTCTGGAATCCAGTATGCATAGGGTAAATCAGTTGAGCATTTTATTAACTACAAACAGTTTCTTAAGTCCAGTGTGTGGATACTTCATGCCTCCTTAGAATAGGGAACAACAACAAAAAAAAAAAAAAACATGAAAGGAGTTACAGAGACAAAGTCTGGAGCTAAGAGTAAAGGATGGACTATTCAGAGACTACCCCACCTGGGGATCTATCCCATAATCAGCCACCAAACCCAGACATTATTGCATATGCCAGCAAGAATTTGCTGAAGGGACCCTGGTATAGCTGTCTCTTATGAGGCTACGCCAGTGCCTGGCAAATACAGAAGTGAATGCTCACAGTCAACTATTGGATGGAACACAGAGCCCCCAATTGAGGAGCTAGAGAAAGTATACAAGGAGCTGAAGGGGTCTGCAACCCTATAAGTGGAACAACAATATGAACTAACCAATACCCCCAGAGCTCATGTCTCTAGCTGCATATGTAGCAGAAGGTGGCATAGTTGGCCATCATTGGGAAGAGAGGCCCCTAGGTCTTGCAAACTTTATATGCCCCAGTACAGGGGAACACCAGGGCCAAGAAGTAGGAGTGGGTGGGTAGGGGAACAGGGCGAGGAGGGTATAGGGAGCGTTCAGGATAGCATTTGAAATGTAAATAAAGAAAATATCTAATAAACTAAAATTTTTAAAAATGACAGCTGCTCCCCTTCTCAGGCCAAATCAAGCTTCTTGGGCTTACACAGAAATTAGAATGTATAAGCCTGTTGGAGGGCACATGGTCAGCCAGGAAGACTGAGTTAACCCTGATACTTTCTTGCCACAAGTTAGCATTCATTCTGCTTCTGTCTTCTGGCATCATGAGACAGCTCTAGATAAACGTACAGCCTGCCTGTTCAGAGAACTGCTTCTTTGTGTCTGTAAAACTACAGGACATCAGAAGACAGTTTCATGAAGCAAACTATATTTCATACAGTAAAGGAGGATCCCTTCAGACAAATCAGAAATGCCCAATCTCTCCCTAGGGGCATTTGTTTAAGAGTCAATCACAGTTAAATAATATTAACAATGTTGATGTTAATGATAGGTCTTCATTTTAATCATCATATAATTGTCACTTTGCATTGAAATAAGCTAAGCTGTTGGATTCAGACCAATTTAATCCTTAGATTGAGAGTTGCCAGGCTTTTCTCTTATGCTTAGCTGCCTTTAGTAGAGAAAAAAAAATCAACTAATATAGCAGTTGTTCTTTTGGCAAATGGTAGCAAGTCTCTGTCATTATGGCATCGTAGCTGCTTTGAATACTTAATAGTCACTTCTTGGAAACTATATTCCAGCTGCAAGGAACACTGTAAACATAGTTGTTGCTGAAATCACAACCAGAAACTTGTAGCAGCTATGAAACACTAATCTGGGCATAAGGAATAGGATTGAAATCTAGATGACCCTGCTCTATCTGTGGCTATTCTCTCTCCAGCATAAATGTCTGTGGTATTGCAATTCAGAGCTTGTGATTGATTAAGTGACCTTGCGAATATAGGAACTAGATTCATGCTGCACACATGTGGACTATTAAAAGTTAGTACAGCAATCCTTATGAAAGCATACAGTAAGGTATCTTTCTATATAAGCAGGTTATTTTCCACTGTGTTTAGGTTATCCCAAAAGGCTTCTTGCCTGTGTACAATTCCCAAGTAGACTCCAGTAAAAGCTTTTCCCAAATGATTGTTTCCCACTTGTAGAGTGTAGCATGTATAGAATGGCAAAATGGAGAGAAATGCCCAGTCCTTTCAACCTCAGTGTTGGTAGCAGTGGTAGAAGAAGCAGGAGTAAGGAGATAATTGTGAAGCTCCAGGGAATCACCAGGAGCAAAGAGTTCCTAATACACCAAGGTTAAAAGTATAACACCAAAACCCAGCATTCAGAGCCACCAGAATAGGGCCCAATACTCAAGGGCAGGACTAAAACAATAGTAGGTAAGTAAAGAGTTCCAGAGAGATGCCATGAGTAGGCACAGCAGGGAACTAAAGGTACAATGAAAAGTGGAAGCACTGAGAACATAAAGAAGCTCAGAAGCTGAGATTAGGGAAGAGAGAAGGCTATGCAGAGCTGACAGTGAGAGCCAAGATGATGACCTGCAAGGTCCAGTTAAAGAGAAACAACAAGATGAGTGAGATTAGGGGTCTGATTCTTAACTTTCAGATCAGCAACTCTAACCACTGGACATTGACATTCTAAGCCTAGGGCTCTACAAATAGCTCCTACCTTGAGCACTGAAAATGATAAGCTTAGGCTTTAAAAGTTTGGAGGCATAATTCTGTAGTTTTTAAGAGGTTCCTCAAGAAGGAGAGGAGGATAAGAAATAATACAGGTGTGGGAATATGACAATAATACAGTGTATATATGGAAGAATTATAAAAATGAATTTTAAAAAAGCAACTAAATTTTATAAGTAGTTAAAATAACTAGATAAAAAGCTAGTTTAAATAAGAGGGGAGGCCCTTGGTCCTGTGGAGGCTTGATGACCTAGCATAAAAGGATACCAGGGCAGTGAGGTGGGAGTGGGTGGGAGGATGGGTGGGGGTGCACCCTCATAGAGGCAAATGGGAGGGGTCATGAGATGGTATTTGCAAAGGGGAAACCAAGAAGGGGGAAATGATTTCAAATGTAAATGGATAAAGTGATTAATAATTTTTTTAAATTGTTTTTTTTAAAAACTATTTTTTGAAATTTTACTACCACACCACTACTCCTTTATATAATTAGAAAAAAATTAAACTTCAAACTTATCAATCATTCATATCTTAGTATTATCATCCTTTCTAAAATGAGGAGTAACCTTACATTAGCTTTCATGAGAAATAGAGGTTTCTAACAACTAAAGTTTAGAAGGAAAAGAAACACAGAGAATCTTCTCAAGAATTTGTCTGTACTTGTTAAACAATGGTTCCTGTCACAGGCAGGACTGCCCTATCTGTTAGCTACACTAGGCATAGTTATGGCAGTCCATAAAAGTGACTACCTTATTTTTTCTTTCTCCTTTTATTGAAAATAGTTTTTTTCACATAATATAGTTTGCCTACAGGCCTCCTCCCTTTACTCCTCCAAGTTTCTCCCTCTCTCCCCTCCCATCCACTTCCATCTCTTTTCAATCTCTCATTGGCAAACAAACAGCCATCTAAGTGCTAACAATAAAATGAAATGTAAAATAGTAACATAGAATAGAAATAACATATCAGAATAGGACAAAACAAACAAACCAAAGGGAGAGACATAGACCTACTTGTTTGCACACTCTGGCATTCCTTTAAAGCACTGCACTGGAAGCCATGATACTTATGGAAAGACCTAGGGGGTGAAAAGGAAGATAAAGTTCAAAGGAAAAGATAAAATTAGAAAAAAAAAATCTGATGTGACATTCTGAGATAGGAAACTTCCAAATCTGCCATTGAGTTCATTTTTAGTTGGCCATCTGCTGAGCATCGAGCCTACTCTCAAGAATAGTCAGTTTCCCCAGGGAGAATCCCTTGAAGTAAACTAAATTTTTATTTGCAAATGGTTATCAATTGTGGATTGCTTTTGGGTTAAGGATGAGGGCATATGTCCAGTTTTCCTTTCAGCTTTAGGACCCCATCTCCTTCAGTCCTGTGCAGGCTCTATTCATACAGCCCTGGTCTCTGTGATTTTGTATGGATATTTATCATGACAATTTAGAGGGCCGTGTTTTCTTGGTGTCCTCCATCACCTCTGGCTCATTCTTTCTGCCTTTTCTTCTCTGTGGTTCACTGATCCCTAAGGGGAGAGTGATAGGCATCTCATTTATGGCTGAGCATTTCAATGTCTCTCCTTCTCTGCACGATGTCAGGAGGCAACTTCTCTGATGATGTCTGAGCAATGAACTGATCTATGAGTATAGCAAAATATCATAAGGAGTCATTTTGTTGTTACATTTTTGTTTTTTTGTTTGTTTGCTAGTTACTTTGCTTTTTTGTTTTGTTTTATTTTTAGAACAGTACTTTCTGGTATTTGGTATTACTCTGGGTCTCTGAGCTATATAGCTTCAGGTTTTAGTTACCCAAGCCCTGTTAGGTGTGGGTTCCATCTTATGCAGTGGACCTTAAGTCAAAACAGATATGGTTTGGTTCCTCCCACAAATATTGTGCCACCATTGCACTAGGATATCTTGCAGGCAGGAAACAATTGTACACCACAGGGCCTGAGCCTAGATATTTATATTTCTTTTAGTAACAGAAAAGAAAGCGAGAAAGATGAATATGCAATAAGAATATTGTATAAAGTGAGGATATGACCACTCCAAGATATGGTTGAGGAGAGGGGTTTTATTGTAGATATGAGTAAGAATACATCCAGAAGCATATGGAAGAGGACAGAACATGTAGAGAAAGTCTTAGACTGAACATGGCAAGTAGACTGGACTGAACCATGAAAGGCAGGGAAAGAAAGCAATGAGGAAAAGGGCCAAGAGGACCAAGAAAGCAGAGAATAAATGGCAGAAATGGCAAGGTTATATAAAAAGGGAAAGCTTGGGGAAGGGAAGCACATGAATTACAGAAGTCGGGGCAGGGACAAAGTGAGAGGGGTTGAGATGAGTCATAGGTATTAAGCAAGCCTTGATGTCAGCATGAACTTTGATATACTAATAGGTACCACAGTTAGCAAGCTGGCTCTTTGGGACCTCACAATAATAGCTTGTCAGTAATATACCCATATTTATATAAATATAGTAGTAAAATGATTTTAAATATATTCTCAGATGAAAGAAGTCTATGAAGGCAAAAATTCCTAGGGCACAAAAAAAATCATAGTATGGAACTTGTCCCAGGTTTTGTGTGTGCTTTAATCTTTTTTCATTTATTTATATATTTATTCACTGTACATATATTCTCCAAGTCATCCCCTTACTTAGTCTCTTCCTCTTCCCCCTCCTCTTCTTTGTTAACGGGGAAGACCCTTTGGGTATTCCCCCACCCTGACACATCAAACCACTGAAGGACTAGACATATCCTCCCCAACTCTGGCCAGACAGGCAGCCTAGATAGGGGAATAGGATCAACAGGCAGACAACAGATTCAAGGACATCCCCTGCTCCAGTTGTCGGGGGACCCTCATGAAGACTAAGCTATACATTTGCTACATATGTGCGGAGGTCCGAGGACCACCCCATGTATGATCTTTGGTTGGTGGTTCCGTCTCCAGGAGCTCTGAAAGGCCCCAGTTAATTGAAACTATTGTCCTTCTTATGGAGTCCTTGTCACCCCCAGATCCCTCAATCCTTCCCCTCCAACTCTTCAACAAGTCTCCGAAGGTCCATTTAATGTTTGGCTGTGGGTCTCTTTATCTATTTTGGACAACTGATGGATGAAGCCTCTCAGATGACAGCTATGTTAGGCTCATGTCTGAAAGAATAACAGAGTATCATTAATAGTGTTGTCATGCACAGCCATCTATTGGACTAAGAATAGGGTCCCCAATTAAGGAGCTAGTGAAAAGACCTAAGGAGCTAAGGTGGTTTGCAGCCCCATAGGAGGAACAACAATATGAACTAACCAGTATTTCCAGAGCTCCCAAGGACTAAACTACCAACCAAGGAGTACACATGGTGGGACTCATGGCTCCAGCTGCATATGTAGCAGGAGAGGGCCCAGTCAGACATCAATGGGAGGAGAGGCCCTTGGTCCTATGAAGGCTGTATGCCCCAGTGTGGGGGACTGCCAGGACAGGGAAGTGGGTGTGGGTGTGTTACTGAGCAGAGGCAGGGGAGAGGGGATATGAGGAGGGTGTTTTTTTTTTGGGGGGGGGGGGGGGAACAGGGATGGGTGTAGCATTTGAAATGTAAATAAAGAAGATATACAATAAAAAAAAGAGAAAAAATAGTGTTGTCAGGGATTGGTTCTTGCTCATCAGATGGGTTAAGTTGGGCCAGTGATTGGTTCAACACTCCCTCAGTCTCTGATCAATCTTTGTCCTTGTACTTCTTGTAGGCAGGAGTTTTATGAGCATGTTAATGTCCTTATCTCTTCCCTGGAATTCCTGCCTGCCTACAGGAGATGTCCACTTCAGACACCATATCTCCCACTTCTATGAGTCTCAGCTAGTGTCATCACAATAGACTCCCTGGAGCTTCAATTCCAGGTCTCAGGCACATCCTAGAGATGCTGCACTCCAGGCTGCTGCTGATTTTCCATTCATTCTCCTGGTCCTCTGCCCCCAGCTCTTCCTATACCTGATCCTTTCTCCCAATACTCCTCCCACATAGTTCACTCCACCTCCAATGAATATTGAGTAAAAGGTTTATTAGCATCTGAAGTACATATAGCAAAGTGTATAGAAAAGAGAAAAGAAAGCCCAAAGGAACAGAGGGGACAATTATTCTGCAAGACAGACTCAACAAGTCTTAGTAAACACAGGGAAATCTGGAAGTAAAATGGCCTTCAGAGTTGTGTCAGGTTGACCTGAAATGATCAAGATTATTGTCTCAAACGGTAGATATACAGTGCTCTTGGGGATAGACATGGCGTAGGAAGAGGTAACCCTCTCAAGCTGAAGAAAACCTTGAAGAGGCTCACAGCTAGAGGCTGTTCAGTGAGTTCTCTCCCTGAAATTTCTTTCTTGTAAAAGAATCTAGACAGTGGGTTAGAGTTTTCATTGCACCTCTTACGCTGACCTCAGAGGAGGAATCTCTGGTCATCAGAGATCAATAGTACCTCTGCTAGCTAGAAGCAGGGCCCAGTGGCATTACAGCTCCAATTTCTTCAAGTCTTTTAAGAACAGCCACAGGAAAGACATCATAAATTAAATCAAATACATTATGTAGTACATTTATTTTTATCTTAGTCTACAGCCCTAGCGTTATTTTTATCACCTTTTAAAGAAGAAAATCCAGCTCTCCCTAGCCATCTCATCAATTTGTCAAGTTTTGAATTCTGAAATCTATATATCCATATAAAATTTACACCCTTCCTAGCATATTTTTATCCTCACATAAAATTTATGTCAGCAGTGTTTTGCCAATATGGCTACCATAAAAGTTTTGTTTAGACCAAGAGAGTAAGCTCTATACGTTGAGGATAATGATTTCCTTGGCACAGGAATCAACAATAAGTTACAGGGCAGGGAGCCTGACTGGATGCCTTCTACACAGGTTTATTGGCATGAATATGTTCATATTCTGATGAGATATGAAGCAGACATGGTTCTATCTTATCCATAGTACCTTTTCCACACCTGCCTTTGACAGGTGGCAAAACCCAGAGAATCACAGAAAATCAGCATCAAGCAAAATGTAAGAGTTAGTAGAATAAAACCTATTAGAGGAAAGAGAAAGACCAAATGGGAAGTGTGGCTATGGAGGAGAGTTTGAGCCAATGCAGAAGTTTTTGAAAGCACTCTCTGTTTATTTCCCACCTGCAAGTGGTAAAGGTAAGATCTCTTGCCAGATTTTTAACAATTATCATTATCTGATCCATCATTTCATGGGAGGAACAATAAAATGGAAATGCCTATTCTCTTCTTTTGTACAATACCTGTCACTTCTTCCTTGTTTCTTCCCCTCCCTAGATTTAATTATTTGGGGGGACGGGTAACTTAGGAAAAGCAATTTCAAAATCTGTCCAGTGCCCATGCTCATTTTTCTCAAGTATTCTTTTTAATGGGTTTTTCCACATTCTGAGTTTCAGATTATATAATCGTAGACAAACTCCATGATCTGACTCTAGCAATTGACAGACACAGATTTGATTATGCGATCCGGACTGGCTAGGGAAAGCTTTTTATTCTTCTTTCAGAGCCATAATTGCCTAAGCTTTCCTTTGCAGCTGACTGCCTTTCGGCAACCCAGTTGGGTTTCAGGTTGCAGGCTGCTGACTCCTAATCACAAATTCTAGTTTGTGTGATGGATAAAACAGTCATGCAGCACTAAAACAACACACAGGGATCAGCTTCCCTTAAATAAAAAAGGGTGCAAATAATAAATCTTATTTCTACCTCACAAAGTTCCTTATTTGGGCATTCTATGGCCCACATATTTAATTCTAAGGGATCTAATATAAGAAAATCCAATTGTATTCTGTATTAATGCTAGATGATTTGAGTGGAGATAAGTTAAATGGTTAAAATAAAAGATATTTAAATCCATACATTTGCTCTAAAGGACGTCACAATACTTTCGAACATTCAAACCCAGTACATTTAAGTATAGATAAGTTAGTTTGCAACTTGCTGAGTTTATGTCACTTTATTTAATTACCCAAGAGCACAGTAACAAAGCCTATATATGAATATATTACTTATTGAAAGAATATATGATCATAAAGTATGTATTGTAAAACAGAGCATAAATGGATATAATGCTAGCTATAACCATTACAACGTATGAAGAGCCCAGCATATTGATACATTGGTATATGCTGATTTTATAGTTTACTTTGTAAGTACAAGGTATATTAAAACATATGCAAGCCGGACGTGGTGGCGCACGCCTTTAATCCCAGCACTCGGGAGGCAGAGGCAGGCGGATTTCTGAGTTCGAGGCCAGCCTGGTCTACAAAGTGAGTTCCAGGACAGCCAGGACTACACAGAGAAACCCTGTCTCGAAAAACCACCCCCCCCCCCAAAAAAAAACCATATGCAATAGTTAGAAGAAATAAAGAAAAGAAATATATTATGGTTCTCTGTATGAAAAGTTCAAATCACTTATTATACATTTCATAGAGAAGATTTACTGTATTGTCATATATGATATGATCTGCATAGTTCAATAATGGCTCTCTAGACATTGGAGAAGCTGAGAACCCAGTAACTTCTTAATACATAAGGCTGTATACTTCAGCAGTCTGTCTGTTAATGAGTGCCTAGAGAATTCTTGATTCCTACTGATCTGTAGTCCACTAGGAGACCAGTGAAGCTTGATATTGAAGGATGGGATAGGCATGTTCATCAACAAGAAGTGAGTGCATGCAAGCAAGCCACTCTACTTTCTACTGAGACATCTTTCAGTGTGGGCCAATGGGAGAAGGTGCTATCCACTCTGTAGGAAAGTATGGCCCCCCTCAATTAATCCCTACTCTAAATAGTCTCACAGACTTTAGTTGATTCCATATACAGTCACTTCATGATCAAAAGGAACCATCAAATGAATAGGTTGTCTTAACTTTAACTTCACATATAATTCTTAAGATGCTGAACAAAAATTGTCTCCATAATCATCAATATGATAAATATACTAGCCATATAGGCATTATTAATTTATTTTTCCATTATCCAACTTCAAGCTGATGGAAAAAAAATAACCAAACGAAGAATAATTTAGTGAGGGAGCAGGGTGGGGAGAGGGTATAGGGGACTTTTGGGATGGCATTTGACATGTAAATGAAGAAAATATGTAATAATAATTGTGTGTGTGTGTGTGTGTGTGTGTGTGTGTGTGTGTGTGTAGAAAGGTTCTTTATTACAAGCATCACATTTTGGGGACAGAAAGGGAGGCCAGAGTGGGAGATGGGGGAGAGTGTGCAGGGTAGGGCCACACACACACACACACACACACACACACACACAACCGCCCAGGGTCACCCTGGGTGGGGAAGCTGCAGCTGAGGAGGTTCAGGTGATCTGCAGTGGGGTCTCCAACATCCCCATGAGGGAGCTGTCGATGGGGGTGTCTCCAAAGAGCTTGAAAAAGAAGAGGTGTTCCAGGCATTTCAAGCCGATGGAGCACAGAGCAGGGAGACGCAACAAAAGCTTGGCAAACCTGCCTGGCTGTTCCGGATATTTCTGCTTTGTATAGGCCTCCAGGGTGGCATAAACCTTCTCTCGAAGAGTCGAAGAGTCTCCACCTCAGAGGGGTTGGATAAACCCTTGGCATCTGGGTTAAACAGCACGATGGCTCATAGGCAGCCGAGTTCCAACTTATCCATCTGCATGTCTTTCATCTTGGACACCAACTCTGTGAGGAAATCTGTTGAAGATGGAGCCGACTCCTGCACTGTGAGCGCTGCTCCTGTGTACATGGAGGCCTGTGGCCAGCAGGATGCCAGTCTGGACGGAAACCGAGCTGTGGGAGAAGGAGGCGATCAGCAGTTCATTCCACCCTGCCCGGAGGAAAATGACCTGGTCCTCCAAGGTGAGGTCTGAGAAGTGGGGGATGCGTTTGGCCCACTCAATGAGGGTGAAAAGTTGTTTATCCGCGGCATGGCATATGTTGGTAACAGGGTCATTTGTTGAGTTCTCCACGTTCATGTCACCGTACGATTCTGTCTTTGGTTCCACAGCAAGTTTGGCTTCTAGAATCCTTTCCACGAGCATGTCTTCGTGGCTACTACTGGCACATTCTGCCTCACTCTCTGCTCGCTCTCGGCTCCTCTGCCTTTCTTCTTGCACAGATTCCCGCTTCATGCCCATGACCAGGCACTTCTGGTAGCGACAGTACTGGGAGCGGTTGCGCTGGCGCTTGTCGATGAGACAATCTTTGTTATCCCGACAGGTGTAGATGAGATCTTTCCTGATGGTCCTTTTGAAGAAGCCTTTGCAGCCTTCACAGCTGTTTACACCGTAGTGCTTTCCTGAGGATCTGTCCCCACAGATGGCACAGATGTGTTTCACCAGAGACCCAGGGCTGGTGGACGGGTAGTTCATATTTCCTATCCCAGGCAGACCTGGTAAGGGCTTGATGTCATCAGAGCTGCTAACACTGTTGACCACATTTAGCTGAGAGCTGGGTGGAGCCACCAAGTTGATTCCCGGAGGAGCTGCCAGTGCTCCTGAAGGTGGACCCATGGCAGAGGTGATGACTCTATACGGAGAGCCAAGAGCGTTGAGGGGGGGGGGTTCCCACAGCACTCAGCGTCCAGGGGGCACTCACTGGGGTGTCTGTGTAGCTGGGGTGGCTGTCCATTGGCTTCCCTGTGGGCAAGGCTACTGAAGGGCTCATGGATGTTGAGCCACTGTGACCAGCGGAGCCACCAAAGCCGGTGAGAATCTTCATGAAGTGGGAATAATTTCCATACATGTTGGCTGCCCAGTTCATTCCTCTGCTGCGCTTCTGAAGAGTACAGCCTCTCTCGACTCCCAGGCACAGCCGGGCTTCAGTCAACTTGGGCTAACAAGAGTGGCCATCGCTTGCTAGCACTGTAATAATAATTTTTAAAAAAAGAATAATTTAGTGAGCATATAAGATGGCTCAGCCAGCCAAGGTGCTCGTCACTAAGTCTGATAACCTGAGTCCAACCCCTGGGATCCACATGGTGAAAGGAGGGAACTGACTCCTAGAAAACTGTCCTATTACATCACAAATGTGTCGTGGCATACATGTGCATACACATATGCAGAATAGTAAACAAAAAAAAAAGATTACTTTAATGGGTGAGAACAATACTTATATATTGGACATGGATATAAGTTACAATAAAATACTTTTTTGTTGAGAAAATATAATTATTTATAATTGATTAATATTGTCATTAAGAAGACAGCAATTTTAAACAATGCAGTCCAAAGTTTTACATGACAGTAGCTGATTTTAGAGCTTAAACTTCAAGGTAAGAATGTTAATTACATGACTTGTTTGTCAAGAATTAGGTCAAAGGTCAAAATATCTTGTAAGGTTCTGGGTATATACAGTTATGTAAACAATGGTGACAGTTTCCCACACTGTTTATAAAGTTGAGTGAATGCTATTCCAGACAGTAGGTCAACACAGTTTATAACTTCAACAGATACATTTATTTGAGAACGTACAGACAACTCAGTTCAAAAGTTCATCTGTGAATGTGCCTGAAACCTGATTGAACAGGGCTTCCCCACTGCATCTTTCACTCATTCCATTTTAAGTGTCCACAAATAACATCATGCCATTCTGATTTTCCTTCCTGACATAACATGTGCATATGCATACATTCACATTATAGTGAATAAATATAGAATTTTCAACATAAATTAAACTTTTTTAATAAAAAAAATATTGCTTGGTGTCTTAAAGAAGGAAAATCAACATGTTCTCCATAGTCTCTTAGCAGAACATTCTGATTATGATATAAGCAATGGATCCATGATTGCCAAGAAAAATCTTTGTTAAAAAAAAAAGACAACTAAAGCAAGGGGGGGTGGGGAAACACAACCCAAAGATATGGGGAAGAACAGAAAAAATAGAGTTAGCTCAATTTTCAACCTTTGAGATATCATTGATATACTGTGAAATTGAGTTCCTTCCTAATATCTGGGTTTTCAGACACAACAAAAATTGTATTTGTGTATCTTTCCATCCAATACTAAGACACCATATTTGGTGATCAGAAACTAAAATAAAATACCAACAACAGAGAAAATGTTATATCTACTCACTCAACCACTATTTTTACAACCCTAAGGCAATGTTAGCAAGCTCCTTCCCAGTTGTAGTACTACAAAAAATTGATAAGATAACTTGATTCCCAACCTTTACACTTCTGAGAGTAAGCTGATTTGAAGCTTGTCAAAAGACTGACAGTTCCTCTTTAAAAGTAAATTGCCCAGAATATTAAGCAATTTTTTTTACAAAGACATTGTCAGCACACAGTCTAACAATAGAGTCATGTGAGAATGTTGAATGCTTGAGAGAAAACTCCAAGAAAGCAAAACAAGTCTTATGACCCCGGTTTTTTTCAAAACACAGAATTGTTCTTGGAATGTGTTTTTGTGCTCCTCTCAGGCATAGTGGATGGGGTGAATACACATCAGCCATTGTGTGCCTCTAGGGAGAAACATGCTTTTGCCATGTGCAACTTGTCCTTATGATTTAACTCTTTACTCATATGATTCTTCTGACCGTCAGAGTATAAATTGCCTGGTGATCTGGATAAAATTGGCTATTGCTTAAAACTTTAGTCCTCCTCATTTTTCGGCCACACTCTCCCAGGTTTACACTATCAACCAGAGCAGTAAAGTCTATTTAATTTTTTGCATTATTGTGGCAATTTCCAAGCAGAGTTTTGAGGGCAAAAATTTCAGTCTTTATTCTACAATTGTTTTATGAGGCCCTTAAAGTTGCTACTTTTGAGAAATTGGAACAGTTATAAAGGTCTTAAAGGCTTCATTAGTAACTATCCTTTAACAACATTGAATCCTCTGGCCTTAAACCTCAGAGTTTCTAAATAAAATATTGAAATGTGGAACAAGTTTTTATTATATGATGAAGAGGAAGGAGATGTCCTGCACTCAAATACTAAAATCCCAATCAGAACTGTAATGTAGTTTCCTGTTACACAATTCAGTAGAAACAAACTTGCCATGGAAGAAACAGTGCAGATATGCTGGTGCCATGATCAGTGTATCATACGAAGTTCAATGGCTGCACTCCACAACTAAGGCCTCTTGTATAGGGTGGGGTAGTGCTGAATCAAGGTTTACTGCCTCACAATCACCTGGACATTATCCCAAATGCAGGTAGAAAGTGCTTAGAGCAAAGTAAGTGAACTGTAATTTTTGCAGAAGGGGGACATTGGATACCAAATTTTTAGCATTCATCCCGGGAAATGACTATATAATACAATCAAGTTTGAGAACCACTAAATTAATGCTTCTGAAGGTTAAATGATACTATCTTGTATTATTTTGTTATCAAAGATGCTATATTTGAAGGGGGATGTTGTTCATTTAATGACAAAATGCTGAAAAGAAAAGAGCACCCAAGAATGTATAAACATTGGAATATATGTATAGCAGTTTGGAGGAAGAAACATCAGCAGTCCAAATTTTCTCTTCCCCAACAATAGAGCCTATTGTTACTATATATTACATAGTATATTTTCATATGCAGTGCCTCTTTTGACAGCATTATCTCTAGACTGTGACCTAAAGAAGGAAAGAGATTGACCCTACCTATTCAATTATGGTCATCTTTGCAAGCTTCTTACAATAAAGAATATAAAATAGATGAGAAAAGCCATTTTTATGATATCTGGCTTTCTGGTTAGCAAGATATCAAATAGAGTTTGGTTTTTTGTTTGTTTGTTTGTTTGTTTGTTTTTGAGACAGGGTTTTTCTGTGTAGCCCTGGCTGTCCTGGAACTCACTCTGTAGACCAGTCTGGCCTCGAACTCAGAAATCTGCCTGCCTCTGCCTCCTGAGTGTTGGGATTAAAGGTGTGCGCCACCACGCCCAGCTTAAATAGAGTTTGAGGTAGAGTTTGTATACAAATCCCACTGTGGAAAAATCTCCCCAATATGTCATTATTATTACTATTATTTTTAAACCCACACACAAACAGGACTTCTATATCACATGTTAAAGAATAACCTAGAAGAGATAGAATTTAAGAACTGGCAGATAGGATGAAAAGCTGTGGGATACTGTCTACCATACATGACATGGCTTAGACCCTCCTGAACTTGCAAAGTCTATGATAATCTATTCAAGATCGTCACAAGATTGATCCCAACAGCATAGCATGTTGTTATGACTGAAGATGGGTTCATGAAGTTGCAACACTCCCTGAGTATAGTTCAGTAAACAATTGTTGGAGGAGAAAAGACATGTCTCCATGGTGTGGTCACTTTTAAGTGACCACATTCCTGTAAATAACCTTTTGCACCTACTCCTGTAGGCAGCCATAATAAAACTAATTTGATTGTCCAAAAAGAAGAATAGGAGGAATTGTTAAGAAGGCTTAAATGGAAACAAGAGCCATAGTGTAAATTCAATATTTTCAAAGTCTACTTTTAATGAAGGTTCTTAAACACTTTAACCTCCCTTTTAACCCACCACCCACCAGAGGTAGTAGAAAAGAAATGCTACATGGGGAGTAGACCTGTTTAGGAATAGGTCTTTGGAGCAAACCCTATCTGCATTGTCAGAAAATCAGCAGTTCTATTCACAGGAGTCAGCATCAGCAGCCTGATCCGCTCACAAGCACTTCATGGATACATCAGCAGACTAGTTTGGTAGCATTGGGATAACAAACACCAATAAGCAGTTGTGGCACTATGCAGCAGAGACAACCAGGCCTCAGCCTCAGCTCAAGACAGCAGGAGGGACCCAGAGAGACACCAGAAGTTCTTGGCTGTATCTCTCTTAGCGAAGTGACGATCAGTGAAGATGCTAGGCCCACAAGCATTGCACAACTAGCTCTATAAGCAAGCCCAGCTCAGCCTCCTTCACTGTCCATCAAGTTCTTTTTATTCTCCCTCCAAACATCATGTGTAACCACAGATCTTGCCTAAACAGATGCCTTGCCGCAGCATGTGTTTCTGTCTCAGCTTACATCACTCTGCCAATCAGCAAGAGTCTGTGGAAGCAAGAAACTGTAGCAGATCACCAGAAGTTTTTTTGGCATGTTTCTAGAGTCCCCTAAAATGCAGCTCAACTATGCAATGTAAGGTGGAACAATACATGCATATTGTTAGCAAAGAATCCTACATCACACGTCCTTTCATGTTCTTGCTTTAGCAGAACATCCTTTCTCCTGTGTCTGCATCAGCCAAAAGTTATTTCACAAGCCTGATCTTAGTCTTTTACCATGTCCACTTTAGGAAAACACTCCTTCATGTGTTTGCCCCAGGAAAACAACATCCAAAACAACTGACTTTTCAAAGAACCTTTAAGTTTCCACTTCACATGAGTGTAAAATGTAAGGTAACATCAACTAAAATACATTCTA
Source organism: Mus minutoides (assembly GCA_902729485.2). NCBI lineage: Eukaryota > Metazoa > Chordata > Mammalia > Rodentia > Muridae > Mus > Mus minutoides. The sequence continues at coordinate 502,305 of LR753329.1, read as the reverse complement.
GGCATGTATGAAACTGTCAAATAATGAAATAATATTTTTTAAAAAGAAAGTAAACAGGGGAACTAGTTCAGAACAGACAGGGAACACATTGGCATGGGATGAGGACAAGAGATAGAGACTGGAGATATATATGATCAAGATACATAATATTCAAGTGTGAATGTCACAATGGACATTATTAAATGAAATTTAATAAAATATTTTTTTTTAAAAAGTGAACTGGTGAGTTTTATACAGACTGAGAGATAAGGGTCTAGTTTCATTGTGACACATGTAGGTATCCTATTTCCTAAGCACCATTTGCTGAAGATGTTGTCTTTTGTACAGTGTACACTTAGCCTCTTTGTCAAAAAACTCAGATGTCTATAAGAGAGTGAGCTTATATGTAAATCCTCAGTTCTATTCTACTGATGGATATATATATACATTTTAAGCCAGTAGAATGTCATATTTATTACTATAGATCTAAAATATAACTTAAAATTGAAGTTGGTGATACCTATAGCAACACTTTTATTAAAGATTATTTGGCTATCCTAGGTTTTTCATGTTCACATATTCTGAAATTATGTTGCTGTATATGTCAAAAATTCAGTTGGAATTTTGATGGGAATAGTGTTGAATTTGTAAATTTGTAAATTGTGTTGGGCTTAGAATGGCCATTTCCACAGTATTAATTCAATCAATCCATGAACATGAAAGCCATTTTTATTTTTTAGCATCTTCTTCAGTTTCTTTCCTTGGTGTCTTAAAGTTTTCATTATACACTTCTTTAGTTATATTTATTTCAAGGGATTTAAGTTTTTTCTCTTTTCTTCATAATACTTTTACTGATTATTTGGGAACTTCACATCATAAACTCTGAGCACCTTTACTTCTTCCAGTCCTCCTATGTCTGATGCTCAAAACTTGGAACAGCCCTCCAAAAAACATAAAAAGAAAAAGAAAACAACAACAACAACAACAACAAAATGTCCAATTTTTTTCCCATATACTCACTGGAGTATGGTCAAAATCCCTATAGCTAGTCCATTAAAGAAATTTGAGTTCTTCCCCCAACCCCATCACCCAAAGCTATCAATTGTGGAGAGCTATACTTCAGCATCCTCATGACAGTTTTCAAGAGTTCTCTCCAATAGCTTTCTGTCTAGGCTCTTATCTTCGGGGGGGGGGGGGGGCGTGTAAGGGTTGTCGCCACAAAAGCCTTCTATGACCTTCTTTCTCAACTGTGAGTCTGCTGTCATGAATTCCGTTGCAAAAGTCGCTTCTTTTTCCTTTCGAGTGAGAAGGAGAGTGATCATGGACTTACACATAGTTTCCAACAACAGCATAGACCACAGAAAACTACAATGGCAGTGCTTACTATGGAAACCATCACAGGCTTCTACCACTACATAAGCCATGGATATTATCCCATAGGCTTCAGGCCCAGCCAACCCAGGCCAAGGACATCCACATGGCCTTAGGTGGCAACACAGACCATTCATATCAATATGGTCACCAGGGTCAGCACAGCTCATAGACAACAACATCACTTCAGACCATGGATCATGTGGCCTTTGGTGGTAACTCGGGCCATAGACATCAACACAGACCTGGCTTTAGTAAGACCTTGAACCTTGGCACAGCTCTTGGTGGCAGCAAGGACCATGGATACCAACATAGCCTCAGGTGTCTGCACAGGACACTCATATAAATATTTCCCCCTTTGGAACCACTGTTCATAGACATCAGGATGCTCTCAGGCAGCAGACCAGACCAATGACATCTATATGGCCTTGAGTGACAACTTGGGCCCAGGACATCAACATGGCTTCACTTTGCTGCAGAACCATTGATATATACTTGAAACTCTGACTTCAACATGGCCTGGGGCAGCAGACCACAGATACCAAAGGGGTCTCCAATAATAGCAGAGAATACACAGTTCTTTTGAGGAGGTCTTCATCTTGGATATCCTCAGAACCAGAGCCATCATGCAACCGGGCAGCATTTTAGTGGAGCCAAGCCAGAGTGCAAGCTCAAGGCTTGGCCACTCTTGGCAATAATATTCTTTCCCATCTACTACAACCCTCTTCCACACCTATCGCCACTGACCCTCCATCTCTGCCTCCATCCACAGCCAACTCCTCCATCTTTTCCAACTCTGCATCCTGCATTTGTGATAGTGGCACTGGAAACTGCAGTGTGTCACATAGTATATATTTTTGTCCAAACAGCTTTACACTCACATATTAATTTCAACAAGTCATTGATCTGGTTCAAGGGTTCTGGTCTCTGTCACACCATAACTATAAAACCATTACAGAGATTTGTTTTGGATATTCTGCTGTTGTCCAGAATCAGAGCAATCCTGTGGCTTGGCAGGGAGGGTGGGGGCAGGTTGTAGGCAAGCTCCAGACTGCTTCATACCTCAAAGCCTTCTATTTAGGTCATCCCAAGGCTTGCCAGGATTGGCCTTTGTGCTAATAGGCTGCAGGTAGCACCACTGCCCTGTGCTCTCTGTCTCCCAGTAGGACAAGCAACTTCAACTGCAGCCACAGAAGCTCCATGCTGGGGGCCAGCCAGTGAGCCTAGGTCCAGACCAACTCAGTAATGATATCTGGTCAGTCATTCAGGACTGGTTCCTCCACTCACTCATAGGTGAGAAGATATTGTGGTGAAGTAAAAGCATTGTATCTGGACTTGGATGGCAGCTGAGGTGATCAGCTTGCCTGCACGTAAGCCTGTTTTCCAAGATCCATATGCAAGCCTAGATATTTTTTTTTTTAATTTTAAGGCTATTGTCAATGGGATTGCTTCTCTGATTTCTGTCATTTCTATAAAGGAAATATATGTCATTTGTGTGCTAATTTTGTATCCTGCTACTTTGCTGAATGTGTTTGTCAGCTGTTGAAAATTTCTGATGGAACCTTTAGGGTCTTTTATATTTAAAATCATATCATGTACAATTAAGAATACTCTGATTTTTTTTATCTCACTCTTTTTATTTCCTTTATTTCTTCCACTTGTCTTACTGCTCTAGTTGTAATACGAGTTTGGTCTTGATTATCAGAGGCAAGACCCTGTGTCTAGACAGGTTCCTAAGGAAGAACCCTCTACCGTCACTCTGCTAAAGGGAAATAGTTGCTCAGCCAACTCCTGTGCTTTACTGTTAAACCCTTTGGTTAGCTCACATCTCAACCCTCATTAGCAAAGCTTCTTGAAATATACTTCATTCTTCCTTAGAATAGGGAACAAAATACACATGAAAGAAGTTACAGAGACAGTTTGGAACTAAAAGGAAAGGATGGACTATCCAGAGACCACCCCACCCAAGGATCCATCTCATATTCAGCCACCAAACCCAGACACTATTGTATATGCCAGCAAGATTTTGCTGAAGGGACCCTGGTCTTGTATGAGGCTATGCCAGTGCCTGGCAAATACAGAAGTGGATGCTCATAGTCATCTATAAGATGGAACACAAGACCCCCAATTGAGGAGCTAGAGGGGTCTGCAACCCAAGGAGCTGGAGGGGTCTGCAACCCTATAAGTAGAACATCAATATGAACTAACCAGTACCCCCAGAGCTCGTGTCTCTAGCTGCATATGTAGCAGAAGATGGCCTAGTTGGCTATCACTGGGAAGAGAGGCTCCTTGGTATTGCAAACTTTATATGCCCCAGTACAGGGGAATGCCAGGGCCAAGAAGTGGGAGTGGGTGGGTAGGAGAACAGGGCAAGGGAAGGGTATAGGGAACTTTCAGGATAGCATTTGAAATGTAAATAAAGACAATATCTAATAATAAAAAAGAAATATATGATGATTAGTACAGAGACCCACAACTTGTCAAGGTATAGAGAATAAGAAATTGCAAAGTGCTCAGCTCTAAACATTTATATCATACCCACTCCTCCCATTGTAGAAGATAGGATAGAGTGATTGTAAGAGCCAGAGACAGTGGATGACTAAAAGAAAACATTGTTTTCAGGACACAGCAGGGAATTTGAACATATGAGCTCACAGCAGTTGAAACAGCATGCACAAGACACATACAAGCTCAAGCCAGACAAAATCCCAGCATGGAGAAGAGGGTTGTGCATGAAGTCCCACTCCTAACAAAGGAGCTATCAGCAACTTATAGTGCTGGAATAGGGAGAGTCATTTGTCTTTAAGAACTCAGGATCCTGTGGATTGACCACACTCTGGTAAAAGGCCACACATATCCCAAACTGTATGGGCAGCACTACCTGTACTTGATGGGTTTAAAATAAAACTGGACACAAAGTCAGGTAGGTAGCACAGAAGGGTGGATCTAGGAGGAGTTATGTAGGTGAACATAGTCAAGTTGCATTTTATAAAATTGTCAATGAACTAATAAAAATGAAGAAAGAGAGAAAGAGAGAAAGAGAGAAAGAGAGAGAGAGAAAGAAAGAAAGAAAGAAAGAAAGAAAGAAAGAAAGAAAGAAAGAAAGAAAGAAAGAAAGAAAGCAAAGAGAAAATCCATTGAATTCTTTCCTGAAGGTCTTCTAAGAACCTTTACTGTTTTAATTCTCACTTTAAAACTCTACTGGAAACTGTAGCATACAGAATCTCAAATACATAATTATATAATATTTTATAAACAAAGCTTATGTGGGTAATTGTTCACCCACACTCAGATCCCACAAGATACTCCCCCAGTTTGTGTTCATGCAACATAATCTAAAGGACTATCCACACCATTTTATTTAAGGTAACCCTTATTTTTATTCTATAACTCTATGCTTCATGTTATCTATTTTTTCCATTAGATTTATCATAACCTGATTAAATACAGTCTTTTTGTTTTTATATTTTTGTCCATCTTCCTAAGTAGGACATATGTCCCATAAGAGTAGGATTTATGTTTCTTGACTACCATGGCTGTCATTTCTGCTGTGTAGTATAGTGACTAAAATACAGCAGATATTTTTTGAAGTAATAATCATTTCAAACATCTATTATAACACCAATTTGGTCATATGATTCTGAAAAGTATTATGAGACCAAATGCCCAAATGACTAATACTATTGAATATCATTCAAAGCAGAAAAAAAAAATCATCTTTTAAAGGATCAAAGTAGCCGTTCCTAATTCCCTTGTAAGCAGATGTGAGCTACAGTGCTCTGAAATGTCAAACCCTGAGATTTATTCTACCTTGACAAGTTTCTGGAAGATGTCTGTGTCTAACACTCTGAAACTACATCATTTAGAAAATACAAGAATAGGATATTTCCAGGTTTGGTAACACACGAATCTGTTGGACTACCTATGCTATTAATTTACAGTGACTAATTTCTCTAAATCAAAGTAATTCTAGTACTACTGTAAAGGCCTCTACATCACAGATTAGAAAACATGGATTACTATAGTGGGTGAGTATAAAGTACCAAAATTATAGGAGTTTCTATGTAAATAAAACCAGATAAATAAGGTAGTGAAATTAACTCTAAGGGCTGGTTGATATACTTTATATGTTCACATAAAGCATTTCTCCACAATTTAATGAAAGGAACAATATGAAAACTGAAAAAAAAAACCTGTAGTGATCAAATAATCATTTATATTCATTCCACTATCTCAAAAGGTACAAGCAAAAGAAATTAAAATCAGAGTTTATATTGACACAGCTTTCATTCTGTCTCCAATGCTTATAAACTGTAGGAAAAATAATGTGAATGGACTTTTAAAACCCTGAAAGAAGCTTGAAAGAAAGAATGATCTGGAAAATTTCTCAAGAACAGATATTATCACTTACTAACCTCAGTATATTCTCCAAAGGCTTAAGAATCAATTGAGCCTTCATTTTTATTTTGCAGGTCAAGACAGAAGACTTTGTAAGAAGACATAAAAATCATAATGCCTTACAGCTAATATTTCCTATAGATAACTGAGAAAAAGCAAACTAAAAGCAACAGCAAACCAAATAAAAATTTTAAAAGGCAAAATCATTTGAAGGAGCGAAAAACTCAGAAAGAAGTAATGAAAGCAGATGTAAGCTAGGTGGGATGATGCACATACCTCTAATCCCTTCGACTTGAAAGACTGAGTCAGGGGAATTGCAAGTTTGACATGAGCCTGGGCTACAAGACAAGTTCAGGACCAATGTGTGTAACAAAACAAGACTGTATGCACGTAAAAAGGAGATGCTCTTGGCCATGTCAGGATAAATTTCCCCTTTGGGTATACAGGATAATAGCACTGTGGCAAAGATCCATAGGTCCTGTACAGTTTTCTCTACCACCTAATATGGCAGAATAAAAGAGGAAAAGTTAACATATAACATGGTTTATATTGGCTAGAAGTAAGTATGCTGCAGCTTTACATTGAGTTGCAGTATACCTTGAAATCCAAATTGAAGGAACTCTACAATGTAATCTGTGCTGTTACATTTGTGTCAGTGGCTTCCAGTCTGAGTTGGGTCTTTTTTTATTAATTAATTAATTTTTTAAAATTTACATTCCAAATGTTGGCTCCTCTCCTGGTCCTCCCTCGAAGAGTTCTTCTCCCCATGCTCCTTTCCCTTCAACTCTGAGAGGGTACCCGACCACCACCAGGGTATAACCCCACCCTGGGGCTTCAAGTCTCTACAGGATTAGTCGCACCCTCTCCCACTGAGGACAGACAGGGAGCCCTTTGCTATACAAGTGTTACGGCCTCTGTCCATCCCATGTATTCTCTTTGGTTGGTGGCTTAGTCTCTGGGAGCTCCCGGGGGTCCAGGTTAGTTGACACTCTTGGTATTCCTGTGGAGTTCCTTCAATTCTTACTCTAACTGTTCTGCATGGTTCTCTAACCTCAGCCTAATGCTTGCCTGTTAGTATCTGCATCTGTACCAGTCCCTGCTTGAATAGAGCTACTCAGAGGACAGCCATGCTAAGCTCCTGTCTGCAAGAAAAAAAAGCATCAGTAATGGTGTCAGGGATTGGTGCCTGCTCATTGAATGAGTCCCAACTTGGGCTGGTCACTGGGCCTTTCCTTCAGTCTCTGCTCCATTTTTGTGTCTGCATTTCTTTTAGACAGGATCAAAGTTTTGTAAGTAGGTTGGTGTTCCCATGCCTCCACTAGAGATGTTCTCTTCAGGTTCTACATCCCAGCTGTTGGTCACATAGGTCACCAACATTGAATCCTAGGAGCCTCCCCCATCACCATTCTCTAGGAAGTTCTCCTTCCCCCAAGAGCTGTACAGTTCCATTTGTTCTTCTGTCTCTCTAGGCCTCTCTCCTGTCATCTCCTCTCATACCTGTTCCTGCCCCCCTTTATCTCCAAGTCTCTCCCACCAATGCCCTTTCCTCCCTCTGCCTCCTATGATTATTTTGTTCCCCCTTCTAAGTGAGATTAAAGCATCTTCACTTGGACCTCAACATAAAACTAGACACACTGAATCTAATAGAAGAGAATGACTTAAAATGCATTGACACAGGAGAAACTATCCAGAACAGAATACGAAAGGCTCAGGCTCTAAGATCAACAATTGATAAATGGGACCTCAAGAAACTGAAAAGCTTCTGTAAGGAAAGGAACAAAGTCAATAAGACAAAGGACAGCCTACAAATTGGGAAAAGATCTTCACTAAACCTATTACTGATAGAGGGCTAATATCCAAAATATACAAAGAACCCAGGAAGTTAGACTTTAATAAATGAAATAACACAATTTAAAATGAGGTACAAGCTGGGCATGGTGGTGCACGCCTTTAATCCCAGCACTCAGGAGGCAGAGGCAGGTAGATTTCTGAGTTCGAGGCCAGCCTGGTCTACAGAGTGAGTTCCAGGACAGCCAGGGCTACAGAGAAACCCTGTCTTGAACCTCCACCCCCCAAAAAATTAGGTACAAAGCTAAATAGATAATTCTCAACAGAGGAATCTGGAATGGCTGAGAAACACTTAAAGAAATGAAGAAATGTAAAACATTCTTAGTCATCAGAGAAATGCATATCAAAACAACCCTGAGATTAAATCATCCTTCAACTGAAGAGCATCTGATTCTACCAATCAGAATGGCTAAGATCAAAACCTCAGGTCAAAGCAGATGCTGGTGAGGATGTGGAGAAAGAGGAAGACTCTTCCATTGCTGGTGGGATTGCAAACTGGTACAACCAATCCAGAAATCAATCTGGAGGTTCCTCAGAAAATTGGAAATAGATCTACCTGAAGACCCAGTTATACCACTCCTGGGTATATACCCAAAAGATGCTCCACCATACCACAAGGACATGTGCCTCACTATGTTAATAGCAGTCTTATTCATAACAGCCAGAAACCTAAAGCAACCCAGATGTCCTTCAACTGAAGAGTGGATACAGAAAACGTGGTTCATTTACGCAATGGGATACTATTCAGGTATTAAGAATGAGGATATGAGTTTTGCAGGCAAATGGATGGAACTAGAAAATATTATCCTAAGTGAGGTAACCCATACCCAAAAAGACATGCATGGTATGTACTCACTGATAAGTGGATATTAGTCAAAATTAAAGACTACCCATGATTTACCCCACAGACACTGAATTGTGTCTTAGACTTATCACTCACAGAACTACAGAAGCATTATTGAGCCTCAGGCCATATCATGTGAATCAAAATTTTGGTGTGTGAGCTAAAACTTAGTATCTGTTTTTTAAAAGGGTTCTTACTTCCAGATGACTGTGAATCTTGTTATAAGCATTTTAGAAAAAACTACAGCAGCAAACTTTAAAGTTCCATTGTATGTGACTAGCCTGAGAGGAAACAATATCTCCAGCCCAATGTCTAGCCCTGCAACTAAGGTTCTTCATCAGCCACAAAGCAAGAAGGGAGTGAAAAAGGATACATGCTGCTATTCCGATTTCTCAGAAACCTCTGTAACATAAGCATGAATGCAATGAAAAGATACAAAAGAACAGCTCTATAAATATTATAAGAATCAATGTGGAGCAGGGGTAAAAGAGAGAGTAGCAAGGAAAAAAAAAGAATGGAGATAATAAATCCTATTTTGAAGAAAACATTCCTTGAAAGGAGAAAAAAAAATCAAGTGACTATATAGTCATTGAAACATTGTATCAAAGAAAAATGATGCAACAATGACATGCGAGGCATAAGATGAAAAGGGAAAAACTAAGTAAGAAAACATATAGAGAAGCAAAACAGCATTGCTGAGCTATAAAACATATCACAGATCATGAAAATGATGAAAGAAGAAACCAGAGGTCGTGATATTAATACCAGCAAAGGCTGAATTCAAGGGGAAGTATTTTGATAAAGGATACCATCTACAATGAGGATATAGCTTCCATAAATATTCATGTGCCAAAGAATGGAATCAGAATATGTACCACATAAATGACATAAGATGTGAACCAAGCCTAAAACACAGTAGCAAGATTTGATCTTACATTTCTGTCATCTGTGACAGATGAAGTAGATTAGAAAATAAGCAAGGATATCTAGGGGAATTCTGGAGAAGGATCTTAAGAAAATGGAATTAAAGGCATTATGTTCCTGCCAACTTTGAAAGATTTTGTTTAAGAAGAAATAGCTGGATCAAAAGAACATAATAGTGTACACACTCTATTAGACTGTTATACATATGGAGAGGAAATCTTTGATGAATTTCACATTTCATATGAGCATCAAAAACATGGGATATGTAATTATTTCACAAAAAGCAGTCTGAGTTCCTTCCTCATTCATTATACTAAATTAAATCCCTAGTAGATCAAAGGCTTTAATGAAAAATAAAATACATAAAATTGTTGGATAAACACATAATAGGAATAATTTATAAACTTGAAGTGGGAAGCACTTCCTAACCATATACAAACCCTAGACACTAAAGAAAAACTCAAAAATGTTTGTCATATAAATATGAATCATGTTCATTTCAAATACTGAGAATTTCAGGAAGAAAGACAAAAGACAGACTGTCTATAAAAAGTCAGCATAACTGACAAACTAGGCTCTTTCATTTACACTAAATTTGTACAAATTGGTAACAAAAGAAAATGATTCAAAGAACAGTACTAGGCAGCCATGGCATAAAGCAAATTTCCACAAAGCAGATGAAAAGATGCTCAAACTTATTCATGATTAATGAAATGCAAATAAAAACAGCAATGAGAATATCTTTTTTTTAAAACCACTGGATTGTCAATAATTCAAAAGCTCACCAAAATCAGGAGCAATAGGCACTGTCTAACAGTGCTGGTGAAAATGTAAATTCTTGCTACCTCTGGGGAGGATAATTGAGCAATCGAGGCAGCCACATACCCAGGAATAATCACTATTGGGAAAAGGGCTACTTCATGGAACTTCAAATCAAAGCAAGAATCAGAATATCTTATTTAATTTTTAAATACTTGATTATAAATTCAAATTTAATATGAAAAACTATATAAATGGAGTTTGTGGTATGTTGTTTAAAGATAAAGTTTTAGTGCAACTGCACACATTCTTTGGAAAATAAATGAATTAGATGTTGATTGCAGATTTTCCAGAGTGAAATTTTTCTGATAAAATAAAATACAGCATGGTAGTACAATAAAGCATCTTCCTCATTATGTCACAGTTGGATTATAATGAGTAATTTTACAAAATACTAAAGTTCTGTAGCAGTTTACCCAAGAACTGTTCTTGACTCTCAATATTCCAATTATTCTCCTTTATACAATGTTTTTGGTCACTCCGAGTGAGTGTGAGTCTGTTCTAGCTCTCAGACGTGGTCTCTACCAGGCCCCTACCATATCAATGGCTTTATTTGGAATTTAGACATACCTTTGTCACTTTTATCAACCTCACTAAGTCCTATGCCTTTTATACTACTTGAAATTTCCCTTTGAATTTCATTTGCTCTCTTTTTCTACTTTAAAGAAAGGGTAAGGGTACTCTCCTACATTAAGTAGTAACTGTTGGGAACAGAATAAAAGGGGAGGCTGGTGGCCCTGGGGAAAGTAGGGGAGGAAAGATGCCCACTGCCCCGCCAGAGTTTCCCTATTCTCTGGTCAGTCAGGCATGGGAAAGATGCTACTTACCCTAGCCACTCATCCCTGGGTGGGCATTCCTCTATCCCACTCTTCAGGGGGGGGGGGTGTCAAGGGGCAGCCCTGCCTGGGGATCTCCCTGGAGCTACTTAGCTAAAGCCATCAGGGTTGTGGGAGAGAGGGGATAGGGGAAGAAGTTCCCAACAATAACCAGAGTGCACAGCGGAACTTGAAGGACAGAGACTGTCTATGGTTTAACAGCTTTATTATAGAAATGCAGGGGAAAGAGAAAAGATAGGGGAGAGAGAGAGAGAGAGAGAGAGAGAGAGAGAGAGAGAGAGAGAGAGAGAGAGAGAGAGAGAGAGAGAAGAGAGGAGAAGACAAAGAGAAAGGGAGAGGAGAGAGAAGTGAGAAGACAAAGGAAGGGTAAGAGTAAGAGAGCAAGAGTAAGAGAGCGAGGTGTGGGCTGAGCCTCCCTTTTTATGGTCTTCACTGTTGCTAGGTAACTGGGGAGGAGTTTAGCCTGAAGGTCAGAAGCTTGGGCCATTGCTTACATGACCACTGACCATGATTTTCTTTTCTTTTTTTTTTTTTAATTTTTTTCTCTTTATTAGATATTTTCTTCATTTACATTTCACATGTTATTCAGAAATTTTCCCTTACCCTCCCGCGTCCCCGCCCTGCTCCCCTACCCACCCCCTTCCACGTAATGACCATGCTTTTCTTGTGGGGTCTGTGGGAGGTGGTACCTTTGGCAGGGGCTGGAGTTCCAGGAGTATGAGGGAACGCCTACCGTGTCATGTAATTATGTCATGTGAATTATGACCATCAGTGTTCAGACCTCAGCTCGACTGGAGACCAGCCTGCAATTCCCCACAAGTAACTCCATAGGGATATCTTTTTCTTAAGTAGCAAGTCCACTAAGGCATATGGCTGTTTCCTAATGACTTTCATTATTGTATACAATCCTACAATTTTAAGGATTCATATAATGAATACCTGGATAATGAGAAGTTCTTGTGCACTAGTCATACACTAAGATTCACTAAGATTAGTGTACTTAAGATGTTGTTGTTGTTTCTGCTGTTGCTGCTGTTTTACTTCATTTCTTTTTCTGGACTTCCTGACTAGGTAAAATGTCTTATTGCAGGTCCTCAAAGTACCTTCAAAATGAATATGATAGCTCAAATTCCATATTAACATAATTTAATTAAGCATAACTTTCCACATTATATGGTTTAATCCACATATACATGGATTATATCCTTTAAAACTATCTCAATGTCTCTCAGCAGTGGAGTGCTTAATTCTGTCAGGATATGTCCAGTAAATGAGTGATGTTTTATAGCAATATTTGAAACCAAATGAAGCTCCGGGTCTGCAAGGGGCTCAGGCAGGAAGACTAAGAGTCTGAGACCAGCCTAGACTAAACAATGAGTGAAACTCTGTCTAAAAAAATAAAAAGAAGTATATCTTAATATAGAATGATTGTATTTTCCATAATAAAAACTAAGATGCAAAACTGTCCTATTTGTGAGTCATGCAGGGTGACACATACCTGTAATTTTAGTACTCAAGAGTTAGAGAAAGTATGATTAGAAGGACATAGGCAGCCTTATCAACACTGCAAGTCAGAGGCAGACCTAAAATATAGTAGCTGTTGTCTTAAATAGTTCTATTTATCTGTGTACATTTTTGTACAAAACACATGCATGTACACACACACTTGTCACTACATGTTGCCTCATACACTCATTGTTCTATTAGAACCTGTTAACAGAATTGCCCCAACGTAGGGAATGCCAAGGCAAGGAAGAAGGAGTGGATGGGTTGGGGAGCAAGGGGGGGTATAAAGGATTTTCAGAGAACAAACTAGTAAAGGGAATAGCATTTGATATGTGTCTTAGTCAGGGTTTCTATTCCTGCACAAACATCATGACCAAGAAGCAAGTTGGAGAGGAAAGGGTTTATTCAGCTTACATTTCCATACTGCTGTTCATCACTGAAAGAAGTCAGGACTGGAAGGAACTCAAGCAGGTCAGGGAGCAGGAGCTGATGCAGAGGCCATGGGGGGATGTTTCTTACTGGCTTGCTTCCCCTGGCTTGCTCAGCCTGCTCTCTTATAGAACCCAAGACTGCCAGCCCAGAGATGATCCCACTCACAAGGGGCCTTTTCCCCTTTATCACTAATTGAGAAAATACCCCACAGCTAGATCTCTTGGAGGTACTTTCCCAACTGAAGCTCCTTCTCTGTGATAACTCCAACTGTGTCAAGTTGACACAAAACTAGCCAGTACAATTGACCCTTGTCATCATGACACACAAATACATCACTAGTAAGCCTCAATCCTTAGTTCTTATTCAACCCCAAGATCTTAAATAACTTTAAAAGTCCCACAGTCTTTACATATTAAAAGTTCAATCTTTTTAAAATACCCAATATCTTTTAAAATTCAAAGTACTTTAAAATTCAAAGTCTCCTAAGTGTGGGCTTCACTACAAAACTTCCTTCAAGAGGGAAAAATATCAGGGCACAGTTACAATCAAAAGCAAAAATCAATCTCCAACCATCCAATGTCTGGGATCCAATTCAAGATCTTCTGGGCTCCTCCAAGGGCTTGGGCCACTTCTCTAGCCATGCACTTTGTAGCACACACATTGTCCTCTAGGATCCAGATGCCTGTACTTCATTGCTGCTGCTGTTCTTGGTGGTCATCCCATGATACTGGCATCTACAAAATGCTGCTGTCTTCCACTATAACTAGGCTTCAACACTAGCCTCTCATAGGCTCTCTTCATGGTGCCAAGCCTCAACTCCTTTGCATGACCCCTTCAGTTCTCTTCATGGTGCCAAGCCTCAACTCCTTTGCATGACCCCTTCAGTCCTGGCCATCAATTGCAGTATATATATATATATATATATATATATATATATATACATATATACATATACATATATATGAATGACCATGTAATTGCTAGGAATTGAACTCAGGAACTCTGGAAGAGCAACCAGTGCTCTGCACCCCTAAGCCATCTTTATCCAGCCCTGTTCTACCAAGTCTTAATCATCATATTTTCTAGAACAAATCTCATTTATCTTAATTGCTCTGTGTAAGCTGTTCCAGGCAATTATAGATAGTATGTCTCTTGCTTTATAGGAGTCTTCCCTGGCCTCTTATGTATAGTCACCTACAGTTCTACTGTGTTCTAACTGCCTCAAAAATGTTGTCCTTGTCTCTTTTTGCTATAATTAACATATTTTATATAATTCTTTAAATGGGCTTTTTGTATTTAGCATCATATTTCAAAAATGCTTAATTCATAACTGTAACAGTAAATACTAGATGTCTAAAGTGAACTGAAAAAAATTGCATGTGAATATAAATTATTGATGGTGTATATATTGTAACCTGCATTCTTATGTATATTTTTTCTGGGCAATAGAAAATATTATCAAGATTTTATATGTAGTAACTCCATTAACTACCCCGAAAGAATAGCAAATGCATTTTTTTACATCTAATAAACCTTCATGCTGCTGGTTGAAAGGCAACATAAAATTTGCCTCCCTGGTCCACAGCCAAAGCTAAGGCTAACAGACTTCTTTTCTCAGACCTAAGGTTACAAATCTATGTGGCAAGGAAGGCAAAGCAAATAAATGGTCTTTATAGACCATGCAATTTAACAGCAGTGAAAAAATCAGCCATTTAGCACTCATGCAAGCATTCTATGCCTTCGTCTCAGGTCACCTGCAAGAAGTGGGCCTAGCATATTTAACAACAGAGACTTTCAAACTCACAGAAACTGATTCTAAATTAGCAAAGCCTAGCAAGTCATTGTCACATAGACCTCAGCGCTTTGATTAAGAGTTATCCTCAAGGTTCACAGTGGAAAGTGGTTAATCAAAAAACAACTCTAGGATTCTGGATCCCTAAGACCTCTCCTCTCCAAAGTATATAAAGCAATTCGTGACTATTAGCCTAAGTTAACATTTCCTATGATATGGTCAAAGACCCTTACATCATGATACAGTCCATTTGCAATCCACTTAGGGGTGTTATTTTTACCCCTATATCTTTGGAGTTACTCATATCATTGTCAAGAACATAATGACCTAGGCTTTTAGAATTGAGATTTTGAGAATAATCTAGCTTTTGAATTGTTGGATCACTAGTGTATATGAAAGAATCAACAATGTTTTCTACCCTGTTAATGTCCAAGGTGGAGTTATAGGATTGAAAGATGAGGTATAAGAATTAAAATATTCCATTCTTCAGGCACAACTGTTTTTATCGCATTGAGTAATAAGCAGAAATTTTCTAAGGTCATCAGAGAATCTTCCTTGAAACTTTCTCTTAACAACAGCAAAACCCTAACATCTTTAAGGCTGTTTTAAATCTGTTTGATTACTAGAATATAGTGTGTCTAGTATGTCAAAGTACTATAAACTGGGTTGTTTAGAAACAAAAGAATTTACTTCTCACAGTACTAGTGGCTTGGAAGTTCAAGATCAATACTGACATTGTCTGATGAGGTCTTGCTTCCTGGACCAAAGATAATGCCTTCTTGCTTTGTCTTGAGATGGAGTGGAGAGTGGACTTTCTTAAGTGTCTTTTATTTAGACACAAATACCCTACATGGAGGCTCTGACACTTCTCCCAAAGTCCCAGGTATTTTTATTTTTAGAGTTTTACATATAAATTAGTAATATTCAAACCATGAAGTCCAAAGTAACTTACAAAAATTTCCTGAAGACTTTTCTTGTTAACCTCATTTACCACCTGACCAGCATTTTCTCTCTACTTCTGTGCCACTAACAGTCTGTACCCAAAGATTGAAATTTTGATGATAAGGTGCTTTGTCTTGTTATGCAATAATTCAATGTAATTTAGTTTTGCTTATAAAACAAAAATGGTAGGAAGCTCCCTTATGGCAATCCTTCCAATTCAAGCCTAGTTCAAAAAGACACCATCCAGCATAATGATGACAGGTTCAATTGTATTCTTTATGGCTGTTTTAGTGTTAAATCACTGAAATCCATATGAAAAAGTATACATGGTGACTTAATTAAAAGAATATGGAGATGTCACATGAGACTCAATGAGAGAAACACAGTTATGCTTGAGGAATGGTATATTTTGATTCTTATATCTCATCTGTCAATCCAATGCCTCTAGACATGAACAGGGTAGAAAAAGCATTGGTAGTTCCTATATCTACACCACTTATCCAGCCATTCAAAAGCTAGATCTTTCTCAAAATCTCAATTCAGATGTCTAATACATGGACTTTGATCAAGGTTAGTACATATGCTATTCAACAAATCTGCAAAATGTGGCAGAAAAATATAGGTAAGGAGACAAACATATAACCAGATCATTTGAATACTATGCTAATAATTAAGGCAAACATACATTTAAATGCTAACAGAGCACAGAATATAAATATACAAATAATACAGTTGATGGAGAATATCTAAGGGTAATAAAACACAAACCAAAACTTTACAAAGAGAGTTAACTGTTGGGAAAGGCATTCCAAGATAAAGAGACATTGTCAATAAAGACAGGCAATCTCATGGAACAGAATGATATATATGAAGGTCTACAAAAGAAATTTAAAGGAAATGACAGAACATGTCTTAAAAGAGGCTTTAGAGTTAGGTAAGTGGAGTTAAATGCACAAAAATGATTTAAACATCACATTAGAAAGACTGGATGGATATTGGAAATTGTATTAAATTGATTATGTTTTAGATCATTCTGCAAACTCCACAGAGAATGGACTGGAAGAGTAAGACATTCCCTATCAATCTATCATGAAGCACACACTGGAGCACACTATGCTAAGAGCTCATACAACTAATTCAATTCATGACATACTAGTTTGGGTCAATGGTTCCCTCGATCATCTGTGTCATCTCTGCTATTCCCTGTTCCACTCCCAAATCTCATGTGAGTCCATTTATGATTTCCAATGAAAAGGTCACTAGTTTTAGATTTCATTATGCTCTGGGGAGATTTACAGGGTGTCACAATGTCATAATTAGAAACAAGAGACTGCATACTTGTAGAAAATTCTCATCTTGGGGCAAGGTAACTCAATGGGGTCTAGTTAACCTGGTGCTTAAAATAAGTGTATCAGGTGAGATTTGACAAAGAAAAAATGCAAACTACTTTTCAACTGCACCTTCTCCTAGTATTTCACAGACACATATACTTGGTCTTTTGAAAATTCTCATTCATAGAGTACAGATACCCCACTTCAGGTGGATACAGCACTAAATTTCCTTCAGCAATGGTAATTGCTGACCTCTCTGTGTCTCTCTGTTTCTCTCTCTCTCTCTCTCTCTCTCTCTCTCTCTCTCTCTCTCTCTCTCTCTCTCTCTTTCTCTCTCCCCCACCTCTGTCTCTCTCTCTGTGTCACTCTGTCTCTATTCCCCCCACTTCTCTCTCATATGTGTGTGGTGGTGGTAGTGGGGGAATTATGCATGTGTACCTGTTCATGCATGTTGTAGAGAATGCATATCAATGTGCATGCACATATACCCTTGCACAGATTTGGAGACCAGAGGACAACATCAAATGTCTTCTTCTATTGTTTCCCACCTTTCTCTTCAAGACAGGATCTCACTCAACTGGAAGCTCATCTGTGTTTGCTAGGCCTATGGGATGCTTTTATCTTCACCTTCCCACCCCCCAATGTACGTATTAGGGATGTAAGCAAGCACTCTTACCCACTAAGCCAACTCACAAGTCCAATATCTGACCATTTCATACATGATAAGAATATTCCACTGCAACAGATGTTTTTATGGATTAAGCTATATTTATCCTGATCATGTGTATAAATGAAATACTGAATACACATCACCCTTTTATTCTTATGTTAATTTTGCCAGCCAACATATTCAGTGACAGCTATCTTTAGGAAATTGGTTGAACAAGGCAAATCTGTGCCCCCCTCCACCAGTTCTCTGTGCTTATACAGTTTTCAAGGTCTCACTCACTCTCTTTTCTTTCTTTGCTTCTCTCAATAGAATAAAATATATGAGGAAAAAAATCAACTTGGATGGCTAAGAAACTTTACAACTCAAGGGACCTACTCAGAGATCACTGAAGTTAGTTCCTGCTGAGCCTTACTGTATAATAAAAGGTGGTTTTCAATTAGAACATACAGAATTTTAAGGTTGTTAATGTTTGTCATCTGTAAAAGCCCCATTTCTCAAAAGCAGTCTGTGGACACATGACAAGGTCCAAAATTCAGCTTGATTAGCATAATATTTTTAAACTCTACCTCCTGGCATCTCCTGTATAGTCTGTCCACTGGGGACTGAGGAATCTGGTGATCTTTCACTGACTCCCACAATCTGTGGCCTAGTCATTAAGGTAAAATGGACATTTCTCAGGCAAAGAGCTATTTCTCTTTAAAGAAAATCAAAGGAAACTGCATGGACACTGGACACTAATCAATTAGCACCTCTCAGAATCTCTCTCTCTCTCTCTCTCTCTCTCTCTCTCTCTCTCTCTCTCTCTCTGTGTGTGTGTGTGTGTGTGTGTGTGTGTGTGTGTATGTGTGTATAAAATGCATTTATCCATAAAACAATGATTTGCATGTGAGCATGTACATATGAGTGTATGTGTTCATTCTAAAACCTGATCATAAGAGGCTGGAGAGATGGCTCGGTAGTTAAGAGCACTTGCTCTAACAGAAAATTAAGATTCCCTTCTCAGATCCATAGAATTAATAAGAAATATTCGTAATTATAGTTCCAGGGTATCCAATGTCCTCTTCTTACTACTTTGGGCACCAGTCATGTATACAGTATGCATAGGTAGGCATATAAAATAGGTCAAGAAATCAAAACATTTTCATAATAAATCATAAAGACATTTATTTTGAAACACTTCTTTGATATAAATAGATCGATAAGTTTACAAAAGATTAAAGAAAAAAATAAAACTACCATAGTAATGAAATGAATTTATTTATTTATTTATTTATTTTATTCACCTTATTTTATTTAAATGTCAAAAAGCACATGAATTAGTTAATATCTCTGCATTGCACTGGCTAAGGAAAACTTACTCAGATGCCGAGCTCTTGCCTTGAAAATCTTTCCACACTGAAATGTTTACATTTATTTTTTTTCAACTTTTATTAGATATTTTCTTCATTTACATTTCAAGTGTTATCCAGAAAGTTCCCTATATCCTCCCCCCTCCCGGCCCTGTTACCCTACCCACCCGCTCCCACCCCCTGGCCCCGGCATTCCCCTGTATTGGGGCATATAAAAAATTAAGTCATGGTTGAACATTTGCTATTGCAACATGTAGAAAATCTTCATCATTTTCAATTCATCAGTATTTTCAGCTTGTAATTGTTAATGCTGAGAATATATATATATATATATATATATATATATATATATATATGTTGCAGAAGTATGTTTAGAGAGATATTTCAAAAGTGTCTAAAAATTATATTCAAATTCTAAACAACATGCATTGAATTTGTTTTTGGCTTTATTTTATGAAATGTGTGCCACTAATTCAAACCGCAGTTTTGATGTATGCTAGCATGATAAAATCCAAAGGGACAATTATGTGAGAATGACATGTTTAGGAATGATTTTAGGAGATATTGCGTATGTTTTCCATAATTAAAATCTAAACTTCTATAAGGGCAGCAAACTATGGACAGTGAAAACAGTACAATTGATCATTTCAATCAAAAATCTCAAATCTCAGCTATTTTTAGACAGTGCTCAAACTTTGGCATTGCACAGTAGGAGGCCATGCATGGTGTTCATGTTTAATACTCATGAGTGTGGTTCAGGTGAACTTGGTCAATGCACCCAGGCTACATGCTGCTCCTAGAAAGATCTAGTATTCATCAACCATTTGCATTTGGATAAACTTTTGATCATAGTGGTTTCAGAAGCCTTTAATGGATAACCAGGTTTTATAAACACCAATATTCACTTATACAACCACATGGAATTATGACCCACAGGTTAAGAATCTTGGATGTAGACACTGTGAAAAAAAATGTCATCTAAGAGTCAGAGTTTCATAACAAAGTGT
Organism: Mus minutoides; assembly: GCA_902729485.2. NCBI lineage: Eukaryota > Metazoa > Chordata > Mammalia > Rodentia > Muridae > Mus > Mus minutoides. Next base: position 482,257 of record LR753329.1, on the reverse strand, counting down.
TGATCAACAGTATCATTGTAAGCATTAAAAGAGATAATAAATGCTTATTTTATTAGATATTTTCTTTATTTACATTTCAAATGCTATCCCGAAAGGCACCTCTTCCCTCCCCACACCCTGCTCCCCTACCCACCAACTCTCACTTCTTGGCCCTGGCTTTTCCCTGTATTGGGGCATATAAAGTTTGCAAGACCTAGGGGCCTTTCTTCCCAATGATGGCCAACTAGGTCATCTTCTGCTACATATGCAGCTAGATACATGAGATCTGGGGGTTATGGTTAGTTCATATTGTTGTTCCACTTATAGGGTTGCAGACCCTTTCAGCTCCTGTGGTACTTTCTCTAGCTTCTCCATTGGGAGCCCTGTGTTCATCCTATAGATGACTGTGAGCATCCACTTCTGTATTTGCCAGGCACTGGCATAGCCTCATACGAGACAGCTATATCAGGGTCAGTTTAGCAAACTCTTGCTGTCCTATGCAATAGTGTCTGAGTTTGGTGACTGATTATGGGGAGGATCTGTGAGTGGAGTAGTCCCTGAATAGTCTACCCTTTCGTATTAGCTCCAAACTTTGTCTCTGTAACTCCTTTCATGGGTATTTTGTTCCCTATTCTAAGGATGAATGAAGTATCCACACACTGGTCTTCCTTATTCTTAATTTTCTTGTGTTTTGCAAATTGTATCTTGGGTATTCTAAGACTCTGTGATAATATTCACTTATCAATGAGTAATTATCTAGTGACTTCTTTTGTGATTGTGTTACTTCTCACTAAGGATGATATCCTCTAGATACATCCATTTGCCCAAGAATTTCATAACTTCATTGTTTTTAATAGCAGCATAGTAATCCATTGTGTAAATGTACCACATTTTCTAAATCCATTCCCCTGTTGAGGAACATCTGGGTTCTTTCCAGCTTCTGGCTATCATAAATAAGGCTGCAATGAACATAGTGGAGCATGTGTTCTTATTACCAGTTGGAACATCTTCTGGGTATATGCCCAGGAGAGGTATTGCTGGATACTCCAGTAGTACTATGTCCAATTTTCTGAGGAACTGCCATCCCAGAGTGGTTGTACAAGCTTGCAATCCCACCAGCAATGGAGGAGTGTTCCTCTTTCTCCACATCCTCGCCAGCATCTGCTGTGACCTGAATTTTTTATCTTAGCCATTCTGACCGGTGTGAGGTTTAATCTCAATGTTGTTTTAATTGGAATTTCCCTGATGATTAAGTATGTTGAACATTTTTTCAGGTGTTTATCAGCCATTCAGTATTCCTCAGATGGGAATTCTTTGTTTAGCTCTGTACCCCATTTTTAATGGGGTTATTCGTTTTTCTGGAGTCCACCATCTTGAGCTCTTTGTAGATATTGAATATTAGTACCCTATCAGATTTAGGATTGGTAAAAATCCTTTCCCTATCTGTTCGTGGCCTTTTTGTCTTATTGACACTGTCTTTTGCCTTACAGAAGCTTTGCAATTTTATAAGGTCCCATTTGTCAGTTTTTGATCTTACTGCACAAGCCATTGCTGTTCTGTTTAGCAGTTTTTCCCCAGTGCCCATATCTTCGAGGATTTTCCCCACTTTTTCTCTATAAATTTCAGTGTCTCTGGTTTTATGTTGAGGTCTTTGATCCACTTACACTTGAGCATTGAACAAAAATATAAGAATGGGTCAATTTGCAATCTTTTACATGATAACCACCAGTTCACCCAGCAGCATTTGTTGAAAATGCTGTCTTTTTTTCCACTAGATGGTTTTAGCTCCCTTGTCAAAGATCAAGTGACCATAGTTGTGTGGGTTCATTTCTGGCTCTTCACTTCTATTCCATTGATCTACATGTCTGTTGTTGTACCAGTACCATGCAGTTTTTATCACAATTGCTCTGTAGTACAGCTTAATGTACATGGTGATTCCCCCAGAGGTTCTTTTATGGTTGAGAATAGTTTTTGCTATCCTAGGTTTCTTGTTATTCCAGATGAATTTGCAAATTGCCCTTTCTAATTTAGTGAAGAATTGAGTTTGAATTTTCATGGGAATTGCATTAAATCTGTAGATTACTTGCAGCAGGATAGCCATTTTGACTATATTAATTCCATGAGAATGGGAGGTCTTTCCATCTTCTGAGATCTTCTTCAATTTCTTTCTTCAGGGACTTGAAGTTCTTGTCATCCAGATCTTTAACTTCCTTAGTTAGAGTCACACCAAGATATATTATATTATTTATGACTATTGTGAAGGGTATTGTTTCCCTAATTTCTTCCTCAGCCCCTTTCTCCTTTGTGTAGAGAAAGGTCATTGATTTGTTTGAGTTAATTTTATATACAGCTGTTGGTCAGGTTTAGGAGTTCTCTGGTGGAATTTTTAGAGTCACTTATAAATACTATCATATCATCTGCAAATATTTTGAATTCTTCCTTTCCAATTTGTATCCCCTTGACCTCCTTTTGTTGACGAATTGCTCTGGCTAGGACTTCAAGTACTATATTGAATAGGTAGGGAGAAATTGAGCAGCCTTGTCTAGTCCCTGATTTTAGTGGGATTGGTTCTCTCCATTTACTTTGTTATTGGCTACCTGTTGCTGTAGATTGTTTTTATTATGTTTAGGTATGGGCCTTGAATTCCTGATCTTTCCAAGACTTTTATTATGAATGGGTGTTGGATTTTGTGAAATGCTTTCTGAGCATCTAACGAGATAATCATGTGGTTTTTGTCTTTGAGTTTATTTATATACTGGATTATATTGATGGATTTCCTTATATTAAACCATCCCTGCATTCCTAGGCTGAAACCTTCTTGGTCATGATGGATGATCATTTTGTTGTGTTCTTGGATTCTGTTAGTGAGAATTTTACTGAGCATTTTTGTGTCCATATTCATAAGGAAAATTGGTCTAAAATTCTCTTTCTTTGTTGGATCTTTGTATGGTTTAGGTATAAGAGTAAATGTGGCTCCATAGAATGAATTGGGTAGAGTACCTTCTATTTATATTTTGTGGAATAGTTTGAGGAGAGTTGGAATTAAGTCTTCTTTGAAGGTCTGATAGAACTCTGCACTAAAGCCATGTGGTCCTGGCCTTCTTTTGGTTAGGAGACTATTGATGAATGCTTCTATTTCTTTAGGGAAAATGGGACTGTTTAGATTGTTAATGTACCTGGTATCTGTCTAGGAACTTGAACATTTCATCCAGGTTTTCTAGTTTTGTTGAGTATAGCCTTTTATAGTAGAATCTGATGATGTATTGGATTTCCTCAAGTTTCATTGTTATATCTCCTTTTTCATTTCTGATTTTGTTAAGATACTGTCCCTATGCTCTCTAGTTAGTCTGGCTAAGGGTTTGTCTATCTTGTTGATTTTCTCCAAAACCAGCTCCTGGTTTGGTTGATTCTTTGAATAGTTCTTTTTGTTTATACTTGGTTGACTTTGGATCCAAGTTTGATTATTTCCTGCTGTCTAAACCTCTTAGGTGAATATGCTTCCTTTAGTTCTAGAGCTTCTAGGTGTGTTGTCAGGCAACTAGTGTATGCTCTCTCTAGTTTCTTTTGGGAGGCACTCAGGGCTATGAGTTTTCCTCTTAGGACTGCCTTCATTGTGTCCATAAGTTTGGGTATGTTGTGGTTTCATTTTCATTAAACTCTAGAAAGTCTTTAATTTCTTTCTTTATTGCTTCCTTGACCAAGGAAACATTGAGTAGAGTGTTATTCAGTTTCCACGTAAATGTTGGCTTTCTATTATTTATGTTGTTATTGAAGATCAGCCTTAGTCCATGGTGGTCAGATAGGATGCATGGGATAATTTCAATATTTTTGTATCTGTTGAGCCCTGTTTTGTGACCAATTATATGGACAATTTTGGAAGAGGTACCATGTGTCACCGAAAAGAAGGTATATCCTTTTGTTTTAGGATAAAATGTTCTGTAGATATCTATTTTGTTTCATGGCTTCTGTCAGTGTCCATGTGTCTCTGTTTAGTTTCTGTTTCCAGGATCTGTCTATTGGTGAGAGTGGGGAGTTGAAGTCTCCAACTATTATTGTGTGAGGTGCAATGTGTGCTTTGAGCTTTACTACCGCTTCTTTAGTGAATGTGGCTGCCCTTGTATTTGGAGCATGGATATTTAGAATTGAGAGTTCATCTTCTTTGATTTTACGTTTGATGAGTATGAAGTGCCCCTGCTTGTCTTTTTTGATAACTTTGGGTTGAAATTCAATTTTATCCCATATTAGAATGGCTACTCCAGCTTGTTTCTTCCTATCATTTGCTTGGAAAACTGTTTTCTAGCCTTTCACCCTAAGGTAGTGTCTGTCTTTTTCCCTGAGGTGGGTTTCCTGTAAGCAGCAAAATGTTGGGTCCTGTTTGTGTAGCCAGTCTATTAGTCCATGTCTTTTTATTGGGGAATTTAATCCATTGATGTTAAGAGAATTTAAAGAAAAGTAATTGTTGCTTGCTGTTTTTTGTTGCTCTTAAAGTTGGGATTCTGTTCTTGTGGCTATCTTCCTTTAGGATTGGTGAAGGATTACTTTTTGTTTTTTCTAGGGTGTAGTTTCTGTCCTTGTGTTGGTGGTTTCCCTTTATTATCCTTTGAAGGGCTGGGTTCATGGTAAGATATTCTGTGAATTTGTTTTAATCATGGAATACTTTGATTTCTCCATCTATGGTAATATAGAGTTTTGCTGGGTATAGTAGCCTGGGCTGCCATTTGTCTTCTCTTAGGGTCTGTATAACATCTGTCTAGGATCTTCTGGCTTTCCTAGTCTCTGGTGAGAAGTCTGGTGTAATTCTAATAGGCCTGCCTTTATATGTTACTTGACCTTTTTCCCTTACTGCTTTTAATATTCTATCTTTATTTAGTGCATTTATTGTTCTGATTATTATGTGTCGGGAGGAATTTCTTTTCTGGTCCAGTCTATTTGGAGTTCTGTAAGCTTCTTGTATGTTCATGGGCATCTCTTTCTTTAGGTTTGGGAATTTTTTTTCTGTAATTTTGTTGAAGATATTTGCTGGCCCTTTAAGTTCTCATCTATTCCTATTATCCGTAGGTTTGGTCTTCTCATCATGTCCTGGATTTCCTGAATGTTTTGAGTTAGGATCTTTTTGCATTTTGCATTTTCTTTGATTGTTGTGCCCATGTTCTATATGGAATCTTCTTCACCTGAAATTCTCTGTTCCATCTCTTGTATTCTGTTGCTGATGCTCACATCTATGGTTCCTGATTTCTTTCCTAGTGTTTCTATCTCTAAAGTTGTCTCACTGTGGGTTTTCTTTATTGTTTCTACTTCTCTTTTTAGGTCTTGGATGGTTTTGTTCAATTCCATTACCTGTTTGGTTGTATTTTCCTGTAGTTCTTTAAGGGATTTTTGTACTTCCCCTTTAAGGACTTTTACCTCTTTAGTAGTGCTCTCCTGTATTTCTTTAATGAGTTATTAATGTCCTTCTTAATGTCTTCTACTAGCACCATGAAATATGATTTTTAATCCGAGTCTTTCTTTTCACATGTGTTGGGGTATCCAGGACTGGATTAGGTGGGAATGCTGGGTTCTGCTGAAGGTGAGTGATCTCGGTTTCTGTTATTAAGATTCTTACGTTTGCCTTTCACCATTTGGTAATCTCTGGAGTTGGTTGTTATAGTTGTCTCTTGTTGGAGCTTGTTCCTCCTGTGATTCTGTTAGCCTCTGTTAGCAGTCCTGGGAGTCCAGCTCTCTCCTGAGACTCAGTGGTCAGAGTAGTCTCTGCAGGCAAGCTCTCCCCTTGAAGGGAAGGTGCACCGAGGTCTGGTGTTCAGACCTGCCTCTTGGCTAAAGATGAAGGCCCAATATAGGGCCTGTCCCAGAAGATGTGTTGTCTCTGAGGCCTCCATACTCACCTGCATATACTGGTCTCTGAGGGACCCAGGACCCAAGTTGGCTCCCTCATGATCTCTGGCAGGCAAAGCCCTCTCAGTCAGACACCTCTCCTCAGGTGGGGAAGGTGCCCGGATATCTGGAGCATCAAACTGGTTCTGTCCTAGAAGCTGTGTTGCTTCTGCCTGTCCCAGAAGCTGTGTAGATTCTGCAGTCTGCACTCTCACCTGTGCAGACTTGCCTCTGAGTGGCCTGGGACCAAAGATGGCTTTCTCAGGAGTTCTGGCAGGCAAAGCCCTCCTGGGCAGACACCTCTCCTCAAGCAGGGAGGGTGCGTGGATGTCTAGACCTGGAAACTGGGTCTGTCCCTGAAGCTGTGTCGTTTAGCAGTCTGCTCACTCACCTTTTGCAATCTGAGAGCTGACCTGTGCAGACTGGTGTCTGAGCGACCTGGGACCCAAGTTGGCTCCCTCAGGAGCTCCAGCAGGCAAAGCCCTCCTGGGTGGACACCTCTGCTCAGGTGGGGAGGATGCCCGAATGTCTAGAGCCTGAAACTGGGCCTGTCCCCAGAAGCTGTGTTGCCTTTGTGTTCTGCTCAGTCACCCTTTGCAGTCCACAAGCTGACCTGTGCAGACTGAGAGACCTGGGACCCAAAATGGCTCCCTCACAAGTTCAGGCGGCAGGGAAAGCCCTCCTGGGCAGACACCTCTCCTCAGGTGTGGAGTGTGCCTGGATGTCTAGAGCCTAAAGCTGGGTCTGTCCCAGAAGCTGTGTTGCTTAGCAGTCTGCTCACTCACCCTTTGCAATCTGCAAGCTTACCTGCGCAGAGTGATCTCTGAGCAACCTGGGACCCAAGATCAAATGCATACTTTTTGAATGCTACATGAAAATGCTCATTTTGTATCCATCATTTATTATTATGTGCATGTGGATTCCGTTTTTTAGTATCACCTTTCCTTTTTAGAATCAGAATGCAAAATATTACAATGGTTTCACAATTCAAAGCAATCAGTAATTCAACCTTTATTTGAGCTTGTTTGGGAAAACATGGTCTTTAACATTGAAACCCCCGAGTAACATTTATTAGAGCTAAGGGAAATAAATTCTACCAAAATAATATTATGTAACCATAATGGTGATCATAATGCAACTAAGTAATAAATTAATGTATTTGAGCTTTTTCAGGTTATTTCAACTAGTGACTTTGAAAGGATGACTTCATGGAAGGAGTCCTGAGTTTTCCTATTCTGCTGATTACTGTTAAGCCCCACAAGAAAATCTACTATGATTATGCTACAACCCTATAGACAAGCAAAATAACAATTGATCAACTCTGTTTTCTCTTTTACTTGTCAGTTTAACTAGGTTGCGACCACTGTCTGCTCACTGAGCTGTTCTAATTGCCCACTTATGTTTGCACTATCTTAAAGCAGTGCTTTTGAAATATTGCTTTTTCACTGTCTGAAAATTCAAAATGACATGACTCAATCTAATCGTCTATGTTTATGAGTTATTCAGCAGCATCAGGTTAAAGTGGTCACTTCCCTCTGCTTACCAATACCTGACTCCTGAGACTGAAAGCATTGCCTTTGACTGAACTCTATATTTGATCTAACATTCATTTCTTCTACCAAAACTAAATCCACAATCAAGACATAAAAGATTCGAAAACAGAGAAAAGTGCAAATCACACACATTTAATTTTCATGTGGTATGTGGGCTAATTGTCATGTGTGGCTCATCACAGGGGCAATTTTTCTGTATAAAGTTCTTACCTTCTAAACATAAGAGCATACAAATTATAGTCACCCATTCTTTTTTATTCTTTTAATCTTCTTTTTTTTTTTACAATGTAAATACACAAAGGTCTTAATTGTGAGCTCAGTAACAAGAACTCTCACCAGTCACCCTTACATTGGGTCCAAAATAAGAAACTGAGTCCAGGGGTGCTAGGTATTTGTTACAGTTGCACCAAGATTGGGGAACTTTCATACAGGCAGGCAACTTAATTTTTTTATTGGATATTTTCTTTAGTTACATTTCAAATGTTATCCCCTTTCCAGGTTTCTCCTCCCTATACTCCCTATCCCATCCTCCTTCCCTCTGCTTCTATGAGGGTGTTACCCGACCAACCCACCCACTCCTGCCTCCCTGCCCTGGAATTCCCCTACACTGGAGTATCTAGCATTCACAGGACCAAGGGCCTCTCCTCCCATTGATTCCTGACAAGGTCATCCTCTGCTACATATGCAGCTGGAGCAATGGGTACTCCTTGGTTGGGAGCTCTACGGGGTCTGATTAGTTGATATTGTTGTTCTACCTATGGGGTGACAAAATCCCTTTAGCTCCTTCAGTCTTTTCTCTAGCTACATCATTGGGGACCCTGTTCTCAATCCAATGGTTGACTGTGAGCATTTGCCTCAGTATTTGTCAGGCTCTGGTACAGCTTCTCAAGAAACAGCTACATCAGGCTCCTGTCAGCATGCACTTCTTGGCATCCACAATATTTTCTGGGTTTGGTGACTGAATATGGGATGGATCCCCAGGTGGGGCAGTCTCTGGATGGCCTTTCCTTCAGTCTTTGCTTCACACTTTATCTCTGTATTTGCTCCTGTAAGTATTTTGTTCCCCACAGTTTGGTTGCTTTTTTTTTTTTTCTTGAGCTTCATGTGGTCTGTGAATTTTATCTTGGGTATCCAGAGCTTTTGGGTTAATAGCCACGTATCAGTGAGTGCATATACTATATGTGTTCTTTTCTGATTGGGTTACCACACTCAGGATATGTTCTAGTTCCATCCATTTGCCTAAGAATTTCATGAAGTCAATGTTTTTTCAATAGCTGAGTAGTATTCCATTGTGTAAATGTACCACATTTTCTATATGCATTCCTCTGTTGAAGGACATGTGGGTGGTTTCCAGCTTCTGGCTATTATGAATAAGGATGCTATGAAGATAGCAGAGCATGTATTCTTGATATATGTTGGAGCGTCTTTTGGGTATATGTCCAGGAGTAGTATAGCTGGGTCCTAACTCCTAAACCTGATAAACAACTTTAGCAAAGTGCCTGGATATAAAATTTACTCAAAAAATTCAGTGGCCTTCCTCTACTCAAAGGATAAACAGGCTAAGAAAGAAATTAGGGAAATGACACCCTTCACATAGTCACAAATAATATAAACTCTCTTGGTGTGACTCAACCAAGCAATTGAAAGATCAGATGACAAGAACTTCAAATCTCTGAAGAAAGAAATCAAAGAAGATCTCAGAAGATGGAAAGATCTCCCAAGTGCTTGGATTGGCAATATTAATATAGTAAAATCGGCCATCTTGCCAACAACAATCTACTGATTCAATGCAATCCCCATCAAAATTCCAATTCAATTCTTTTTTAATAATAGTATTTTATGAGATATTATCTTCATTTATATTTCAAATGCTATCCACTTTCCTTGTTTCCTCTCTGAAAGTCCCCTATACTCTCCTCCCACCCTGTCCCCCAACCCACCCACTCCCACTTCCTGGCCCTGGCATATAATCTTCACAAGGGGCATATAATCTTCACAAGACCAAGGGCCTCTCCTCACAATGATGGCAGACTAGGCTATCCTCTGCTACATATGCAACTAAAGACAAAAGCTCTGTGGGATACTGGTTAGTTTATATTGTTGTTCTTCCTATAGTGTTGCAGACCCCTTTAGCTCCTTGGGTACTTTCTCTAGATACTTCATTGGGGGCCCTGTGTTCCATCCAATAGATGACTGTGAGCATCCACTTCTGTATTTGCCAGGCACTGGCATTGCCTCATAAGAGACAGATATATCAGGGTCCTGTCAGCAAAATCTTGTTGGCATATGCAATAGTATCTGGGGATTGGTGGTTGTTTATGGAATGAATCTCTGGGTGGGGAAGTCTCTGGATGGTCCTTCCTTCAGTCTCAGCAAAACACATAAACTCAAGAAGAAGGAAGAACAAAGTGTAGATAGTTTGTTCCTTCTTAGAATGGGGAAAAATATCCATGGAAGACGTTACAGAGACAAAGTTCAGAGCTGAGACATAAGGAAGGACCATTCAACTCAATTCTTATGAGTTAGAAAGAGCAATTTGCAAATTCATCTGGGATAACAAAAATCCTAGGATAGGGAAAACTATTCTCAACAATAACAGAAATTTTTGGGGAATCACCACCTCTGACCACAAGCTGTATTACAGAGCAATTGTGATAAAAAACTGTATGGTATTGGTACAGAGGAAGGCAGGTAGATCAATGGAAAAGCATTGGAGACCAAGAAATGAACCCACATACCTATGGTTACAAAGGAGCTAAAACAATCCACTGGGAAAAAAGACAGCAGTTTCAACAAATGATGCTGGATCAACTAGCAGTCAGCATGTAGAAGATTGCAAATTGATCCATTCTTATCTCCTTATACAAAGCTCAAGTGTAAATGGATCAAGGACCTCCACATAAAACCAGATACACTGAAACTAATAGAATGGAAAGTAGGGAAGAACCTTGAGCACATGGGCACAGGGGAAAATTTCCTGAACAGAACACCAATAGCTTATGCTCTAAGATCAAGAATCAACAAATGGAACTTCATAAAATTGCAAAGCTTCTGTAAGGCAAAGGATACTGTCAATAGGACAAAATGGCAACCAACAGATTGGGAAAAGATCTTTACCAACCTTACAACTGATAGAGGGCTTATATCCAATATATAAAAAGAACTCAAGAAGTTAGACTCTAGAGAACCAAATAACCCTATTAAAAATGGGGTACAGAGCTAAAGAAAGAATTATCAACTGATGAATACTGAATGTCTGAGAAACACCTAAAGAAATGTTCAGCATCCTTAGTCATCAGGGAAATGCAAATCAAAACAACCCTGAGATTCCACCTCACACCAGTCAGAATGTCTAAGATCAAAACCTCAGGTGAGAGCAGATGCTGGAGAATATGTGGAGAAAGAGGAACATTTCTCCATTGTTGGTGTGATTGCAAGCTGGTACAACCATGCTGGAAATCAATGTGGAGGTTCCTCAAAAATTTAAAAATAATATTACCTGAGTACCCATCTATCACTCATGGTCACCCATTCTTATATAAGCTTGCTCTATTATAACATATCATGCAACTCTTTACCCTGTGGTATCCTTCCATTTTTCTATAGTTAAATATTAATGGCTATACACCAAATTTATGCACTCTGTAAGGTACTATTGATGAAGTCCTCAAGGTGGAAAATGGGGAAAGTTGGCATATGTAAAATATGAGTCAAAGGAAAATATAACAGTAATGGCAACAAATAACCTCTGATCTCCCCGAAGTAGACATTTAAATGACAGGATGATTTCTGTATAATTATGAGTGGAGTGCTGGCTGAAAACCTTACATGAACCTTATTCTGACAATAAGCATAATTAACAGCATGAAAATATATTTGATAAGTAGGAAGCAGTGATGACCCAGGCAGCAGCTACAAACTAGTATTCTACCCAACTAAGCAAACCAATGAGATCAAAATATTTGCCAAATTACAATGACGGCTGAAGTAGAAGACCCAGCTTAGGATTTGGCAATGAAAGAAAATAGTCATGCTTTCACTAAGAGAATAAAAGTGGTGCTCATGTGCTTTTCTATAGGTAAACATGCCTGAACTTTGTGGAATGTATGAAAACTGGCACTGAGAGAAGCACTTCAGTGGGGAAAAAAATCACAATATACACTATAGCCATTTTCCAAAAGATTAGTAATAAAATATCACACAAGATATACATACAGGCATGAGATTATATATGTATATGTGTAATCAGTTAATTTGGGGAGAGACATAAATCATGTCTCAAGCACAAATATGTTAGTTGTTTTTCTTCTTAAATGTAAACTGTGCAAGGGAAATGTAAAACTTCAGTGAATCAACCCTTAAATGTTACTCCTACAGGGAATTTCAACAATTTACTAGGAATGTACTGAGCTGTATAGCTAACATAAAATATAGAACTAGTGACAGACATTCTCATAAGGGAGACAAATTTATGAGCCAAGTTGCTCTTTAAAGGTGAATGAACTTCAGCCTTGACTATAGTAGCACCCTAACTAGCAAACACCCTCCGCTGATGTAAATTTTGTTTGTTGACAAAATAAGAATCCTGCCAGCATCTTAAATAGCAATGTACCCTGGTGTCAATGTCATATGGATATCACTTGACTACCACATTTAGAAATGAAATGTGACCCATTCTTCAACTGCCTCTAATCAATACTTCCAGAATTTATATTCTGTAAACATCCATGCTTTGCGTCTAAACAAATAATTTCATCATAAGCTAGTTCTCAGTAAAAACTACAATAAGTTTTCACAATATATTATGGGAGCTCTGGCCATTCAGTTCTAAATAATGGCTCCTTTTGCTGGACAAGTAAATTGAAATTGATTTGTTTCAGCAGCATATGCTGTAACACACAATGCCTGCTTACAACAAGCCTATTGACTTCTGCAAACACTACTCCAGTTCGCTTCCTCAAGGACTCCTGGCAGGATTTTTAAATCATCCCACCTTCTCTCCCCTAACCCCCAGAACAAAACATCCATTTAAATAAGGACTCTACACAATGTGTCCAAAAAAAAAAAAAGAGTGTGAATGAGCTTTCTTTGAGATCAACTTAGCAGAGCCCAAGGTGAAGAGTAAGCTCCCAGATGAAAGAGTCAAAAGGAAGACACAGACTAAAAGTCAGATCAACTGCTTCTTATAAATCATTAGAAGAAAAGAGGAAAGGGTAGAGAGACAGGCAGAGACTGGCTATCTTGAAACCATAACTTCATTCCTTTGCTGTTGGGACAATGCTATTTCTGTGATAGCCAGGCATAGAAGAGTGGACTCATGAGATATAACTCTAATCCAGAGGTAGAACTGTAAGCAGGGATGAAACAGTTCAGGCATGCACATAATGGCTCCCAAGATGCTGCATGCAAAACTCATGATATTTCCAGTGCTCTTAGTCACTCAAGAGGGAGGCCCAACCACATGGAAGCAGAACCTAATTCTTTACTAGTTTCAGAAGAATCTCAGATTGAGTCACAGGCAACACAGATATTTCTATGTAGGGAGATACGTCTGGGACAAGAGCCAGCAAGAATGACCTTTCATTATTACCTCCTGGGATACTTTTACTATAGCATCCACAAAAGCAGCCATCCTTGTTCAGTCTAGGACATCTCTGTGGATTTTTATCCAAGAGGGTTTCCCAAAGGTTATTTCTGTTTTATATTCTTTGCCACTTTATATCATACTGTTTGCACAGCAGGAGAAGTATTCTCATTTCTATTTTATGATATGTTAAATAAGGCCAACAAAGGAACAAAAATTTCCCAAAGAGCCAAAAGTTTATAACTGACACTTGAAAAATTTGAACTCGGGTCTTATAACTTTAAATAAAGTGCCTTCCTTCAAAATATTTATATTTTATGCACTCAATCATTTATTTTTTATACTCAACAAACATATATTGAGTGCTGACTTTGTGGCAGGCAGTAGGAGCTCTCAAGTTCAGTTTACAATTCACCTTCAGTAACAACTCTTGGAGTTAAGACAGAATCTATAGTCAATGTGATGTTCTGCATATATTAATCCTGGGTTCTTAAATTGTTTTCTTTAAAGCCCAACAGGTTATTTTTCATCCCAGCAGAAACAGTTGTCTTGTGAATCAGCTCTCTTTTCCCATAAGCTAAACATCTGGCAATATGCCTCTAGTGCATTACTTGCTACTAATAGCCCTTAAAGTGAAAATTATCAGTCAGCAGACCTTCCAATCTAAAGCCTTTCTGAAGATTTCTGCTTAAGTATGGGGCTACTGCAGGCTGACCCTGTGAACACTCAAGAAATTGACACAAAGCTCTCACATTTCCAAACACAGAAGTGTCTTCTTTGGTACCTGGAGTCATCTATTTGAAGAACCTTCACTTACCATCAGCTCTTCAGGCACTTCTCTGAATATGCTATTGTTCCTTCAGCATTCCCTAGAGGCTTTCTCTTCCACTGAGGAGTTAGTGCAAGTCAATTCTGGTATAGCTTCCTTGCCTTTTCTTATGTTCCTGTGCCTCATAGATGTAAGTTGGTCAGTAAACATGTGAGGCCCATGGCAGACAAATGATTAGAAAGATTGCAGATGGACGAAGAGGGATTTGGACTCCATGCTTAATCCATAGCCCCAAAATAGGGCATCTATCACTTACATTTTTAGACAGTGATATGAACACAGGGGATGATTTTCATGCTGTGGAGATATAGTGTAGTTATATGAAAGGGCAAAGAAAGGTTGGTGAAGAAGACTTTGGCCTCAAAAGTCATAAAAGGACAAAGCTCACAATTGGTTACTGACTCTTCTTAACTCTTCATTCCCACAACGTACCAGATATTGTCCTTGGATTGCTTCTAGATGAAATCTATGTTTATAGCTGAACTTTTGTCAGTGTGGTCTCCAGTGACATGTACTCTTGTAAACAAAATCCAGCTGAAATTGCTTACTTCACTTCTAGTTTCTCCAAGGTCTATCTGTGACCTTGTGTTTCAGAGGTAGTTACTGTCTCACAAGGCTTATTGGCATCCATTTGGCCCATCTCTTCACAGTTTTATATACCATTTAGAAGCTCCCCTTTCACCCCGCTGGCAATATTTGAAAAAGTTGGTTCATTCACAAGGTCATAGTAACCATTCTCACTTCTCATTCTGATTTTAGGATTTTAACAAGAGCTTCAAAAATATACTAGTGAGACAACCCTTAGCTGCACAACCTATGAACCTTTTCACATGAGTTAATTGGGAAGATGAGGCCCTTCAGCTGGCCTGAGTTGTGTTCTTCCCTAGTATAGTGACAAAACCTTCTATTTCTATTCTGATCCAAGGCATCATCTCCTCACACTGGAGTTAATGAAATTGGCATTCGTGCCCCATAAAAGTTCTCTTCCATCTGCTCCTTCCTGTTGGTGACTATAAGATTTTATCTGAAGGAAGAGGTTTCCATGTGCTATTGATCTACTCAAACTCTTCCACTAACTCTATTAATAGAGGAATGCCCATCCTACTTGGACTCACATTCAAGGCTACCCCTGAAGCGTGTCTTTCCTACCTACCTAAACCTATCTTCACCTGCTTCTCAGATGAGCTTTTTCTTCTACAAACACCAGCTTTTTCTTTTCCTTGGCATATGCCATGCTTTCTTTGTCTTTGCTTCATTATAGAATATCTGTCCTACCCCCAACCGCAGCATGTCCTTCCCTCTCTTCTGTCTGCCAAACCTCACCATTCAATGCCTCACTCAAGAAGCAACTCTTTCTTAAAGCCTTCTCTCATTGTCCAACCCATGCCTCTGAAGGATATCATAATCCTTTCAATCGTACACAGTTAGAGTCTCTATTTTAAATACTATATGGCAATTATTCTATTTGCATTAGAGATTGAGAGATTCTCTCATAAATACTCTAAGTTCTCCTAGTAAAATACATCTACAATTTTTGAGATTTCAACAACAAACTCTCCTTTACCTTTGCCCCAACCCCTTGCATTTTCTGTATTATGCTATAAATTCCTTCTAGTTTGTGGAGGTAGACAGCAATTAAGAAACTTTGTACCTCCCTAACCACATATACCTACAACCTCTCCCTCCTATCACTTGCATATCATACAAGACACATATTTCCAAGATAGGATTTAGTTAGACTTCTCCTCTCTATCACAACTTTTTCTCATGAATTTTGCAGTAAGCTAATTGTAAGTACAGTCATCTACATTGACAGCCCTCCAATGAAAATGTAGCTTATTGGGCCTACAAGCTTTGGGCTATGGGCAGAAAAATCATCATCCACCAGGTGAAGTTAATTTTGGATAATTATCTTTTGGTAGCATCTTTGGTAGTACAGAGAGAGATGTGAAATGCTTAAAGAGTTTGGGTTGCACAGAATGTCCTGGGGTTGGGCTGTATGCTAGCTGTTGCTATTTCCAACTCTTTCTACAGACCTCCCCTTAGGTCTAGACACCAGAAAGTAATCATATGGGGAAAAGTTGACCAATTCCATAGGATATCACTGAACAGAAGAAATTCAAAGACTCAAAGATGGGTTTAAGCTTCACAAATTCCTTAAACACCTCTCCTTGCTTCTTTCTCTATGTGTCTTTCTCTATGTGTGTCTCTCTGTCTCTGTCTCTGTCTCTGTCTTTCTCTCTCTCTCTCTCTCTCTCTCTCTCTCTCTCTCTGTGTATGTGTGTGTGTGTGTGTGTGTGTGTGTGTGTGTGTGTGTGTATACCTCTGTTACTTACTTACTACCTGTTCATTCTCTCTCCTTTAGTCTTTTTTTTTTGGCTTCTAATGCTTTGGATTTGATGAGATTTTTTTTTTCCATTGGAGAAATTCGTAGCAATACACAAATCAAGAAAAATACAGTTCCAGGCTGGAGAGATAGCTCAGCCATTAACAGGTATGCTCATAACCAAAACTTTAAGAAAAGCACAACTCCTTTATTTGAAGTTCGTCTTTTTCTTACGGTTCTACTCCATTGAACTTATAACCTCATGAAACCTAATTCAACTATGAAACCTAGTTCGACTATAGTTCATTTCTCTTCTGGGCAAATTGGGGAAAGTCAGTTTGAATTATGAACTCGTGTGTGTGTGTGTGTGTGTGTGTGTGTGTGTGTGTGTGTGCATGCAAAAAAGTGGATTTGTATTCATTTATTTAGCAACATCATAAATTTGTAGACATGCACATTGTATGTATGACCTTATACAACTAATAACAAAAGAGGAAAAGACCTCAGATGCACATACACTGTTAATTTTATTAAACAGAATTAGTGTCTTACACTCAGCTAAACTAGTGGTTTGAGTTTACAAACATGATCCTTATACAATCAGAGTAGCCTAAGTAACTAAATTATTCTGTCTGTTTTGAATTTGTTTACAGTGTTCTACTATTAAAGCAACCTTGTTTTCTCAAACCATAACAAAAGTTTCGGTTTGATTCACATTGTAATGAATAAAACATTGACTTCAAAACAATTATAATGACTTGTAAGTTCAGTACTTTTATGCAGCAATGTTATAAAAAAAAAGCTGAAATATTTAACTACTCAGATATTCTGGGCCTTATTCTCCATGTTTAGAGGCCATGGGATAGTCACTGTTTTGAGAATCACTGTTTCAGAGCAGTCCTCTGACATTGTCCTCTTGGACTGCCTGATTTTCCACAGCATCTTATTAACCTGACCACAATTGCAGCTGGTAGCTAATGCGTGATCCCTGGAAGACACCAAGGGCATTTTCCTGTCTTCTTTACAAAGCTACACAAAGCATCTCTAGTGACCTTAAATTTCGATACCTTTAAAAGGTTTTCCTCTGAGACTATTTTTTTTTTTACCGTCTCTGATTATCACATCCAGCAGCACATTCTGCAGCCAGAGAAAGCCTGGACCTCTCCCAAGTGAGAGGTCTGGCAGAAAGTTCAGACCTTCAGGTTAAACCTCAGATGTGACCAGATTTGAAGTCCCCACATGCAGAGGTCTTGACTATTGATGTGGCCAGGAGATTGTTCAAGGTGGTTAACACTTCAAAAGGTAAACCATGTATTTAAGAGGTGAGATAATGAACATTATATCTATGATTCCACAACCTTATTCCAAAATGCCTCCTTTAAAATCTGTTCAGAAAATCATGCTGGGTTCTACAAGTGTTGCAAAGGCAAACTTATAAAGTACATGAGCTCTCAAGCCCTATGTATCTATGCTTTCTTCTGGCAATGTCAATCTGGCAATACATAATGTCCTTATCCTGTCCATAGAAGACACTTCCCTGTTTGTTGCCTTAGCCTGGACTGCATCTTTACCTTCACATTCTTTCTTGGCCTCTACTTTCCAGATAGTCCTTAACATCCTTCATGCCTGACCTATCTTTGAGTAAAATGTGGTAAGCACTGGAACTCATAAATAAACTTTTGTGTTCCAAGTAAAGATCAGTTAACAGGGGTTCAACATGAACTATTTCCTGTGTTACCTAACACCTAGCTGACCATGGTCCCAAACTATAGCCCCTAACACTGAACACAGATTGATTTCTGTCCCTTCCCACCATGTGATACCTAGTTGAGGTTATAAAAACAGAATGACCAAAGAAGAAGGATAAAGAGAAATGGAATGAAGAGGAGGAAGGAAGGAGAGAGGAAGAATGTATGGGAAGAAGAGATAGGAAGCTCAAGGACATACTGATCTGTACTATGAGTTCCAAGCCAGCCAGGACTACTTAGCAGGACCATGTCATAAAAAGGGGCTCAAAAAGATAAGGAAAACAGATAAAGAACAAATAGACTCAGACAATCCCATTCTGACCAGTGGAGGCAAGGTTCCTAGGCCACATCTTAGCAATATGAGTATTAATCAGCAGTGCTACCTTGCTATAGGAAGGACATCATGTTGCCAACTGTAATTTATAATCAATCAGTAAAAGGTGAAGGTGGACATAGATATGTACAGCAAAAGTGTCTCTGTAGATGAACAAATAAACTGAACAAGCAGAGCTCCCTTCACCTAAAGCATGGGACTCACTGTCAACCATATCAAGATGTACTTTTTACTATACTTGTTGACATAACCCTGACTCTGCTCATATTGGCAAAAGGAGAACTGAGCCATGGTGTCAGAATATTCACAAAAGTAAATATTTATAAGCTGAACAGACAGTAAACGCCTGAGAGCAGTAACCTTGGGAGCACCCAAATGTGAGACATCCAACACCATTGCCATTTGTAATAGCTTTGAGTTGTAAATAACAGTCCTTAAGATAAATTCCAATCTCTTAATGGTATCATATTTGAAGTACAAAAGAGAATATTTGAATGACCTCAAGGCAGTTCATTTCAAACAACCAACTTCTGCTTACTATTAATTGAAGATTCATGCATGTGCTGTTTTTTTTTTAAGCAACCTCTGAATCCAGCCATGGCTTAGTGATTGCTCTGATGTTGAATACTCCTCCCAAGAGACTTCTCCTATCACCCCAGATGAGCTGGGAAGAACAGCTCCTGGGATGATGTGTGTCCTTGTGTTCAACAGCTGCTGACAGTATGTAAATTCGTGATAAGCAGAACTCATCCACAGTAATGAGACTGCATCAAGTTCAGGATTGTGATCAGCAATTGTTGCCCTTAGAAAAACTAAAAGGATGGTAAGGACTGTCTTTAGTAAGCCTTACTATCCTTCTCTCTGCCCTATGTCCTAAGTTAGCAATGTGAGGGCTCCCAAATTCCCATGTCTACCTGTTCTTCCACCACAACAGAAGGGGTCCTAGGCTATCACCACAAATAGAAAAAGGAAACAGGGGACTATGCTCCAACATGAACTAGCTATGTTACCTTGGGGACACAACTTTTATCTTAGTCTCAATATCCTGATACTCAGTGTCCTAAATTTATCATTTTAATAAAATGAAAGTAAAAAAGATCAAGGGACCTAGAATTTATACAGCTCTTAGCACGTACTAGACACTGTGCTCAAAGCTATTTATATCAATTATTCCTTTAATCTTCTCAAGCAGTTATTACAATGCTGACTCTAGAGATAAGGAATATTAGGTTCAGTGAGGTTATATGGCTAGCTCAAATCCACAAAGCTTGTAAGTGCTAGAAGGGGGATTTCAAACAGGTCAGTGTATGGTGACTGCATTGCTTCCAGGGGCTTGGCTCAGATAATCCCTAAGGCTCCTTCTAGCATTAATAACTTATGAGCCTATGAAAACCTACCATGTATGTAGCTGTTTACTCCACATAGTTAAGGTGCTAGGCCATAAACATTTGTGAAAAGAAGAAGGTTGGGAATTATAAATGAGAGTTATAGAGAATGGATATTTGGGGCCTGAGTTTAACTGTACAGAAACAGAAGAAAAGAAATCTAATTGTTCTTTAGAATCCCATTAAAGAAAAATGCAGGAGCTAGGGAAGATGTCTCAGTGGGTAAAGTACTTGCTGACCAAGCACAAAGACCTGAGCATGAGTCTCTAGTACCCAAATAAAAACCAAGAATTGACATGATGTACATGTGTATCCCCAGTTGTGGTGATGGAACAGAGAGATGCATGCCAGGGGATTGCTGACCAGCCAGCCTAGCTAAAATAGCAAACTCTAGATTTAGTGAAAGAGCCTATCTCAAAATGTAAGGGAGAATGGAGAGAGAAATTCAAATATCCAGTATCAACTTACAGAGAGAGAGAGAGAGAAAGAGAGAGACAGAGACAGAGACAGAGATAGAGACAGAGACACAAAGAAACATAGACAGAGACACAGGAGAGAGAGAGAAACAGAGATACAGACAGACAGATCATTAAATGTAAGTGTTTAGGCTAAATTAAAAAAATAAGTAGACAAATTCTCTCTCCTTTCTATGAAAGAAAGGGGAAAGGCTAGATGAATGCTTAGAGTCTCTCACCACACCCTTCCTCCTTCAATACCAGAAGAAAGAAGTCTGTCTTCAATCACTTAAATGAGCCAAAAATGAGCACTAACCTTCCCCATCAACTGAATCAAAGTACGTCCACTTCTCTAACCTTGTCTACAGTACAAAGACAACTTCCCTCCTTATACTCTGCATTTGAAGCCATAATGTGGAATTCAGATTAGACTAATGTGACTGGGTAGCACCAAGAGGCTGAGATTAAATGGCGGTAGCCAGGATTGGAGGTGTAGGTGAGACATTCAGCACCACTGGGTAGCAAAAGTTACAAAGTGGAAGGTTTCTGGCTTTTGCAATGAAAAATTACACAAATACTGAATATAGGATACAAAGCCAAATATTAAGGAGAGTTTGTATACTATCACAGAAAATTTTACCTGAAACTCTACACCAATCTTGGACATATTTACCGAAATGACTTATTAGACATTACTCACCTACTATTTAAATCTAAAACTCTTGTCTACATAATTACTTCTCAAAACAAATAGAATAAACTACTTTATCTCCCTGCCTCTGAATCTATTCGCTACCCTGTTGCCATGAACTTTAGTCCAAACATAAATCTCTCCATAGCATTTCCTTACTTCAAACCCTGAAGTAATTCCTCCCTGCAATAAACACACAAACTTGGAACCCTCACATAATACTCAGGACTTCATGAGCACTCCTCTCTGCACACCAACCTTTTTGGAGTTCTTGGATCACATTGGACATGGCCTAGTTCATTGTACCTTCCTCCAACCTAATTTTTTTTTTTTTTATGATCTGCCATCTTTCTGGTGAATCCCAATACTCACAGTCAAATCATATTTGCTTTGTCCTTATCAACTGCTCTGATATTACCAGGACAAAATTTATATCCCCATAGCTAAGACATGATTTTACCATAGCAACTACAGTCCTTGCTTATATTCCTATTTATTGGCCCCAACAGATATGATACTTACTAAGGATAGTGACTATGCATGACATTGGGATAATTTATTCTTAGTAATGATCCATTGAATTAAGAGACAGGTAAGTGAATTGTTAGAGGAGAAAATAATCAGATTATAGAATGAATGAACATAGAAAGAATCAGCTATACTAACAAAAACAATACATAACACTTTACATATTCACAATACATCATGCTGTATCAGAACTTCCAAACTACTTTAAAACCTTATATCTTACTTGTTCCCAATAAAATTATGGGGGAAAAATGGCATTCAAATGACATGATCCCATTGGGATTAGAATTCACATTGCCAGAAGTATTTCCAAATTGTTTATTAGTAGATGATTTTTCTCTCTTAAGACTTTTTCTCCCCAAATCAACTTTATCCATGTATTTGGTTAGAAGTGGCTTCCACAATGCCATTTTACATTTTGACTCTTTGATGTTCAGCATAAAGTCAGGCCAGTGCTCCTTGGCCTTGTCAGCACTCACAGAGTACAGCAGTCCAGGGTACAGGAGAAAGCTCAAATGTTAAAAGGCCGATTGCAAGTCTCATCAGAAAATCAAATACATAACTCTAAAAATATCCCCCGTGATCTATGCATGTAGCCATGGTGTCTGACAAATTCAATTAAAGCTGTCATACATCATTCTCCACAGTGCTATTGAGAGAAACGTAGTAGTATCGAATTTTAATTATTCAGCTCCTATTGATCCCACCATAATCTGGTGAGAATCATTTGCAAACTGACAGTCCCTTCAGGAGACAGCTGCTATTATCTAATTATAAATCTCATAGTGTCATTTGATAAAAGGTAAACTTTTGTCTTCCCCTCAAATGAGATAAAAAAAAAAAAAAACAAAAGCCCCAATTTTTGCTGACAAAATTTCAAAAGGCAAAACAAAACACTAAACAGACATTTCCTAAACTTACCTGTGAATGGAGCCTGTTTTGTGGCATGACTCAGTTCTGGGTTCTCAATATCCACAAACTGATTATGTGGTTACTGTTGGCACAATCTCCAAGAGCTTTATTGTAGGATCTCTTGATCAACCCTCCCTCATGCCCTAGCAGTGCATCAATGTTCATCCCAAAGATTGCTATGCTCTAAGTTTTGTTCTTTTTGTTGGTATAATCAAGAAAACAATAGGTATATTCTTTCAGGTATCCCCAAACCATTCATACAGAAAAGTGGGGAGTTTGAAGTTCCTGTAAGATGTCTGGGAAGACAAGGAGAAAAGAATCACTTCAAGGACAACTTAGTGTGTACTCAAGGTTCAGAATGATAAATCGGTGTGGTCATTTCCATACTTGGTAAATCTATTCTATGTGTTCTCTTTCTCCTTCAAAGCCTGTGTGTGTGTGTGTGTGTGTGTGTGTGTGTGTGTGTGTTTGAGTACAAAGTATATATATATATATATATATATATATATATATATATATATATATATATATATATCAAGAAGAGACACAAAGAGACAGGATTCTAAAGAAATTCCTGAAAACCTGAAAGTCAATAGATCACACTAAAGTGGGCAGTGGCAGCCTAGGACATGCACAAATTAAGTACCAGTAGCTGTTTTCACAAAAAGTAAGGACAACAAAAGGAAACTTCACTTTTGAAAGCCAGCGAACCCGAGGCAGAACTTGACACAGGGGAAAACAACACTGTTGCTTAAAAGGTCAGGGAAGTGATTACAGCAGCCAAAGTCTGTGTATCCCCTTGTCCATTTCTTAGCATGAGTCAAGCAACAGCAATAGGGATGCCTCATATCATATGAATACATAAGAATGTCCTTGGAGTCTGGTTACTTCCAATAGAAAAGAGGAATGACTATGTCCTGATTTCAAACTATAAAAAAATTTCTCTCAAACAATAGCATTGAAGGAATTGCTGGACAATTGCTACTGGCACAGAAAACATATAAGCATTTCATGGAGAATAGCATAAACAAGGACATCAAGAGATGACATAAGCAATCTCGTCTATGGGGTTAATTTCAAAATCAAGAGTCACTTAATATTTGAGGAGCAATGGTTATAATGAAGGACAGGGATTTTTTTTTTTACCAGTAATGACAGATAAAAATTCAGTGGAGGCAGAAGGTAATACCGAAGGTAATACATCAACAAAAGGCACAGGGGGAAGAATTAATGGGATATGCCAAGCTTAGGATGCAAGAGCGAGATAAGTCAGAAGGAGTATAGTGGAGTTACACTGTGGAGGGTTTCAGATATCAAGTAGAGCCATTTAGATTTTATTCTGTCAGCAATGAGAAAGAAGACAGTGGCAGTTTATGAGGAGGAACGTGACAGGACAAGAGCTGTGCTTTTGAAGATAACTCTGATAGGATGTTAGAGTGGAGATAGAAGTACAAAGAGTAGAGCCATTTAAGTATCTTCAACAGAGTAAAGCCTAGACAATTAAGGTCTAAGGGCAGTGACACTACAAGAGAAAAGAAGAATCAAATGAGAGTTGTTAAAGCATCTGTAACTGATTAGGTGTAAAGCTTCAAAAGGGGACATGTTTCTATTACACTATTCAGTGATTTAGGGATCCATAAAAGAGATGTTTAGGGGTTTTGCTTGGTTTTATCATTGTTGTTATCATTTGATAGGAAGAAGCTCACATATAAGACAGTTTAAGTTTGAGATACCTACAAGGTATCTACATGAAAATGTTCCCTAAGCAGTTGGAAATTCAAATCCCAGTTTGAGGAGAGAAGCCAAACTAAAATATATTTACAGTGTAAAAACCTTGTTCCACAGTGGGTTAGGTCACCTCTGGAGTGAGTGACTGGAAAAGGGTGATGAGGTGACTGAGAAAAAGGTTCCAAATAAGGAATAGTTATCTTAGGGACTGAGTTGCATCTTAAGCAGGAGCAGCAAATTGATTTGTACTAATCCAAAGCAAATAAGTTGAGCAAGTGATCATGGGAAAAACTCACTAGATACAAATTGTTGGGCTTAAGGGTATGCCCCTTAAACACATTCAGATGTTTTGTTTGAACTATATTGACACACACAAAAAAATGTGTATATTACAATTGCAGACACTGGAGTACAGACAACTAACCTTGTATCCTCCAAAATCACATACCCCAATTGATGAAAAGCCTAGCAGCCAGCTCTTTGGCATGATCACTTCAGGGATTCTTTTCTCTGCACACTGTGCCCCTAATTCACAGTGTGGCATGGTTGGGATTGTTGTAGCAGATTTGAAGCTTGTCTGTTTAGTCTATACATTTTTTATCAAGAGAACCATGACAAGCATGCATCAAAACAGTAAGTACATTTTCAAACCACTTGCTGGTCCTCATGTAAATGAATATTTTTAAAATTGTTATTGCAATACTTTTAATTTTCATATTTACTTTTCAATCTGATCACATATTTCCTCCCTCCTCTCCTCCTAGTTCCTCCCTCTCATCTCTACTCCAGCCCCATCCTCCCTGCTTCCCTTTCACTTCCGAAAAGGGGAAGCCTCCCATGAATATCTATATCTACCAGCCATGGCATATCAAGTTGCAGCAGAGCTTGGTACATCTTCTCCTATTGTGGCTAGGCAAGGGAGCACAGTGAGGGTAAAGGGATCCAAAATCAGACAGCAGTCAGATACAGTTCCTGCTTCTGCTGTTATGAGTCCCACATGAAGATCTACCAGCACAACAGTTAACATATATTCTCAGTGTCCAAGGTCCCTTCCATGCATGCTTTCTGGTTGTTGGTTCAGTCTATGTGAGCCCCTATGGGCCAAAGTTAGTTGATTCTGTAGGTGTTCTTTGGGTATTCTTGACCTCTCTGGCTCTCTCAGTCTTTCCTCTCCCTCTTCATAATTGTTTCCCAAACTCCACCTAATCTTTGGCTCTGGGTCTCTGCATCTGTTTCCATCAGTTGCTAGGTAAAGCTTATCAAAGAATAGTTACGGGTAGAACACTTCAAAAAATGGGTATATTTTTAAATCACTTGCTTTTGCTCATGTAAACAAATCTTAGACAGATGTCATGTTTTATCTCATTTATGAAATCTGCCTTTAAAAAATAATGAATATACATGGTGTATTATTATATAAGAGGAAACAGACCAGGAAAAGCAGATGAGAGAAAATACATATGGGGAATATAAGCAAAATGTAATGATATACATATATGAAAATATGCCACATACATTTATTAATAAATCTACAATACATAAAATTTGTGGATAATTCATATTTTAAATTCAGATCATTTACAGGAACTCATATACTCCTAAAAATGCTCTATGCAAAATAGATGCTACTAAATTTGTTTTTTTTTTCCTCCCTTACTTACTCTACATTTTCTAAAATATATTCTGTCTTTATTAGGGTTCCTATTGACATGATGAAACACTATGAATGAAAGCAACTTATAGAGGAATGAGCTTATTTCATTCACAATTACGTACAGCAGTTCATCATCCAAAGCAGTGAGGGCAGGAATCTGGAGTCCATGAAGGAGCATTGTTTACTGCTTTGTTCCTCAAGGCTTGCTCAACCTGCTTTCCTATATAAGCAAGGACCACCCAACAGGTTGTCCCCATACACAGTAGGCTGGACCTTCCTGTGACAATCACTAACAAATAGAATGCCCTAAACGATTGCCCACCTATACCTTCAACTAACACAAGCAGCCCAATATTGAGACAGTTTCTAAATTGGGGTGATCTCCTCCCAGAAGACTTTAGTTTCGGTTGTACCATTTGACATAAAATAGAAGTAGAAAGGACTATTACCAAGACAAATAAACAAACACATTGCACCTTCAATTTAGTCAAATGTTTCTAAGTCATCAAGAAATCTTAACACACGCAAAAAAAAAAAAAAAAACCCTCTCACAAGATTATAAAATAAATTCTACATCCTATAGTATGCCATACAGAGATTCCCATGTAAAAATGTCAGTCTTTCTTTCAATTTTCTATTATACCAAAAATATCAAGCTGTGTTGATACTATACTATTCCCATACAGTTCTTTATGTATGAAAATGGCCTTACTCCATAATCACTTGTCTAAAACTCTATCCCTTTTCTTGAGATCCAGCTCAAATTTTATTGTGATGTATCCCCTACACATTCCATGGGTAAATACATTCTCTTTCCTGTATACATGCCCTGGGAAGAGAAAAGAATCTGAGCTCAACATAGGTGTCATTGTGGGACACACATAAAGACCTCCATTCTCTTCATGCTAGTCAGTTTTATCTATTTAATTTATCTGTCCCTAAATTATGTTATGTTTATCACTAGTAACATAATGATGAACCAGAAAGTGTCCTGAGTGTCCTGATTTCAAAGATTTCATAGTCAAATGAAGCAAAACCTTTAGAAGGTAATTATAAGTAAACTATGATAAGTAAAATAAAGGCAAGCCTAAGGTACTATGGACCACAGTGGAGAGTCACTAAAGCCAGTTTTAGAAAGAAGATTAACTTCATGGAATAAGCGACACCTGCCTTAAGTTTAAATTAAAGAATACACATGGAGGGAACCATGGCTGCAGGTGCATATGTAGCAGAGGATGGCCTTATCTGGCATCAGTGGGAGAGGAGGCCCTTGGACATGTGGAGGTTTGATGCCCCAATGTAGGGGATGCCAGGGTAGTGAGGCAGGAGTGGTTGGGTGCGTGGGTGGGGGATCACCCTCATAGAGGCAGGGCAGATGGGATATGGCATTTGCAAAGAGGAAACCAGGAAGGGGGAACAAAAATAATAAATAAATAAATAAATAGATAGATAAATAAATAAATAAATCTTATCAAAACAAAACCACAAATAAAGGAGAATGGCAAAAGACAAAACTAGAAAGACAAGACATGCCAAAATCATGCATGGCATTAAGGACACTGACATAGAGTTTCAATTGTATTCCAATGTAAAGAGGAAGTAAAGGGCCCTAAATCAGGCAATGGTTTGATTTGATTTACATTCTTCAAAGATAATTTTGACTGCTGAATTGAGAATGGATTGGAAATAGATGGTATGAGAGTGTTATCCGGGATCCCTAGGAAATATTTCATAGCAGTGCTATGATTTGGATATGATTTGAGAATCCCCAAATGTTTCACATGTGGAAACTAAATCTGAGTATAGTGTAAAGAGGCAGTGACTTTGAAAAGAGATAATTAGATTAATTTGTCAGGGTGGAATCCCATAACAGATCACTAGTAGTTTTATAAGAAAGAGACTTGCCAGAGCAGAAGTAAGCGTCCTAAGTCTTAACATGTAATGATTATACCTCTTTGTATTGTGTTCAGACCCTACTAACAACAAAGCCATCATGAGATAAGGCATCCAGACTGAACATGCAGAACTATGAGCCAAAACAAACCTCAATTTCTTCAACATAAGTCCTTCATATATCATTATAATTTAAAAGTGGATTAAAACAGGTATTTGAGGAGATAATGGTAGCTTTGTTTAGGCAAATAACAGTTTTCAATTTGGGCTAAACTATATAGTTTTCTATAGATATAATTAATATAGAATAGTCAGTTTTAAGAAACTTGACAGAGGTAAAACTTGCAAGCTATAAGGACTGACTACATGGCAGTGACACTACTGAGTCTTAGTCAAATAGTATGATTTTTGGTCCCCCTTATCAATGGCGAAGCGGTAAAGCTCCTTTATATACAAGTTTTATCTGTACCCAGTTAATCCCCTATTCATATTTCATGGGTGTTATACTATTTTATTGATATTACTCCCTATCATGGGGCATAGGTGTGGTTGCATATTGTAAGGCAATGAAAAACTGAAGATTCGACCCCAGTTTCTAATTGCAAACAGTGGATAGTATTGATTTTTGAAAAAACGAAACAAGAGACTAAGTAAAGCATGAGGACAGGTGGGAAGCCAAGAGACGCTGGTCTTGGTTTGAGTTGTGTTACATTTGAGGACCCTGTATCACTTAAACCTACACTTGATATTCAGAAAACAGGTGGTCAATGTTTTTCTTTTAAATCTTTACATTACAAAAACCACTAAAACCATTGAGATTGCTCAGCAAGTAAAGAATTTGCCATTGAAGCCTGATGAACTGTTCAATGTTTGAAACCCACATAAACATGGAAGAAAACTCTCTCTACCAAATCTGTCCTTTGATCTTGCCACATGTGATATGGTATGTGTGTGACTCCTACCACATAAAGAATTATTAATTAATAACTTTTTAAAGAATAAGCATGAAGAAGAAAATAAAATCATGAGAAATTCCAAGCAGGAGTGTTCATTTTTGAAGACTGCATAGCAGTTAGTGTGTTACTTTATTATTGACCATTGCTTTTAGATTTATAGTAAAAAGCCAGAAAACAAGCATAAAAATGTGGAAATTGGTCAGTTTTTGAACAGATAATGTGTCTATTGGAGAATGTGGAGATCACCTACTATTTCTGAACTGACGTTAAGTTGTGTCTTTAATTTCAGTAGAATGCTTTTGATAAAATTGAGTGTACCAGACTTTGGTGCATATATGTTTATGATTTTAATGTCTTCATAGCATAATCATTCCTTTGATGGGAATAAAGAATGTTTTAGATTTCCTGGTGAGTTTTGTTTGAAGGCTTTTTGCTCAGCCTCAATTGATGCATTCAGATTTCTGAGTTCGAGGCCAGCCTGGTCTACAAAGTGAGTTCCAGGACAGCCAGAGCTATACAGAGAAACCCTGTCTCAAAAAAAAAAAAAAAAAAAAAAAAAAAAAAAAAAAAAAAAAAAAAAAAAAAAAAAAAAAAAAAAAAAAAAAAAAAAAAAAAAAAAAAAAAAAAAAAAAAGCAACCAACCAACCAACAAACAAACAAAAAAGCACAACCTCTCCTAAGGCTCAAGAAACATCACAGAAGCAGGCACAGATTGTAAGAGCCAGAGGATCAGAATACCTGATTGTAGATTGTATAAAAAGTACTGAGAATTAAACCCAGCAAACAAGCATATATGTATGACTACTTAAAAATTCAGCTTTGATTGCACTTATGCAAGTGAAAACTACATGTGATAAGTCAGAAATGTCTATACTTAGAAGAGAATATCTAAAAATAAATACAATGCTAATGCTTTATTGTTATGCAATTTAGAAATGTGGAGATTGTACAGTTTTATCAGGAAAGAGAGTGGGTGCATTTAAAGCTATGGAAATGCTGCTGTGCACAGGGCTGGGGTAACAGTCAAAGAGACGAAGAGATGAACACAGTTAAAGAGAAACCATGCACTCTCCGTTCGGGCAAAAGCAATGGTGCCTTGAGGGCAAAATTCTACCCAACAAGGGTTGTAATGCATAAAAATGCAAATGTATTTGAAATGAGCAGTCTAAAAACAGAATATTCAAGAACACAGAGCCTCTAAGGCATCCTACTGGAGCAGGGATTTAAAAAAAAAAAACAGATTAAAGGTTTAAAAGTACATCCATGAAAGTACACAGATTATCTATAGCTCTGGTCTGTGAGGAGGCAGCTTTCATCTCGTGCTGGTTGCAAAATTTAGTATGTCTTTTGTAGGTACGCAAAATGGAAGAACTACACTGACATTCTGACCTGGTACCAGTTATGACTCAACTTCACAGTCCCCTCACTGCCACTGCAATGGAACCCCCATGGATGCTCCTGCTGCCTCAACTGCAAGGCACTGCCATGCTTTCCCCAGAACTGTTCCATCTGCCATCATTTACTTTTGTTTCAAATGTTTTATCACAGCAAGGAAAACCATAAAATACAAGAAACCGGTTTTGAGAAATGTGGTCATTGCTGTGATAAAGCTGACCAAGTGGATCATGGGTTTTTCCAACTGGTTTGTGAGAAGAAGTTGGAAGAATTTGGAGCTATAGGCTAGAAAAACACACAGATGCCTAAAGCAGAGATTAATGGGCCATTCTGACACATTCCAAAGATCAGAGTGCTGATAGATAGACAGACAGTGAACATGGTTTATGAGGTTTCAGAGGGGAACAAGAAACCAATCAGGGACCAGGCTAGAGGCCATTCATGTTAAATTCTAGCAAAGAACATGGTTATGTTTTACCCATGTCCTCGAATTCAAGACATGCTGAATCCAAGAGTAATGGACTAATTTGTTTGTTAGAACAAGTTTCAAGACAGCATAATATTCAAGATAAAAGTAGTATAGCAATTAGATTGTTTTAATGCATTAAATATATCTGCTTGAAAAGATAATAAGCACCTATAAAAGAAAAGAAGAGCAATATCACTCAAAATCATAAGCTATAGAAAAGTAATGAAAATCAGCATGGCAATTTGTAACACAGAAAATAGAAGACAGTGGATGAAAATCAATGGTTTTTAAAGGAGATAAATAAAATTAATAAACCTATAGCTAGGGTGAATAGGAAATGTGTTTGAAATAAATTAACATAGTCTGGAATGAGAATGAGGACATCACTAGAGATTCTATAGATATTAAAAAGAATATTAAGAAATATTATAAAAAAGCTTTGGTAATAAATGTGACAACCAAAGAAAAAAATGAAAAATTCTTTGCAATACAGAAACTACCAAAGTAGTTCAAATAGCAAGTATTAATGCTTAGAAATGGACAACCTCAATAGCCCTATACCAATTAAATAAATTGGAATTATAGTTAAAAGCCTTTCCAGGAAGAAACTTCCAGGCCTATATGGTATCATGAGAAATTCCACCAAGCAGTTAAATAAACAATACTGACTCAATATACACTCTTTCAGAATGCTGAGAAAGAAGGAATATTCCCAACTCATTCTATGAAGCTGGCAATGTCATTATGAAAACACAAAGAACTATAAGAAAACTGCAGATCAATATTTCTCAGAAACAGACACATTCTTACTTAAGACAAACACAACAATAAATAAAAGGAATCATGAACAAGGGTTATTTATCCCACTATTCCAGGACTGAGTTAATATGTGAAAATCAATCAAAATAATGCACCATACTAGGAGATTCAAAAGAAACATACACGTGGTTATTATAAAAGATTCAGAAAACACATCTGACAAAAATCTAACCTCTATTCCTGATTTTTAAAAGTAATTCTTAGCAATGTTGTCATACAGAGAGAGTTCTTCAACACTATTAAGGGCATCAATGAAAATTCTATCTCTGATAATCTGCTGATACACAGGAGAACACAAAAGAATTGAGGTTAGGTGTGGGGGGAATAGAACAGGGGGTGGAAAAAGGAAAAATGATCAGGAGGTCAGGGGGGAAAGCAAGGATATTAATCAAAGGGCACAAACCTTTATATATAATAAGAATAAACACTGGGGATCTAACATAAAGAAAGGTGGCTACAGTTAATTCTGTTGTGTTCTAAAAATAATCTTAAAAATAAATCTTAAGTATTCTTACTACACATTTTAAAAAACAGTAATTATGTGAGGTGATAGAGGTGCCAATTAGCTTAATTATGACAATCATTTCACAATGTATACACATATCAAGTCAGCACACTGTTCAAGTTAAATTTATTCAACTTGTATTTGTCAATTATACTTCAATAAGAGAGGTGAGAAATTATATGAAAATAAAATAATTAATGGACACATTATACTCAATTAATTCTATTAATATGAAGCACAGGGCGGGGGGGCTAATCCATCAAAACAAAAAGCAGTTAACTGGTTGCCTGGGGCTGAAAAAATGGAAGTTTAACTAAGAAGGAAAAATTAACTTTTGGGTAGTAGAAATGTTCTATATCATAATTTGGTGGTGGTTACACAGGTGAATAAATGTGGTAAAAGTCATTAATCATACACCTTTTAAATGTGTGCTGTAAAGTCTATAATTCACACATGTACAAAATTTAAATTAAAGGTGAATATCTATGTGACCCCCAGAGCAGGTGAGGTAGCCATCTTGTCTCCCTGGTCCCTCTGAGACCAGTGCACACAGATCAACTCTCAGACTGTAGAGGGAGAGTGAGCGGACTGCAAAAGCAACACAGCTTCTGGAACAGACCCTGTTTGGGGCTGCAGACATCTGTGCACCTTCCCTTCCAGAGGAGAGTTGGCCTCCAGGGAGGGCTGTGACCCCCAGAGCAGGTGAGGGAGCCATCTTGTCTCCCCGGTCCCTCTGAAACCAGTGTGTGCTGGCCAATCAGTCCAGGAAGGCAGCCATGACTATCGTACAGTGATGGTCCTAGGGTGGACAGTAAGGCAGAGTTTCAGGTTGAATAGAGTATTAGCAAACAAAGAAAACCCCAGCTCTCAGATTGCAGACGGTGAGTGAGCAGACTGCAGAAGCAACTTAGCTTCTGGGACAGGCAGAAGCAACACAGCTTCTGGGACAGACTCCCATTTTGGGCTCCAGACATCTGGGCACCTTCCCCTCCAGAGGAGAGGTGGCCTCCTGGGAGGGCTCTGACCCTCCAGAGCAGTTAAGGGAGCCATCTTGTTGCCCCAGAGCCTCTGAGACCAGTCTGCAAAGGTGAGAGTGCAGACTGCAGAAGTGACACAGCTTCTGGGACAGGCAGAAGCTACAGAGCTTCTGGGACAGGCTCTGTTTTGGGCTGCAGACATCCAGGCACCATCCCCGCCAGAGGAGAGGTGTCTGCCCAGGAGGGCTCTGACAGCCAGAGCCAGTGAGAAAGCCATCTTGTGTCTTGGGTTCCTCGGAGACCAGTCTGTGCAGATGAGTGCACAGACTGCAGAGGGAACACATCTTCTAGGATAGGTCCTGTTTCAGGCCTTCATCTTCAACCAAGAAGCAAGTCTGAAGGCCAGACCTCTGTGCACCTTCCCTGGAAGAGGAGAGGTTGCCTGAAGAGAGTACTATGACCACTGAGACTCAGAAGAGAGCTGGAATCCCAGGACAGCTGACAGAGGCTAACAGAATCACAGGAGGAACAGGCTCCAGCCAGAGACAACTAAAACAACTAATACCAGAGATTACCAAATGGCAAAATGCAAACTTAAGAATCTTACCAACAGAAATCAAGACCACTCACCATCATCAGAACCCAGAACTCCCAACTCAGCAAATACTGGTTACCCCAATACACCTGAAAAGCAAGATTCAGATTCAAAATCATATCTCATGATGCTGGTAGAAATACAGGAGAAAACTGGCAAACTGGTAAAAGCCCTTAAAGATTCATAGGAAAACACTGCTAAACAAATAGAAGT
This sequence comes from Mus minutoides, assembly GCA_902729485.2. Lineage (NCBI taxonomy): Eukaryota > Metazoa > Chordata > Mammalia > Rodentia > Muridae > Mus > Mus minutoides. Next base: position 448,858 of record LR753329.1, on the reverse strand, counting down.
CCTTAAAGAGGAAACACAAAAATCCCTTGAAGAATTACAGGAAAACAAAACCAAACAGGTAATGGAATTGAACAAAAACATACAAGAACTAAAAAGGAAAGTAGAAACAATAAAGAAAACCCAAAGTGAGACAACTCTGGAGATAGAAACCCTAGGAAAGAAATCAGGAACCATAGATGTGAGCATCAGCAACAGAATACAAGAGATGGAAGAGAGAATTTCAGGTGCAGAAGATTCCATAGAGAACATGGGCACAACAATCAAAGAAAATGCAAAATGCAAAAAGATCCTAACTCAAAACATTCAGAAAATCCAGGACACAATGAGAAGACCAAACCTACGGATAATAGGGGTAGATGAAAATAAAGATTTTCAAATTAAACTACCAGCAAATATCTTCAACAAAATTATAGAAGAAAACTTTCCAAACCTAAAGAAAGAGATGTCCATGTATGTACAAGAAGCCTACAGAACTCCAAATAGACTACCAGAAAAGAAATTCCTCCCGACACATAATAATCAGAACAACAAATGTACTAAATAAAGATAGAATATTAAAAGCAGTAATGGAAAAAGGTCAAGTAACATATAAAGGCAGACCTATTAGAATTACACCAGACTTCTCACCAGAGACTATGAAAGCCAGAAGATCCTGGACAGATGTTATATAGACCCTAAGAGAACACAAATGCCAGCCCAGGCTGCTATACCCAGCAAAACTCTCAATTAACATAGATGGAGAAATCAAAGTATTCTATGACAAAAACAAATTCACACTATAACTTTCCACAAATCTAGCCTTTCAAAGGATAATAACAGGAAAACACCAACACAAGGACAGACACTAGAAAAAGCAAGAAAGTAAACCTTCAACAAACCTAAAAGAAGACAGCCACAAGAACAGAATCCCAACTTAACAACAAAAATAACAAGAAGCAACAATTACTTTTCTTTAATTTCTCTTAACATCAATGGACTCAGTTCCCCAGTAAAAGGCATAGACTAATTGATTGGCTCTACAAACAGGACCCAACACTTTGCTGCTTACAGGAAACCCACCTCAGGAAAAAAGGCAGACACTACCTCAGAGTAAAAGGCTGGAAAACAATATTCCAAGCAAACAGTCTGAAGAAAAAAGCTGGAGTAGCCATTCTAATATAGAATAAAATTGAATTTCAACCCAAAGTTATCAAAAAAGACAAAGAGGGGCACTTCATATTCATCAAAGGGAAAAATCTTCCAAGAGGAACTCTCAATTCTGAATATCTATGCTCCAAATGTAAGAGCAGGCACATTCATTAAGAAACTTTAGTAAAGCTCAAAGCACACATTGAAACTCACACAATAATAGTGCGAGACTTCAACACCCCACTCTCACCATAGGACAAATCCTGGAAAAAGAAACTAAACAGAGACACATGGACATTAACAGAAGTTATGAAACAAATGGATTTAATAGATATGTACAGAACATTGTATCCTAAAATCAAAGGATATACCTACTTCTCAGGACCACATGGTACCTCCTCCAAAACTGACCTTATAATCGGTCACAAAATAGGCCTCAACAGATACAAAATATTGAAATTATCCCATGCATCTGATCAGATCACCAAGGAATAAGGTTGATCTTCACTAACAGCATAAATAATAGAAAGCCAACATTCATGTGGAAACTGAACAACACTCTACTCAATGATACCTTGGTCAAGGAAGAAATAAAGACAGAAATTAAAGACTTTCTAGAGTTTAAAGAAAATGAAATCACAACATACCCAAACTTATGGGACACAATGAAGGCAGTCCTAAGAGGAAAACTCATAGCCTCCAAAAGGAAACTAGAGATAGCATACATGAGCAGTCTGACAGCACAAGTAGAAGCTCTAGAACTAAAAGAAGCAAATTCACCCAAGAGGAGTAGTCAGCAGGAAATAATCACACTCAGGGCTGAAATCAACCAAGTGGAAACAAAAAGAACTATTCAAAGAATCAACCAAATCAGGAGGTGGTTCTTTGAGAAAATCAAGAAGATAAATTAACCCTTAGCTAGACTAACTAGAGGGCACAGGGACAGTATTCTAATTAGCAAAATGAGAAATGAAAAAGGAGACAAAACAACAGAACCTGAGAAAATACAAAAGATCATCAGATCCTACTAAAAAAAGCTATACTCAACAAAACTAAAAAAACCTGGATGAAATGGACAACTTCCTAGACAGATACCAGGTACCAAAGTTAAATGAGGATCAGATTAATGATCTAAACAATCCCAATTTTCCTAAAGAAATAGAAGCAGTCATCAATACTCTCCCATCCAAAAAAAGCCCAGGATCAGATCCCAGGACCAGATGGGTTTAGTGCAGAGTTCTATCAGACCTTCAAAGAAGACCTAATTCCAACTATCCTCAAACTATTCCACAAAATAGAAACATTAGGTACTCTACCCAATTCATTCTATGAAGCCACAGTTACTCTGACACCTAAACCACACAAAGATCCAACAAAGGAAGAGAATTTCAGACCAGTTTCCTTTATGAAAATCGATGCAAAAATACTCAATAAAATCCTCACAAACTGAATCCAAGAACACATCAAAATAGTCATCCATCATGACCAACTAGGCTTCATCCCAGGGATGCAGGTATGGTTTAGTATATGGAAATCCATCAACATAATCCACTATATAAAAAAACTCAAAGACAATAACCACATGATCATCTACACCCCTTCATGATAAAAGTCATGGAAAGATCAGGACTCTTACTAAGGAAGTGAAAGATCTGTATGATAAGAACTTCAAGATCTCAGAAGATGGAAAGATCTCCCATTCTCATGGATTGGCAGAATTAAAATAGTCAAAATGGCTATCCTGCCAAAAGCAATCTACAGATTTAATGCAATCCCCTTCAAAATTCCAACTCAATTCTTCACTGAATTAGAAAGGGCAACTTGCAAATTCATCTGGAATAATAAAAAACCTAGGATAGCAAAAACTATTCTCAACAATAAAAGAACCTCTGGTGGAATCTCCATGCCTGACCTCAAGCTGTACTACAGAGCAATTGTGATAAAACTGCATGGTACTGGTACAGCAACAGACAGGTAGATCAATGGAATAGAATTGAACACCTAGAAATGAATCCACACACCTATGGTCACTTGATCTTTGACAAGGGAGCTAAAACCATCCAGTGGGGGGAAAAAAAGACAGCATTTTTAACAAATGCTGCTGGCACAACTGGCAGTTATCATGTAGAAGAATGCAGTTGACCCATTCTTATATCCTTGTACAAAGCTCAAGTCTAAGTGGATCAAAGACCTTCACATAAAACCAAAGACACTGAAATTTATAGAGGAGAAAGTGGGGAAAAGCCTCGAGGATATGGGCACTGGGGGAAATTGCTAAACAGAACAGCAATGGCTTGTGCTGTAAGATCAAGAATTGACAAATGAGACCTCATGAAATTGCAAAGTTTCTGTAAAGCAAAAGACACTGTCAATAAGACAAAAATGCCACCAGCAGATTGAGAAAGGATTTTTACCAATCCTAAATCTGATAGTGCACTAATATCCACTATATTTAAAGGAGCTCAAGAAGCTGGACTCCAGAAATTCAAATAACCCCATTTAAAAATGGGGTAAAGAGCTAAACAAAGAATTCTCATGTGAGGAATACAGAAGGGCTGAGAAGCACCTGAAAAAAATGTTCAACATCCTTAATCATCAGGGAAATGCAAATCAAAACATCCTTGAGATGCCTCCTCACTCCAGTCAGAATGGCTAAGATCAAAAATTCAGATAACAGCAGATGCTGGCAAGGATGTGGAGAAAGAGGAATACTCCTCCATTTTTGGTGTTGAGTGCAAGCTTGTACAACCACTCTGGAAATCAGTTTGGCGGTTATTCAGAAAATTGGACATAGAACTATGGGAAGATCCAGCAATACCTCTCCTGGGCATATACCCAGAAGATGTTCCAACTGGTAATAAAACACATGTTCCACTATGTTCATAGCAGCCTTATTTATAATATCCAGAAGCTGGAAAGAACCCAGACGTTCCTCAAGAGAGGACTGGATATAGAAAATGTGGTACATTTATACAATGGAGTACTACTACTCAGCTATGAAAAACAATGAATTTATGAAATTCTTGGGCAAATGGATGTCTCTGGAGGATATCATCCTTAGTGAGGTAACCCAATCACAAAAGAAGTTACTTGATATGCACTCACTGATAAGTGGATATCAGAAACTTAGAATACCCACCATACAATTTACAAAACACAAGAAAATCAAGAATGAAGACCAAAGTGTGGATACTTCATTCCTCCTTAGAATGGGGAACAAAACACCCATGAAAGGAGTTACAGAGAAAACTTTGGAGCGAAGCTGAAAGGATGGACCATCCACAGACTACCCCACCCGGGGATCCATCCCAAAATCAGCCACCAAACACAGACACTATTGCATATGCCATCAAGATTTTGCTTAAAGGACCCTGATATTGCTATCTTGAGAGAAGCTATGCCAGTGCCTGGCAAATACAGATGTTGGATGCTCACCGTCATCTATAGGATGGAACACACGGCCCCCAATGGAGGAGCTAGAGAAAGTACCCAAGGTGCTGAAGGGGTCCTATAGGTGGAACAACAATATGAACTAATCAGTAACTCCAGAGATCATGTCTCTAGCTGCATATGTAGCAGAAGATGGCCTAGTCAGCCATCACTGGGAAAAGAGGCCCCTTGGTCTTACAAACTTTATATGCCCAGTACAGGGTAATGCCAGGGCCAAGAAGTGGGAGTGGGTGGGTAGGGGAGTAGTGTATGGGGAGGGTATAGAGTACTTTCGGGATAGCATTTGAAATGTAAATAAAGAAAATATCTAATTAAAAAGGATTTTTAAAAATGATTTTAAAAAGCTGAATATCTATGAATCTGATTTCAATATCTGGGACTGAGTAACTGATAAAAAGAAGAAAACTTTGACCCTTTCCTGCAGTGTTCAAATGGGGAGGTGAGATAAGGGCAGTTAGCAGACAGGTAAGCGGGGAAGATTAATCAAAACAAAGAGAACTTTAGAAAGCCACAGAGAAAGCTACTATTTGGTAAGTCAATTAAAACACACAAAAGAATGTCTGGAGGCAGATTCCCTGCAATACTAGACAATGCTGACTCTAGCAGTAATCGGACAACACACACACACACACACACACACACACACACACACACACCAAATACCTCTCCAGTCACAAATATATCATATCTACATAGTAGTGGTAAGAGTTGTTATGGAAGTCCTTCAATTAACTCAAGCTCTTGCCATTCCTCTTGGTTGTCCAAAAGAACAAGTTTATAAGACCCTATTGCAGAAAATACTATATATATCATATATATAAGAAAGTCAAGCGGGAATATTGCTAGAGGCATCCTTTCTGATGCTTAGGTTTTGCAGTGACAGATAGTGCTATGCAAATGGCTTAGAGGGGAGTGTGAAAGAGAAGCAGAGGTTGTATCCAGCTGTGGACTCACCTATAGGCAATGTATGCCCCTTGGCACAACTGTGGTGGTCCCAACCACTCACTGATGACAGGAAGCCTTGTCCAGTAAAAATTTAAAAAAAACAAAAAGGAACAAAGAGACAAAAACCTGGGACTATGGAAGTCTTAGGCCCTAGGGAAACCTACCATAGCTACTTGGCTAAGTAGGAATGACATCAAACTGCTTTCTAAATATCTATGTTATATTACCTACAGGCAAATGTTACTGCAACTCTTACTTGGAGAACCATCTCTTTGCTGTGAATGGAGGTGAATGCAGATACTCATGGTTGTATAAGATGCTGAAAACAAGGGATAGTAGAGGGTTCACTCTCCCCTGCCCACCCAAATGACATTTTACACACTATTTAAGGATTAATGGACATTAAGAAAGAGGGTCTGAAAAAATATAGAAGATAAGAAGGGCTGTGAAATGCTACCTTCTTAGTGCAACATGGCCTTGACAATCATGAACCCAGAGCAGTTGGTCTACTGTTACTAGACCTATGCAAGTCAGGCCTCTGCAGCCGTGACCTATGGATGACAAGGAGACCTAGAGGGCCCCTACTATTTACTATTGACTTTTTGCAAACTGACAGATGTCTAGAGAGAGGGAGAAATAGTAACCAGGTATGTACCCACTGGTACACCAGGCTCTAATGGCTAGTTCAAATTCCATGGTCACATAGATGACCCTGGTAAACTCTATGGGACACAGAAGAGAACAAAAAAAAATCAATCATAAATAATGGAAAGCTATTGGGTCTTGGGTGGTTCAGTGGCAAGACAAGAGTAACATGAATGTATTATATTCAAAAATATTATTTAAAACAGAAAACTCTACACGCACAAAAGAGAAAAGGTCATTTAGTTCCCAAATTTTGTTCTAAGATCTTCATGGCAGATAGTGTAATGGCAGATTGAGAGATACACAGTACAACAGAAGACAACGAGATCAAAGAATGGCCAGTTTTGTTCATCTATAACTACTCACAAGAGTACCACAAGAACTCCTTTAATCTCTACAGAGAATGGAACTCCCAGAGAGATCTGTGGACCTTCCAGTAGGCCTCACTTCTTTAAGGTCCCAAACACATTTAACACTGCCACACTCCAGGCAAACAAGCTTCTAATGCATGAACCTTTGAGAGGCAAACAGAGTAAACTGTGGCTCCAGAGGTAAGCTAGTAGAGATGGTGAGCTCAGCCTATTCTTTGGTAGTTTCAAAGTACAGAAGAGAAGATGGATTTAAAAGGAAAGTTTTGCTTTCTTTCCTGTTAAGGGGGCATTTTTTTTCCTTCACTTTTATTTTTTTTCCAATTTTTTTATTAGATATTTTCTTAATTTACATTTCAAATGCTATTCCGAAAGTCCCCTCCCCCCTCCCTGCTCCCCTGTCCACCCACTCCCAAATTTACATGAGGTTGAGTAACACCCAATAAGGTAAGCGGTTTAACAACAGAAGGCACCTGTCTATAATCCCTGTCAACCTTTCACACAATCCAAGCTTTCTGCTTCCCTAATTGATAACAGTCACTTTATAATCAAAAGTGCTGGTTTAAAGAATATTTGCAAATTAAAAAAAAAAAGAATATTTACAAAGACAGACAAACGTCCAACCAGAAATCATGAGCAGGCTACAGGTTTGTCTCAGGGCAGTGTTATATGAAATAGTCTTCCTATAAACCTCAAGTAATTTCCTAGGACCTGACCACAGCTTAAGGGAAAGTATCCCATATTTCCATGCTTTGAATGTGACTGCCCTTTGGGTATCTAAGGTTAGCAACCAGATTATTCCCTATATGGATACAAATGTTGAAAGTGATCTTCTGAACTGATCATTAATGATTTTGAGCGACAAAGTGAATTCTGTTTCAGTGTAGGTCACATTTTTCCACTTTGTAACTAAAAATTCTAAATGCACTGAAATCAGACAACTTAAACATACTCGAGAATTCTAGAAAGCTTATCAGAGATCCCTTTCCTAAACGTAGTTTCATTCTCATCATCTACATATGTGACATTTCACAAGTAAGATCTGCAATTAAACCAGAATTGAAAGTGTCAAAACTGACAGGGATGTATGTAATATTGGAAGTTTCAGATGCTTTGGCAAAAGTAGGGCAAAGGATTCAGAAGATAAAGAGGTTTTTAGTGCTCTGTGCCCTTTTCAAAAATGCCTCTTATGGCCATTAGCCTTGTTATCTTAAACAAGAGAGTATGGGAGCAAGACAAATACCAGTGATGTCAGCTTAACAAATAAAAAGAATGAATCTCAAGAAGAATGAAGTTCAAAATGTGGTCTCAGTGCCCCTTCCTAGAACCAAGAACAAAGCGCACACTGAAGGAGTTACAGAGAGCATGTGTGAAGCTGAATCAAAAGGATGGACCAACCATTGACGGCGGCTGACAGGGATCCCTCCCATAATCAGCCACCAAAATAAACACTATAGCATATGCTGGAACACAGGACTCCCAAGGTAGGAGCTGGAGAAAGTACCCAAGGAGCGGAAGGGGTCTTCAACCCTCTAGGTGGAAGAATAACATGAACTAACTAGTTCCCCCTGCGCTCATGTCTCTAGCTGCATATATAGAAGAAGATGGCCTAGTTGGCCATCATTGGGAGGAGAGGCCCCTTGGTCATACAGACTCTATATGCCCCAGAACAGGGGAATGCCAGGGCCATTACGTGGGAGGGGGTGGGTAGGGGAGCAAGGCGGGGACGCGGGAGGGTAAGGGAAAATTTCTGGATAACATGTGAAATGTAAATGAAGAAAATATCTAATAAAGAGAGGAAAAAAAAAAAAAAAGAATGGTAGGTACAGTTTCAAAGGGATCTGGCCACTTCTATTCTAGCCTCTAACCTGAAAGCTTGGAGCAACAGATCTCATAGAACTCTACAGAAAGATTCTCCCTGCTTTCAGTATAAACACATTTGTGTCACTTGTTTTCACATGATGACAGAATAGCCCTGTCCTATTTACCAGGGCCTGTTTTTGTTTGTTTGTTTGTTTGTTGTTTTGTTTTTCCTTAGAAGTAAATGGAGATACACCACATTCCTCCTTCTTTCTTGGTCCCTTTGATGTCGCATAACCCATTTAAAAGGGTCAATTACAATGTAGCTTATGGTAAAGGGCTTTAATCTACAGCTAAGATATAGGGGCTCTGTGCATGACAGAGGTTCAATCTGTGATCAGGATTAGAGTCTCAGCCTGTAGGAAACATTGGGAACCTACCTATGACCCTGGGTCTAGGATTTGAGATTTTTATGGGGCCCAGGTTAGATCTTGGGTTGAGATGATCGCTATGCCTTGCTTTCAGTCTATAATGCAGAAACAAAGTAAAGCCATCTGGCCCAAATTAGAACTGCTGCCTTTCTCCTCTTACCACAGGGTTCTGGCTAGCTGAGTTAACCTGCCAGAGTCTGCTTTGGAAAAGTACAAGAGAGCACCCTGGGAACCAGTGCTTTGGGTCCTTCAACCTCTGCTGACAATTAGCTGAGGAAGTCATTTCCTCTCCCCATGACTCTCATTACCCAATCTTCCAAGTGCAGAACATGGTCATTATTTCTCACCATGGGATGAGGAGGTGGGTTGGGAAGAAAGCAAGAGAGGGACTATAAGAGCAAATTAACATTTGCAGTTTCTTTTCTCCCGAAAGCCTTTTTCTCTTATTGAAAACAAAGCAAGCATTCTATTTTAACCCTCTAGGAATGCAATTTTTTCCCATTTCTTATATACATAATTTGGGTGCTTATTTGTTTTCTGAAACTGAATGTAGTTTATTGCTCTACACACTAGGATGCCCTAAGTGATTATTTTTCTTTCTCTCTGTTGGCAGTCTGTGTCCCTTCTGGACCTTACCTCCTTATGTAAATACATTTATATGTGCACACACAGTTGGTAATCAGATTTGAAAATACTTGCAATGATATCTAGATAGCAATGTCAAGCAGGCCAGAAAGTAAAGATAGTGATTCTTCATAGCAGTCAAGGATTATTTTATCCCTTCATTCATTTTATGTTGCTACAAGAGAATGGCACAGGATGGTAATTTATAATGAATATTTTTTCATTACTTCACTGTTTTGGAGGCTGAGATGTCCAAGATCAATGTACTAGCATCCTCCAAAAGTTTTCTTTATGTATTATGACATAGAAGGAGCAAGCATATGGTACAAAGATTTGGGGAAAGGGAGAGAGAGGGAGAGAGAAGGAAGTAAGAAGGGAGATGGAAGAGAGGAAAAGAAGGGGGACAGAAAGAATGTGTAAGAAGAGACTAGCCAACCTTCAGACCTATATCTTAGCTGTAGATTAAAGCCCTTACCATAAGCTACACTGTAATTGACCCTTTTAAATGCACACATGATAGATAAATACATAATCTGTGTGATATAAATTATTTCTAGTCATCATCAGTGTCATCACTTGTATGTACTTTGGGTTCTTAAAGATCAAGAGTAAATTTCTCGGGAGTTAGTCATATCACCCATGTTTCTAGAATGTACTAGGATTCTAGCTTGTAACAGATGCCTGGGGATCAGGCAAAAGTACCGGATGGCAGTTAGACTAAAACAAGTCTTCCTTTGTAGTCCTTCCACATTTTATGTCTAGTTTAGGTTACTCTGCATAAAGATGTCATTTAATGAACTCATTTTTAAAAACATGCCAGGGTTTAAATATTGATCCTTTTTAAAATTTTTGCTGAAACCTAATTACCATTGTGATAATGTTGGCATGTAGTATATTACTAGTGTCTAGTTCATAAAAGTACCATAATATGACACTGATGATGACTAGAAATAATTTATATCACACAGATTATGTATTTATCTACCATGTGTGCAGTTACACATATGGAGGTAAGAAGACAGCATTCAGGAGTTCCTGGTGCTCCTTGTATCACATGAGTCAATGGATTGAACTCAGGAAGGTGGGGATGGGGTCAGGCACTTTTATCTGCTATGCCATCTTACCAGCTCCATAGAGATTGTAGGTCAGGATAATGCTATTGGAAGTTACTATTTGGGGGGGGGGGTAATCCAGCCGATATGACAATGGCCAGCACTCTTTTTCCAGTTCCATCAGTGAAATACTTCTGTGTTCATTTCCTGGAGAGGAATATGATTGACTCAAAGTAAAAAAATGAAGTCACTGAGTTTGCAGGTTGAAAGTTTACATTCTGATAATAGTATGCAATAGAGATATTGAGTGACATGTTTATTGAAAAATGAAGTATTTTGTATCACCTTAGACTGTTTCTATCCTCATGGTGAGAAGGGAAAAGAGAGGAAATCTGAGTATGTAAAGATGGTAAGAACCCAGGAAGAAGATGTTTGTAACCTGTCTCCTGGTCAAAAAAGTGTCTGTGTCTGGTAATGGTTACAAAGGAGCACAATGATTTTCCAAATGAAGCATAGTACTATACTAAGTCATTAGAATTAAAATGGCCAAGTGAAATGATGTCAAAGATACAATTGGTCCAGTAAGTGGCCTTATGAAAAAAATTATTCAACAACAAGGGAAAAAAACCTCACTGTATGAAATGATCTTAAGTCTATTACCATAGGGTTTTAGGAACTCAAAGCAAAGTTAATAGAAAAAAGCTTCAATTAATGAATGTGATTTGAACCCACCACCCCAAAATATAAAAGAAGATAATATCCTTGAAGGAGATCAACATTTTTATTCCTTAGACTGAGATAAAAGGTGCTTCTTTGTGGATATTATTAAATAGTATCTAACCCCTAAAATAGTATCACACATAGAGCTAGGAAAGCGGAGGCCTGAAATGGCACCTTACAGGTGTGCATAATATCAACTTCTAACTACAAGTAAAAATTAGACACCAATTAAATGAGGACTGATTCCTGTGGATGGCACAATTTCCCCAGGAGAAGCTGTCTGTCAAATATANTATATATATATATATATATATATATATATATATATATATATATATATATATATATCACAACAGATTTTCATGCAGCACAATTTATTTTCCTGTATTCCAAACTTCTTATCTTAGACACTGGATAATATTTAATTTGCAGCTCTACACACACAAGAACATACATACATCAAGGCATATGCATGTGTGCATACATGACATTGCTTAAAACTCAAGCCCCCAGATGAATACAGACATTATCTTTCGCTTCTTAGCTTAGCTAGGTAGTTCTAGATACAGTTTTAAAATGCTAACTCAAGTGTGCAGCTGATTTTTTTTTAATGAATTGTTCATTTCAGACTTCCTCGCTTCACTCTTCAGAGGGATGGGTGTCTGTCTACATGTGCTCTTTAGTTTTCTTTGTCATCCCTAGTCCAGAAACGATTCTACAACCCACTCTCTCTGAACCATTTCCGTTGTGGATGAGCTTGCCCCGGGAGTGCATTTCCTCAGTTCGAATGCCCAGGCCACTCTGTCATACTTTCTCTTCTGTCGATTTAGTGCTCTTCTGTGTTTCCTTTGCTAGTTTCCCATGTCTGCTTCTCATTTTTCCTGATTTATAAGATTCGGCACGGGGAAGCAGCATAGTGTGGTGACAACCACAAAGAGCACCGGAGTCAAAGTCTTTCCAGTTAGAGAGCTCAAGTTCAAGTCTCTTTCTGCCATTTACTGGCTCAGTGCATTTTGACAGGTCGTTTGGTAGTTCTCAGCCCTCACTGGCAGTGTTGAATTTGGGCAAAGTTCTGCAAACTAGAGATGTGTGTAGGAAACTGGTCCAGCTGATAGACTTCCTTTAAATGGTACAGTATTTAAAATTTTTAAATGATTTTAGATAAAAAAAATATATGCTCTATTTCCTCAAAGTGCTTATCACTCCCCAGTGTATTTCACTCCCCAACTTCACACATAGGCAGTTCTTAGGACTGCTGAATTATGTGCTTCTTGTGACTAATACTCATTCAACACTAGTTGCCCTTTATGGCTTTTACACTGTTATTCTTCCAACAGACACCTGCTACTCTACATCCCCTGGCCACAATAACATTTTGAGTCAAGCAACTTCTCTCTGACCAAAACAGCATTGTGACAATAAAAGTTAAGAGCCTGAGAAATAGAAAGACTGAAGGCAGGAAAAAGATTAATGTTGAATGTTGTGACTTGAATTGGGTTTTAACGGGCAATTATTTGGAATATCACATGTCTTCCTAGACAGCATGCACAAAGAAAGTGTTCTAGCTACATTGCATCCATGATTCTCTTCTGTCTCTGGCCTCCCCTAGACCACCAGTCACTCTCCATGAGCTAGGCCAAGCCAGGTTACCTCCAGGTATTCTGGCACCCTATGGCCTTCTGTAGCATCAAAAGCAAGCATCATAATGCACTGCCCATGTTTCAATCCTTTCAAAGAAAAATGCTTTAAAACATTCAGAAAAGAATCTCAGTTGGCTCCTGTATATCAAATCTCTTTTGCAAAATAACATTTTGATGTGTTAAATGTAAATCAATTGGAAGCACATAGATTCAATAGGTCCTAAAATGTGCTCAGGCTTAAAAAATAAAAAAATAAAAGAAGAAAAAACTTCTTTAGTGTGGAGTCTGGGAACATTTTATTGCTGCAAGGTATTGGAACACAAACTATTTGTTTTGCCTTCCAGAGAATCTGAACTAAATCAGCTCTGATAGGACTTCTGGACCCTTCTCCACTCTAGTTTCATCCCTGTCTTCTGACTTAAACTCAAGAAAACTATAGCACAAAGTCACTAACTATCATTAGGAAGGGAAACAATTATCTCATCCAACTCGGGAATATTGTTTGCAAATGGCTCCCTTCTGTGTTCCAGAACACATTCTAAAAAACTAAAAGCTTGAACCAGGATTTGGGATGATAGGTAGACACTCTGGTCTAACCACCTGGTCTACCAGACACTACCAGAGACACTCTGGTCTCATTGATGTAAAATATATAATTTAATGAGAGAGAAATCACTTCTCTAAAGGAATTCCAGTTGAAAACTAAATTAAGAAGAGTACATGGAATAAATTACTGAAACTGGTATTGGCAAACAAAACATAACCACAGTCAGATGGTACCTAGCCATATACATTTCTACATGCGATAATGTATTTATAAATGTTGATAATAATGGTTATAAAGTAACAGTGATATTCTGTCCATTGCTACTATTCACTAACAACAAGCTTCTGTTTATCAGTTCCATTTAGTGAGAGTGTCTGACTTACTGTTTTATTGTTGTGAAGAGCCACCATGACCAAGGCGACTTATAAAAGAAATTATTTAATTGGGAGCTTGCTTCAAATTTTAGAGGGTTAGTCTATCATGAGGGGAAACATGGCAACACAGCATGCATTGCACTGAAGCAGGAGCTGAGAGTTTTAGTCACATCAGCAAGAAGGGGGTGGGGGGAGAGAAAGAGAAGAGGGCTTTGAAACTTCAAAGACTACCCCCAGTGGCACTACTCCTCATCCTACCTAAATCCTCCCTAAAGAGTCTACCAACATAGGATCAAATATTTAAATACATATAATAAGCCTATGAAGGCCATTTTCATTGAAAGCACCACAGTTAGGGATTGCAATAAGCATTTTATATCCATTAATATAATTTGTCTTATTTAAGCTACCACACAGTGCTGCATGATAAGTGCTATTAGTCTTGTTTGGAAGATATATTCTGGCTATGAATATCTCTATTTAATAGGGTGCATTCTCCCTTCTTTTTTGACACTTTCCAGATAAAAAAGCATGTCCACGCCTTATTCTTTATCTCCTTTCTGATAAAAATCCATGTTCCTTATTCTGTAGGAAGCCAAACTCTGGCCTCTGGCCAGTTTAGGTGTTCAATCCATATTACTAACTAAATGACTTTGTCATTTGGTATTGGCTATCAGAGACATACATAAGCAGCACTCTTGGTGCCTTGGTACCTTCCAGAATTAGATAAGAACCCATGCATTTAGCTGTCTCAAAGTGCATCTTTTAACCCCTATTGTACCGAGACAGGTGTCTATAGCAGTCTTGGCCAGGAGACAAATCTCAGATATAATCAACTGCACTACATAGTGATTGCCATCACCACTTTGATAATGAAGCTTTCCTACATGGTCAAGCCAGATTACTTCTACCTTCCTCCTTGTTTACTAAGGAAGAACCTCTGTCATCCTCAGTTTATATCTTCCACCATTTTACCAACAGTATTAAACTCACCTTAATTTGAGTTTCTATCCAAGCTAAGTAAGATCAATAAATCACCTACAGTTAGTATGCCCAAGTGTTGTAAAATCTAGATAAGTACTATGAGAGAAAACTCAGAATCAAGAGACTAAATTCAGAAAGACAATTTCACATGCTTTCTCTCATATGGGGGAATCCAGAATTTCAAAAATAAAACCTCGGGCTGGAGAGATGCCTCAGTAGTTTAACAGCACTGGCTGCTCTTTGGGAGGACCCCGATTTTGTTCTTAGCATTCATCTGTTGGCTCTCAGCCAGTTCTATCCCCAGTCCTAGGAAATCTGATGCCTTTGTCTGGCCTCTGCAGCTACTGCTTTCACAGGGTGCGCAGACATACATGCAGGCAAACCACTCATACAGACAATGAAAACAATTTTTATTTTACAGAACTGAATCAGAGAGGCACCTATTTAGAAAGTAGAAAAAGTCCAATGAAAATTGAAAGAAGAAACATAAAAAGAGTAAAGGAGGTAAACATTGAAAGAGTAAACATAAAAAGAGTATAAGATCAAAGAATATCATAATTATATACTTGGTGATGGCATAATGAAGCTACCATTTTGTACACTGACTATATGCTAACACAAAACATATAAATGAAATATATTTATATAAATTCATATTAAAAGTCAAATTGTTGCTTACAGTGAAATAGACAAAGGTTTGTTGGCATATACTTCAAGGAGTACAGCCTCTCCAAAATACACACACACACACACACACACACACACACACACACACACACACCATCTTAGAGTTTCCATTGCTCTGAAGAGACACCATGACCAAGACAACTCTATAAGATTTGTCTACAACATTTAATTGCGGCTGGCTTACCCATTATCATCAAGGCAGGAGCATGGCATCATCCAGGCAGACTCGGGAGGTGCTGAGTATTCTACATCTTCACATGAAGGCCACTAGCAGAAGACTGTTTCCAGGTAGCCAGGAGGAGGATCTCAAAGCCCACCCCTACAGTGACACACTTCCTACGAGACCACACCAACTCCAACAAGGCTACATTTCCTAATAGTGCTACTCCCTGGGACATTCAAACCAATACACACGCACACACACACACACACACCCTGAGTGCAAATTCTCTAGTTGCACCTTCTACTCACCTTTGTTACAGTATAAAAACTTCTCATTTCTCTCAGCTTCTGGTGTTTTATTTCAGTTTTTCTTCCTGTCATGTGTAAGAAGAAGAAAGCAATAGTAGCAATTCAATGCAGTATTAATCAGATTGCATGAAACAGTGGAACTAAAACTTTCAAAATTGTCTAGTCTTTACAAGATGCTTATTAATTTGGAGCATGGCTATTTCCAAGAACTTTTACTGGATTCTTATGATTTTCAGAATAATTTTTTAAAATTAGTGTTCTTAGTGGTCAGTCTTGAAATCATGTATATACAAGCAACACCAAAAAGTCTTAATGAACTGTACTTATACATTCAGGCATTTATATATATTCACAATAAAAATCAAGGAAAAAAGGCCCTGAATTTGAAAGTAAGTAATGTGGGAGTGGAAGGAGTAAAGTGACATAATTGGATCTTAACTAAAATTTAAAATTATTAAGAAAAATATAATGTTTTCCATTCAAGGTGATCTAACCCAACAGTCCTCTCTGCTCTCTTCCCCATCCATGTAAGATAAAAGTCTGACTTCTAATTACCAATTAGTAAACATGCAAATCCCTTTACCAGTTGAAGTTAGAAGCGCCATTAGTGTGTGATACAATAAGATGTTACAGAAGAAGCAGTGTCCTGCATCTAAACATGTCTGGAATCCTACTTCTGCCATCTCTTAGTTATGTGATCTTGTACAGTATCTATATTAGACAGACCTAAAATAGACTGACAAATATCCCATACACATTTATAGTGAAGATTAAATTTGGTGTAATAGATAAATCACCTGGTTCAAACAAAGTATTCCTAAACTGCTTGTTGTATCTTAGCTAAATGGAGATTGTCACGGGATATTCCTGACCAACTCCTACTGGAGAATAATTATTGAATCAAATACGTTCTAGAACACACTCATCCATTTATGTTGCATGACAAGATTTTTTTCTGAGAAGAAGCAACTCACAGGTCTACTCACCCCAGATAGGAATCTCACAAGTGAATATTGGACAGATATCACCAAAGTCCAATTTTGTGAACCTATGAATTTCACTGGGGAATATGGGCATGGTGTTACTTACAGGAGAAGAAATTATTTAAATAAAACTGCATCATCAAAGTCTACTCCAACATGGGTAACGATTCACAAATCTGGGAACTTGGAGCATATAACACAGCCTGCAAACAGTTCAACAATTTGAAGAGTACCTCTTCCAAGTGACTCAGTTGTTCTAGGTTTTTTTTTCCCCATGGAGATCAGATGATTTCTGCTTCATGCAAGCAGCTGGTTTGGTCTGAGTATTCTTTGTACCTTGTCTTGTCTAAGGGTCTTCTTTGAAGCTTGACTCCCATGAGAGTGGCTTTACAACTTCTTTATTGCTTACCCTGGCACTGAGAGAGGAATAAGGAATCTGGTCAGTTTCAGGGACTTCCTGAAGCTATTTGAATTATTTACCTTCTGTCTTAAGGAGCTTCCCCAAAGGAGAGAATGCATCAGTCTGGGAATAAGCAACTTCAAAACAATAAACTTTGTATTTATAATAAAATTGAAAATGAGGTAAGCATATTGCTTATCAGAAACAGACTGGCATTCCAAGCAACTGAGTTAAAATACCAGCTCCTCTACTCACCCTGCAGGCATAAGTTTTGGACAAATTTCATGACTTCTCCATGCATCTGCTTCCTTGCCATCAGTAAAATGGTGATAGTTAAAAAAAATACACAATAAGCTTCTAAACCTACTAGATAAATATTCAATAAATGCTGTCTTAGGTTATAGTATACAGGCTATGAGTAGCTGTGGCTAAAAGAGGACATGAATATGGGTATCCTAAAGCCCTCTGTTTATGTAGCTTTGGAAATAAATGTTCCAGCTCAATTTTCTATCCAGTCCAAGAATGTATAGAACTTATCACCACCTAACACATTTATCAAGGGGAACTACATTGTCTTAAAATGTTACTTCTTTAAAGTTGCAGGCTTGAAGGATGGTTCCATGGGAAAGAGTGCTTGCTGCTCAAGTATGAAGTTCTTAGTTTAGATCTCCAGCACCTATGTAAAAACCCATGCATGATCATATGTGGCTGCAACCCCAACACTTGGAGGAACAAAGACAAGAGAATTGTGTGGGATTGCTGGTCACCAGCCTAACTAAAACATAAATTCAAAGTTAAATGAGAAACTATCTCAGGGGAATAAGCATTAGATGAAGACATTTGGGAACCACTGGTACATGGGTAAAAGCCGTTACACATGCATGAACCACGTATACTCATACGCCGAGAGACAACGTAAAAATTTAAACAACACTAACTCTATTCCAGACATCCAAGCTTTCTCTTGTATTGATTTAAAATGTACCACCCAGAAGGATGAGATCAGTCCTAGAAACAAGAGACAAAAAGATAGATTATACCAAAGATTAAACTATAATTTAAGACACAGGGTTGTTGCCAGGAAGAGAATTAGAAATATTAGAACCCTATCTACCCCCTGAAGTGCACCTCCACCTGGAGGCAAATAAAATTAGGTCAGAGCTTAAGGATGGGACCCAACCTAAAATGTCGTGGTTCTACAAGAATGAGAAGTTATCTCTGTTTCCCTCCCCTTCCCACAAGAGGAAGGGCCTTGTGAGCACACAGCTATAAAGCAACCTTTTGCAAGCTGAGAAGAGTTCTCTCACTAGAAATTGAATTTCCTGCTGCACTTAAGCTTGAACCAGCCTACATCAACTAACATAGGTACTGTGAGGATTAAGCAAGGCACTATATATAAAGTGTCAGGCATGGGTCCAGCATTCAGAGCATAATTATTTTTATTGTTAGTTCTTAGTTAGGTCCTGAGCAACTATAGTAAGGAAATCAAATCATTTTTCCACATGAAGCTGGTCAGATAATTAGAGACAGATGGCATGGAGGACCCACTACAGTACTTTGCCAGACATATCCAGTATTTGCCTCTTAATTTAGAATCATTTCATATGCCTGTTTCCTAACTACACTGTACGCTCCCTGAGAGCAGAGACCATGGTTTAATTCTTCCTGTAGTTTCATTGCCTAGTTACATAGAAGTGAGGCATAAACATGGAGCAAATGAGTGGATGATCATACTGCTGTAACCTGTTAGTGGGCATTTGGAAGCCTTGGGGCCACAAACACTTTTCTTCTTTACTCCCATACAGCATCTTGCACTTCCATTCAACTCTTTACCTAACAGCAAGCCTGTTGCCCCTCAGCCACTGAACACACTGTAGAACTGAGCAGAGAACGACCAACCATGATTGTCAAAAGAATCTCTCTGAGCCTATGAGCTTCTGACTCCTGGTGGCTGCCAAATTACAACTTGTGTTACTTATTGAAAGGCATATTGTGCTCTGCCTCAGAACATTCCCCCATTAAAAAGGCAATGTCAAATCCCAGAGGGGGGTCACATTAACTCAATGCTAACGTTGTACAAGTCACTGTCAAACTTCTCGTCTCTATTCTATTACTTTGAGTGAAATGACTACAGCTGTTTTTGCACACAGCTGATGGGCAGCATATTAGAAATAATTTACTAAATGATTTTATAAATCTTTTGGAAGAACAAAGTCAACTGGGACACTTACTGTTATTTGTGCATATGTGTAGCTAAATTACTTTTCTTTGTATGAAGTCAGTCTAGGTGTGGAATGGGAGTTGATGAAGTTGTAATCAACTGGGTTTGGTTATATAGTGCAATCCTATCAAAAAAAAACAGAACCTATTATCAACAAGGTGACATTTCATATTTCAAAACAATTTCTGAGAAGATGCAGAAGAGAACAAAGACAGAAAAAGGAAGAACACTGATCAAGGGGCAAAGGATCAGGCAGAAGGAACATCACACAGGTGGATCAAGAGGAAGAGAATGAGAACAGAATCGGAATCAGTGAAAGAGAGTGGTGGCAACCAAGAGAGCAACAGCAGTTTGAGAGGGAAAGCTGCCTGTTGCCGGAAGAAAACTTGGATGTATGTCATAGACACGTGCATATTTCTCTTAAACACTATGGGGCAGATTTGTCTGCAGTCAAACTCTTCTGGTCATTTCCTCATGTGATTTATGGGGTGTGTACAAGTATACTAATAATAGCAGTGACAGCTAGTATTCATTTAGTGTTACCATAAGCCAATACCTTACTGAAGTAATCTATTAAATTTTCACAACCTCTTCATGAGATAGGTACTATTATTTCCAATGGACAAATGGAGAAACTGAGTCTCAGGAGGTTACACAAAGAAGTCAACATTGAACAGTGTAGAAACAGAACCCTGGTTTAAATTTCTATTTAAGAAACACTGCTCACCTTGTCAACTGATTAGATTAGGGCTTGAAGTAATTCCTGTCCATTTTCTCAATCATGACAATATTTTTATGAACTCTAAGCTCTGATCATAGCTAAACATGTTTTGTTTTGTTTTTCCTTAAAAAGAAGCAGCCTTTTCATACTGGAATCTGATTTCCTAAATTTTGGCCTACACCTTTCACCATTTCCATCAAGCATGCAGGAACAGGTAGCTCTAAGAGATGGCAAGTAGAGTGTGGGAGACGATGAGGAGGGGCAAGAATGTTAATGATTTCAGAGAGCTCAGCTGTGGAAGCAGAGCTATGTGGTTGGACACTGCATCACATGTCTCTTCTGTTAGATAACCTTTTCTTGTATAGCCACCAAAAGCCCCCAGGGCCTGTATTAAGGAAAGCAGAGGCTGAAATGGCCTGGTAGCACCTGCTGCCTTCTCTACAGGACAGTAGATTGGGATTCACAGGCTCCTTGGAGCACTCCCAGACAAGAGCCCTCCCTTTGAAATACGAATTCCTCCACTGAAGGACACTGGCTCCTCCTGCAGGTTTCTCCTGGAAATGACCTCTGTTTTTCTTTCTGCTGTTGTCCTTCCCACTGGAGATAAAAGATCCACCCCAGGCAGTCATCCTCACCCTCCTACTTCTGTCCCCTCCACAGAGAGAAGAGAGAATCACTGAGGCTATGGCCAGCTCCCTCTTCTGCTCCTGGCCAATTACTCTGGGCCTAAGCAGCAACCCTGTTGGAGGGAGGTTTGATGAACTATTCATCACACTCCTAAATAATTCAGTTCCCTTTGAGAACAAGCAGCCCACAGGAGCTGTGAGGTTTTCTTAAGTTGACACCTTGTGAGAGATGAAAACTAAATCCAAAGCTCCCTTTTAGAAAAACCCCAGTTGCTTATATGCCAATTGCTGCCTTTCTCTAACACCATGCTCAGTGCCTCCTTTTGGCCCCATTCCCTATTCTATTGCTGGTTTCTATTGTTTCTGGTTCTCTTTTTATTATTCAAATAGTACTCAGTATGATCTGCTGGTGCAGACCTTTGAACTTTATCCTCAGCTCCTCTAGTGGCAAAACATTCAGTGAGTACATTATAACCCAGTTCCCTTTGGGATGCAGAAACAATGCATAGGCACAAGCCCTTGCAAAGCTCTCTCTCTCTCTCTCTCTCTCTCTCTCTCTCTCTCTCTCTCTCTCTGTGTGTGTGTGTGTGTGTGTGTGTGTGTGTGTGTGTGTGTGTGTGTGTGTGTGTAAAATGCAACACACACAGCAGAGCATTTCAGAGTACAGGATGTGTCACTTTCTTCTGATTTTAGGTTCCCTGACAGGATTCCACTGCTTGCCATTCTACAAATCTCATGTTTTCCACTTCTCTGACTTCTTTAGTGAAACCTCCTCAGATCTCTCTTTCAGATCAGCTGGTGTCAAACACACTGAATCATGTGAGGCCTCTCTGCCTGTATCCTCAGACATCCATATACACTGGTAACCAGTACACCAAGAGATGGGGCTTGTAAAGGTGTAAAAATCTCAGGCTGAGACTAATTATGTTCTCTGGTATTGGTACTGCCTCCTCCTGCTGATTTTACATTTCTGGGGGTTTTGATTTCACCATGGCACCTCACCTCATCTGCTATAAAGCAGCAGCAAGGGAAGAGAGCAATACTGATCAAGGACCTAGCTCCCTCCACTCTCACACTGACTTTTGTTTACTAACCATTTTCTTCCCTCCTACCAGCATAGCTTCTAGACAACACATTAGGTTAGAATCAGAGATAATAAAAGGATTTATAGAAAACACTTAAAAGTCACATACCTCAAAATAGTTTTAACTCCCCAAATCACCCTGATTTGATAACACAGCACATAAGAAAATAAATACAATTAGACTTTGTACTGAAGTTATCCAGCAGAAACCTTCACTCATCAAGGCAAACAAGGAACCAGCTTAAGGCATGTCTCCATTTAGGCAAAATAATGAGAAAATTCAAATGTCTAAAATACCTTCTTCTTAAAGCTAGTTGCTCTGTTGCATTGAAAAACTGGTTCAAGATGTTTATATTTGTCAACAATGTTTCTATTTTGTAAGACCAGGATGAGTTTAATTAGCAGAGTTGATTGGTATAAAATAATATGTAGGCTCCCACCCCTAACCAAAAAGCTAACAGCAATTGATACCCAGTTGCCAAGGAAGAATAAGTTTACTCTAAAGTAGGCCACATGCAGCCCAGAAGTAGCTGGCTAATACAAAACAAAATCAATGGTATTGCTGCAGGCTGTTCCATTTTCCTCTGTTAGAGCTTTTTGGTTGGTTGGTTGGTTGCTTGGTTGGTTGGTTGGTTGGTTGGTTGGTTGGTTGGTTGGTTGGTTGGTTTTTGTTTTATTGCTCTTTCACTTGTAGATTTGGGCATCCATTTTGTGGGGTTTTGTGTGTATGTGTGTGTGTGTGTGTGTGTGTTGGGAGGAGTTTCTTGGTTTAAGGCATTTTATTTTGTTGTTGTTGTTTAAAAAGAGACAGAAAGAAAAAGCATTGAGTTGGATGGGTTGGGAAGAGCTGGGAGGAGCTGGAGGAGAGGAAAATGTGATCAGAATACATTGTATGAAAAATTATATTTTACAGTTTAAAATAAATAATTTTCTGCAGCTAAAGATTCAACAGCACTGACGAGTCTAGAGTATAGTCAATATCCCAGAACTAAGCATAGCTTGAAGTACACTGTGAACAAGTCCAGAAAGCTCCAATAGCTGGAAATCTCCCACTATCTCAATGTCATAACTATGTATCAGTTTCAAAGCAGTGATATTTCCCTAAATTACAAAGAATAGAGCTTTCATTGATCGAATATGGTATTCATGATGATTGTTTTAACTTGCATAATGAGGGTTTTTGGAAATATTATTGTGTATCTATGAGGGCATTTCTACATCTAGTAGATTGTGAACTGAAACACTAGATCTCAAGCTTCCATTTTCAGAATTGAGCTTATACACCCAGTTCTCTGGGTCTCCAGGATTCCAGCTGAAAATCTTTGTACTTCTTAGCCTCCATAATCAGTTAAGCCAAGACTCTTTCTCTGTGTGTGTGTATATGTACATGTGTATTCATGTGTGTGGTTATGTGTGTGTGTGTGTGTGTGTGTGTGTGTGTGTGTGTGTGTGTGTTTGAGAGAGATGGGAGGGGCATATGGAAAACATACTCTAGTCTATGAAAAAGCACCAGAGATAGACTTAGACACCACATTGACTAAAATCAAATCTTGCTAGTAACCAACTGTGTGGTCTTAGGTGAGTAACTTAGCTTTCCTATACCTCAGTTGTACCACCTACAACACAGCACCATTAGAGTCCTACTAAACTAAGAATGATGGGATTAGTAATATGTGTAAGGGCTACATAATGGTGCTTGGCATGTGAAAATATCTACACTTATGTCATCATGAGAATATATTTCAGAAACTATAATTGTAGAACATTTTAATGGGGTATGATAGTATGAATAAAGAAAATTTTAAATTAAGAAATCATTTCATATTATATTCCTATATATCTCTTGAAAAATGACAGATAGAGGTCACATGTAAGCAAACTAGACTCCTTGGGCCAAATCTGGCCCACAGCTTGTTTAGTACAGCCTATGAGTTAAAAATGATCTTCACATTTTTAAATCTTGGGAAACAGTCACAAGAAAAATATTTTTGACATGTGATAATTACATGAAATTCAAATTTCAGGTCTATAAATAAAACTTTATTGGAACACAGCCATACTCAGCCATTTCTGTCTGTGACTGCTTTTCTCCTGTAGCAACAAAGCTGAAAGAGACTACATGGCCCAGAAAGCCTAAAATATTTACTCTCTGTCACTTTATGGAACAAAAGTTTTGCAATCCTTCCTTTAAGTCACTATTTCTTTGTTTGTTTTCCAATTTTTATAAGATATTTTCTTCATTTACATTTCAAGTGTTATCCAGAAAGTTCCCTATACCCTCCCCCTCCCGGCCCTGCTCCCCTACCCACTCACTCCCACATCTTGGCCCTGGTGTTCCCCTGTACTGGGGCTTATAAAGTCTGCATGACCAAGGGGCCTCTCTTCCCAATGATGGCCAACCAGGCCATCTTCTTCTATATATGCAGCTAGAGACATGAGCTCAGGGGGTACTAGTTAATTCATGTTATTCTTCCACCTATAGGGTTGAAGACCCCTTCAGCTCCTTGGGTACTTTCTCTAGCTCCTTCCTGGGGAGTCCTGTGTTCCATCTAATAGCTGACTGTGAGCATCCACTTCCGTGTTTACCAGGCACTGGTATAGTCTCCCACGAGATAGCTATATCAGGGCCCTTTCAGCACTATCTTGCTGTCATATGCAATAGTGTCTATGTTTGGTGGCTGATTATGGGATGGATCCCTGGCAGCCGCAGTCACTGGGTCCATCCTTTGGATTCAGCTTCACACATGCTCTCTGTAACTCCTTCAGTGCGTACTTTGTTCTTAAATACGCATGCTGGGCCCATAAATCACTATTTCTTAGAATCAAAATCATCAATATGAATCATGTAGCAGAAAAGCCAATTTGCTAGGCAAATTCACTGAATACATAGTAGGGCCGAATAATAACCTTTATTTATCAAAACTCTCTTAAAGGCTCCATCTTTACTCTGAACTCAGATTTAAGTAAACCATCTGAATATACTCATTCCTCTTGTAATATCATTTAGTATTAGCAAATATTATCTGTACAAAATACTAGGCTTTATAGTGATCTTTTCATGGATGAATTCAATGTACATAGAACACATTCAGCCTCCTTTTACCTATATTATGTGTCCATCTCATATGTCCCTGTTCTCCCTTCCTCTCTAAAAGGCTCCCTTCTGCTTTCATTTTCTGCTTATTTCTTCTAGATTATTCATGTGAGAAAAGACATGTGATAATTGTGTTTCTGAATCTGGCTTATTTCACTTAATATAATAATTTCTAGTTCCATCTGCCCTGCTGAAAATGACATTATTGCATTTTTTATAAAATAAAACTCTATTGGATATCTGGATCACGTTTTCTTTGTCAGTTTATGAGTTCATTATCACCTAGAATGAATCTATACCATGGCTGTTGAAGATAGTGCTATAGTAGACATTGATGGGCAGGTATAAACTGACTCTGTGCTATGCTGATTTAAATTCCTTAGAGTCAAAACTAAGATAACCAGAGTGTAAGTCAGATCTAGTTTCAGTTGATTGAGGAGCCTTCCTTCTGACTTCTATTGTGACTACACTAACTTATATTCCCATAAAAAGTGATTACCTCCTAAATTCTACTGACACTTATAATAATTATAATAATATAAAGTCAATAATTTCCACTGGAGTTAGTCTCAGATACCCCACAGCATAGTTAACATTTTCACATACATGACTAACTGATACTTTTAATTTTACATTAAAAGAGCTGGACTTGGAATTCTCCAGTTCCTCCCTGCTCTGGCAAACTTTTTTACTTGCAGATTTCCCATCAAATTTGAAGGGCACTCATGACTAGTAACTGAGGTCAACAACCTAGAAGGTTTTTTTTTTTTTTGCTTTTCTGTCCCTTAATTTCTCATCAATCAGAACTAACAGGAAGAATCCATTCAGCCTCCAAATTCTAAGGAATCAACCTTTTCCATTAACGTCTATTAACATCATACTAGTCTAAAACCTTGGCACAGCTCAGCTGGCCATTGCAGTCAATGTGGAAATGTTCTATCCCCTTCCGCCTGGTAAACTTGAATATTCCAAAATGGAAATTCATGGCTTTCATAGAAAAATATAATAGACATATGTTAAGTATCTTAGTCATTCACTAATTAAAGAAGAATTAGGAAAGATTTTCAATCGAGTCAGAAAACCATTTGAGAGACTAATAGGTAATTTTAGAATATGAATGTTAAGATAAATTTAAAACCCAGGGTTAATATCTAAGAAGGCCACAACTATAATCAATGGAGATATATGTAATCTATAGCTATATCATGAATCTCTGTCTATATCATGAATCTATATCTATATCTAAATTAACTTTCACCAACAGAGACATAAAATAGCCCAAACAAACAAACAAACAAACAAAAAAGTTTAGGCCAGCAATATACCACATGAAAGCTTCATAATATCTTTTGATACACTACATTTCCATGTAGAGACTACTATCCCACCTAGCAAACCAATGGATAATTTTAAAGGACAAACAGGGACACAAAGCTAAAATACAAATCCCCTTATTACATTGTACAGGACTCTGGTCCTGAACCCTACCACTGCCTCTTCTAGATACCTTCCTGCTGTTCTGAACCCTACCACTGCCTCTTCCAGATACCTTCCTGCTGTTCTGGCTGTCCTTGATATTTCTACACTTAACCTGAAACATTGAGCTCTTTCTAACTCAAGGTTTTTTTTTTTTTTTTTTTTTTTTCAAGTGCCCTTCCTTTACTTGGATATTACTTAGATATCTTTGTGGTAGAGAACTTAGGTTAACTATAGCTCCAAAACACTTTGGTTGCCAATCTCTTCATTATCTTAGTCTCTTTTATGACTCTTTATAGCATTGGTCACTATAGGTTTCAGTTTGCCTCTGATCTTATTTATCTCTTTCCCCATTAGAAGGTAAACAACACAAAGAAAATATTTATTTTCCTGGCCATACACAAGTGCCTCATCCCCTCCCTTCCCTTAATGCTCAGTGTAGTACTTAGCAAAAAGTCACTGACCCACAAATATTTGTTAAGTCCATCCACTTATGAGTTCTTGAATTGATGCTATCATTACATGACAACTTTGTTATTGAGAAAATTCTTTCTCTCCTTAGAGTTTCAAATGGTACCATCAAGGTGGTAATATATATATATATATATATATATATATATATGTGTGTGTGTGTGTGTGTGTGTGTGTGTATATAATGAGTTCTCATGTGGCACTCAGCATAGTACTCTGCAATATATATAGAAACATATCTGTATAAATATATATATATATATACATAAACATATATATATATATATATATATATATATATATATATATAAAAATTTATACATATATATATAATGCCAAGTGTCACATGAGCAGTAATAATAATAATAATAATAATAATAATAATGTTTCAGTAACTAGATTTTACTGAGTCCTTACTATGTACAAGTATTCTAAAAAACGTATATATAGATAAATAAAATCATATAACTGAATAGACATATACAGCAATGGGGAGTGGGGGACAGTGCATCCACTAGAAAGTCATAGGAACCAGGGATGTGAGAGGCTCCCAAGAGCCATGAGAATGATCTTAACTGAAATGCCCAACAGTAAGGAGATAGAACCTGAAAAGAACACCTCTAATATATAGACATGGCCCCCAGTAGAGGGATGGGGCCACCCACCCATTTCAAAATTTTTGACCCAGAATTGTTCTTGTCTAAAGGAAATGCTGGGAAAAAATAGAACAGAGACTAAAGGAAAGGCCATCCAGAGACCGCCCCAACTTGAGATCCATCCCATGCACAGATACCAAACCCTGACCCTATTGCTGATTACCATGTTGTGCTTGCAGACAGGAGCTTGGCATGACTGTCCTCTGAGAAGCTATACCAGCATCTGACAGAGACAGATGCAGATACTGACAAGTAACCATTGGGCTGAGGTAGGGGACCACTATGGACGAGTTAGGGGAAGGATTGAAGGAGCTGAAGGGGATTGCAAACCCACAAGAAGAACAACAGTATCAACTAACTGGATACCTCAGAGCCAGAGACTAATCCACCATCCAAAGAACATACATTGGCTGGTTCATGGTCACTGTTACATCTATAGCAGAGGAATGCCTTGTCTGGCCTCGGTGGGAGGGGATACACTTGCTCCTGTAGAGGCTTGGCGCCCCAGAGAAAGGGGATGCTAGAAGAGTGAGATGGGAATGGATGGGTAGGAAGGGGAGCACCCTGTTAGAGGTGAAGGACAGGTGGGATGGGAGACAACATTTGAAATGTAAATAAATAAACTAAGTAATAATAATAATAAAAATAAAACCAGGAGTAAGGTACTGTCAATTCTACTCCTGGGAAAAAATTAGCAATACTCCAGTCACTACATGGAGATAGTTAAATGCTACTGGAATGTAGATAACCTCATTGTGGAGAAAAACTTTTAGAAATAGATATGAATTGAGCTGAGCCTCAAATAATGGTCAGTATTTAGGTAATTGAAGATGACAAAGTATATCATTCCAATAAACAATAACATAAGCAAGCCTGCTGGCAATAGCATATCAAAATCTCAAGACAGAGTAGAGTGATTTCACCAGACTCAACTTGTCTGGTGAAAATGAGACATAAAGGAAAGTAGCAAACATACTAAACAGGAATTGGAGTGTCATGTTGAAGAGTATGGCTCTGTTCCTTAAGACACTGAGAATATGTTGAAAAATTTGAACGCATTCAAATTTTCTATCCAATAAGATTAATGTGGCAATTGAGAAGCCATTGCTAAAACCCAGGTGTGATACAGCTGGTGTAAAACCCAGATGTAAGTGTATAATGGAGTGGTTACAAGAAAAAAACTAAATCAGAGAATGAATTATCTGTAATCAGTGATTAGATTTGTCTTTAGATGGGTATTATAAAGATGATCCCTGTTTTCCAGTTAGGGAAAATGGGGGAAAAATGAGAAATTGTTCTGTGGTAAATGAAATGAAGTTTGGGAAAATGTTAGAATCATTCAAAGTAACAGAACTACCAATTTAAGAAAACTTATAGTATTGTAAATTTTATAGTGATTCTGATTTAAATTCAACAGCATATTGGCTGCATTATCAAGTAGGCCTTTATAAGAACATAATATTGCTATAATCACTTAAAAGGGCAAAAACACCCCATTTGGTGAAAGATAGGAAGTACAGT
Source organism: Mus minutoides (assembly GCA_902729485.2). NCBI lineage: Eukaryota > Metazoa > Chordata > Mammalia > Rodentia > Muridae > Mus > Mus minutoides. Next base: position 419,739 of record LR753329.1, on the reverse strand, counting down.
TTGAAAATTCATTAATTAGGATTCTGTTTACCATTTTATTGTTAAGTCTAATAGCTTGTTTGAAATAGTCTCCTGACTTCATTAAAGTAATTATTGCCTGTCAGTAAATGATGGGTTTGGAGTTCTGCACATATGCTAGAATTTCACGCATCTTGCACTTCACAGTAGGAACCCAGTCTTAGTCAACACTTTCTTGCTCTGACATCTGCACTCAATTCAGTGCATAGGGTCTTACTTAAGCAAAGACATAATATTCCTTCAAAATAAAAATGTAAACAGGATTAAGGAGTTCATATATGTTAACTTGATCCCTTACCATGAGTATACTGGTTGTATCATCTGCATCAGTCTGTCAGCATTAGCAAAATAAGGAACAACAATCACAAGAATCAAACCATATCTCAGGCTGAAGGAAAATTTCCAAGCCAAGAGAAGATCTTGCCAGCCCTGTGACATTACACAGAGGCCTATGATTAGAACAAAGTTCTCAGTAAGAGGTAAAGAGCTTAAGTACAAACAGCCATAAAACAGAAATCATGAAATGTAGTTAGTATTTTAAACTATCTATTCAAAACTTGCCCTGGTGATTTGAAGAAAAAATGACCCTCATATGCGCATATATTAGAAAACTTGGTTCCTAGTTGGTGGGATTATTTGGGAAGGATTAGGAGGTGTGGTCTTGAAGGATGTGTATCACTGGGGGTGAGTTTTAAGGTTTCAAAAAGCTCATGGTCTTCAAAGTTATTTCTCTTTTTCTGCCCCATGTTTATGTACCAGATGTAGATTCTCAGCTATTACCTCAGCATCCTGCCCTCATACTCCCCACCATGATGGCCATGGACTCACCAGCTGGAATTATTAAGTTCCAATAAACTCTTTCTTGTATAAGTTGCTTTGTTAGTGGTGGTCTCTTCAGAGCAGTAGAAAAGTATCTCTGAAGCTATATCTCTAGCCCTAAGATAACATGCACAAGCAGTTGGATGAAAAAAAAGAAGTTAGAAGGAGAGTGATAAGTAAACTTGGGCACACATACATAAAATGTCTGAGTATATACAAATAGTGCCTATTTTTTATTTCCCCATTCAGGTCATGCCAGCTCCTCAACAATTTTGTTGCTTGTCTATTTTCATTTGTCATAGTACAGTATCCATAGGCAGGACTACTATACGTATGATTTTTTTAAAAAGTAGATGACTTACTCACCACTAATAAAAGGAAGAGAGAACTATATGAACAGGGCTTATGAGGCTACAAAGGGATATTCTGGACACCAGGCATATAAAATCAGGGGTAAACTTCCATTCAAAACTGAGAGAAATAGACATAGGCCAAGAGAAACTAGTGCCAAGGAAACAAAATGAGACTGATTAAGGGGATCTGAGTTCCAGGTTCTGCTTTATGTTGCAACTACCTAGCCCAATACTTTGACATATTCCACATGGATCCTGATTATACCAGGAAGGAAGAGTGAGGGAAGATTAAAAAAATAATAGTAATTAAGTGGCCTAATCTTCAAATTAAGTTGTCATGATAATAAAAGGCAACAATTGACTCTCTTAAATTTTCAGTAATAAAATACTGTAAAACTACCAACCCCAGAAGTCTGTTGTATAATCCTAATTGCAGCAGGATTTTAGCTTTTTTCAAAGATCAGGGAATCTCCAAATACATGTGATTAAATAATCATTTACAGTTATGTGTTTTACAAAAACACATGACCAAATTTTGTCAGAAATTATCCTTCATATTATAAGTATCAAAATAAATCTGTCTTGTCTTCTCCTTGAATGAATAATCCTGTCATGTGTTCTTAAATAGCTAAAGACTGCCACATATCTTAGACTAGATTTTCAGAACAGGACCATAAGATAATAGTGGAATTTTATGCAGTGTGTTAGAGAGATGGTCTCAGGAGGGACTTGTGTGAGAGGGGAGAGAAGGCAGACAGAAGCACATTACTGAGCAGGTCATCATTGTTGGCTGTACTCACTGTGAGCTCCCTTGCCAAACCCATTAGAGAATTCGACAAAATATTGCATAGAGCTGGGTGTAGGGTTGTGCACAAATTCTTTGCTAAAGGCTACTTAGATAATGTGAGAGGGGTTCATGTTAACTCCTCAGCATAGTCTCTAGGCACTCCAGACACCAAAGAAAGGATTTAGTCCATAAGTCACAGGTGTTCATGGTTAAAATATCAGGGGACTATGCACAGAAAAGGTGAGCACCCAAGACATATGCATGGAGCACAAACTGTCTGCTGTAGCACACAACTTCCAAAGATGAAAAAAAAAAGAAGCTCAAGGGATAACATTGCAAGGGATCATTTACTGTTATAATTCTTTGAGTCCATTAAGATGACATATAAGACTGTTCTAATTGCTACAATATGCAAATACTAGTGATGATAAAACTTGAAATTAAAGTTTCAAGAAGGCAAAGACCAAGGGTGTCTGTGATGCTAATATAAGCTCCTGCTTATCATCACTGTGTCTGGCACACAGAAAGCTCTCTAATCAATCAATATTGGTTGAATCAATGCAGAAGCCAGAAAGCATAATCAAAGGATATTCGATTCAGTTCATGTTTACACTCTCCTGCTTAACTAGTCATCTACACTATCTTATTGATTTGTACAGAAATATCTTTTCTCCCAGAGGTCAGTGAATATTTTACAAATCACAATTATTAGTGAGAAAATGAGTTTCTCTTTAAGCTAACAACTGAGTTAATTCTACAATAGCACAAAAGGCAGGTTCTTAATTAATTTGCTAATAGTTCTTCCCTATGTATGGTCATTAACTCCAGCTGAATTTTTAGCCATAACATAATGTGTGCATATTTCTATGCCACATACAGATACATTTACATACACGGTAATAAATGATAGAGTATGCAAATGGGTTGATCTTATCATTATCAATTTTCTTTTATGGTACACTCTCAAGTTTTGACAATTGGTTTAGCACAATTTAGTTCCAAGTGCTTAAAATATACTTGAATGGAAAGAAATAGCATATTGCCTTTCCTGGAGCTGCAGAAAGAAAGTTCACAAGAAAAATAGGGCAATTTTGCATAGCAACTTGGGTATTTACATATCAACAATCCATTTAATGAAGAACACTAAAAATAGCAGATCAACTAAGTCCAGAAGCTTCAACACAACACATCTTGCTTAATTCAAAACAATAGCAGTGAAACAAGTCTGGCTTCTTTGTTGAGGAAAAGAACAATGTTTCTTTAAAGGGAAAAAAGTCTCTGGCTTGTCTTCAAACCAGAAGGAACAGTATGCTGCTCACATAGTCTGTGGGCCTTATCTCCCAATCTCAGCTATCACACTGAACTCCCTTCTCTCCTGCAGTACTGTCCCAGTGTTGACAGTGAGTCAATTAGTCATCAGTGACAAAGTGTCCACTGTGAGCTCAATACTGCACTAAGCATTACTGAGAGGGAACAAAGAAACAAGGTCCAGTCCCTGCCTTTGAAGACTGGTCCCACAATTGCTTTCAAAGGACACACAGTCTTAAATAATAAAACCCCCTGCAGATGCATAGAAAGCTAACCCAAGTTGTGCCAGTTGAGGGTATGAAAGGAAGACTAAAACAAACTGCTTCAAATTTGAAAACACATAAAGTGGGCAGAGGAGAAAAACAAATGCTGAAAAATGTCAAGTTAAATAATCAAAGGAGGGACAAACCAGTTGCCTCAAATGAAAGAAGCAGTTTGGAGGCCACTTGGCCAGCACAGTGTATTTATTTAGAAATGTGCATTTGACTGTTTATAACAGGCGGTGTTCATTTCATTCCTGATTGTTTTGCACATTTACAGTTCCTTACTAGCCTGGCCAAGCAAAGACATTAGAATTCATTGTCCACGAATTAAAGACAGCCATTTAAAGTTAAAAATATGGTCTGAGACCTTAGTACCTTTGAACTCAAAATGTGGTCCATGTAGCAAAAGAAGTACTTTCTAGGATTTTTCTAATGGTGTGGCCTCTCACATGAGTCAATTTTCTATTACAGTAACAAAATGTCTGAGATGAACCACTTATAAATAGAAAAGGTTTATTTTAAGCACATGATGTTAGAGGCTTCAGGCAATGGTTGGTTGCTGTGTCACCGCAGGACCTGTGGTATGGCAGCACCAGAAGGCAAAGGAAACTGATCACCCTGTACCAATCAGGAAATGGAAGAGGCAGAAAAGTGAACTGTCGTCTATTCTATGATTTACCATGGTTCTGGTGAACTAGAATCTTACCTTTATTTGATTCAAGCTTATTCATCTGTGGCAATTTTACTTAAGGCTAAACAAGATGTTGATGTAGGTGGCCCCAACCCTCACCTTTCCCTGGAAATACCTCTATATTGTTTAGGACTATAATGGAATATAGCCAAGTCCCTGATACTTTCTATGCTAATGTCTTTCAAGATTTTAGTAAAAGATCCAAAGGAGGTACATCATAATATTCTTCAAATAAGAGACAGGAAAAAGCACCAGGCTCGCAATTGTCAGATTGTCATTTCCAGGTTGGTGTAGCCTAAGCAGCCTTGCCAGGGCACTGTGGATAGTGTGACATTTTGTTGTTGTTCTTGTTTTGTTGTGTTTTTTTGTTGTTTATTTCTTTGTTAATAAATATTTATTAATAAACCTTATTGATAAACCTTTTGTTTATTTATTGGTTAACAAATCTTGTCAGTAACTCTGTCCCACATTTATTGAAAGTATTACATAACATAACAGATTCAAATGGCTCCATGAAAGGTTTTGAAATCTATCCTAACTGTAGGCTGAGTGGTCTAAAGGTTGGAGATTGCCAAAGTCCAAAAGCTTCAGCTTTCCCTTTGGTTCAGGATCGACCTCAGTGATCTCCTGATCTAGGACTGAGACCTCAGGAACATAATTATCTCTCCTCATTCTCTCTACCTCCTACAACTGATAGAGATGTCTCTCCCAGGACCTCTCTGAATCTTCTTCAGTGGATGCATAAAATAGCCTGCTTCATAGCCTTGGTGTGAATGAGGCCTATTTTGGCAGATCCTGGTAAAAAGCAGTGTAGTGGTTTGAATGAAAAGGAGGCCCCATAGGCTTATGTATTTGAATGCTTGGTTCACAGCTAATAGTGCTGCTTAGAAATGATTAGGACATTTGTTGTGTGGCCTTGTTTGAAGAGGTGTGTCTCTGGGGGTGGGCTTTGAGGTTTCAAAAGCCCACATCATTTCCAGTTATCTCTCTCTACCTACTACTTACAGATAAGGCTGTAACTTCTCAAGTACTACTGTGGCATCATGCCTAAGTGCCTGCTACCATTCTCGCCACCATGATGGTCATGGACTCTATTACCTCTGGAATCATAATCCCCCAAATTAAATATTTTCTTTTAAAACTTGCCTTGGTCATTGTGTTTTTCCTAGCAATAGAAAAGCATCTAAGACAAATGGTGAGAATAGACTTTGGATTCTTACAAATAAAAGTGGAAGGAGTATCAGGTCAGTGTATTTTTCTGCCACGAAAAGCTGTCTTTTAACAGTAGGCTACCACTCTGTTTCATTTTGCATGCTAGATCTCAGCTCAGACATGACCTCCAACACTTTTCCCTAAACATAATTACTGTGGGAGTTGAAAGCTACAGCTGTGACTACCCTGAGCATTGTTAGCTTCTCCTGGGCTTTCTAACTTGGCAATTTCAATTCAAGTGCACAAATTCCAAGGAAAATCCTTTGGGTGACTCCTACCAATTCCTGTCAAGCTACATCTCAGTCACTCTAAACTCTCACCTGCACTTCTGCCATCTTCCTGTCTTTCTCATCCACAGAGCATCAGAAGAGGTTGCATTTATAGAGACCGAGATAACTCCATCAGGGAATGTGGGGATATTAGGAATAAATGAGATTTCCATAAGCAAAAATATAGGTAAAGGTCTGCCTAGAAATAATAAAGATATAAAGTCCATGTATAAATACTGTAGAACATTTCTCTTCAAATCCCTATGAGTGCCATCTTGGATATCTGACAACAAGGAATATTAAACTGTGGCTTTGTTGGAAGAGGCGTGGCACTAGGTGCTTTGAGATTTTAAAATCCCACACCATTCTATTTTGCTCTTTACCTCCTACTTGTAGATAATGACGTAAATTCTCAGCTACAGCTAAAGCATCATACCTGCCTGTCTGATGCATACTCTCCACCATATTGGAAGATGATATTTTAATAAAGTAAGTCTGAGGAGGATGCCAAGAATTTTCACGTTAATCAGCATTTCAGCTGATCCATATCCAGGTTGACAAAAGACCACATTTTTTTTTCAAGACAGGGTTTCTCTGTGTAGCCCTGGCTGTCCTGGAACTCACTTTGTAGACCAGGCTGGCCTCGAACTCAGAAATCCGCCTGCCTCTGCCTCCCGAGTGCTGGGATTAAAGGCATGCGCCACCACGCCCGGCTAAAAGACCACATTTTGAGAACCCCTTTGAATTCACTGCATCAGTAAGTGGCACAATCCTCTTTCCCACACATGCATCATTATACCACTAGGCTATCATCATATGTGAGCTCTTCCCGGTAATGGGAAAGGGAATAAATAACTTTCTAAAGTTATTTATGGATGGAACAAATGCAGAGATGCTTGAAGTTGGAGCTTCAGAGACTACATCCATTCATTCAAGGCTTTTAAATTCTTCCCTAACATATAAACACTGACCCTGTTATTAGTTTCCCATAGGTGGCCTGTTAACTGACTTCCTCTGTAGCAACCTTTTAAATTATGTTTTCCACAAGTCTTGTCTTAGTACAGAAAATACCCATATCATTACCACATAAAGCAAATATAATCATGCTTATTTTGCTCAAGTATTTTATAAAAGTTTTCAATTTTTGTATACATTCTCAGAGACATATTTTTCAAATGAAGACTCTTGGGCCTCACCATGCAATGTTAATTGTCCAGCTTTAGGGATTAGGTCTGGTAATATATACATTATTCGAATGTAAACTTGGAATAGATCAGTGCTCATAAGCCTATATAAAATTTATCCAAGTAATCACTTGGTTAGCTCATTGGTGTCTTCTAGATATATCATTGAATTCTTAGGACTGTCAAGATCTGAAATAGACACAGAAGAAAGCTGGGGATCTGGTCATCTTTCCAGATTTGGGAGAACTGACAGACTTAGACATTCCTGTATAGGATAGTGGTACAGTAAAAACTTTAAAAGCTACTTGCAGAACATGTATAACAAAACTAGATGGGATTTCAAACTTAGAAGAACTAAGCAGAAAGCAAGGGCTGCAAAATAAAGTCAGTGAGTCTCTTAAAAACCTCCATTTTGGTTTTTGTTCTTCTATTGAGTCGAAGAACTTGAATATACCCAGAATCTTGACAATCATGGCAAGCCAGAAATAATCAAAAAGCATTCATCAAAAAATGTACGGCTGGATCTCTCAAGTGTTAGCTGCTTTGTGAGCATTGATGCCCAGAATGTACAACAGTGTTCCATTCTCAGAGTGGGGAAAAGATTTATAATAGAAAATAAAATGGAAAAGCAAGGAGCCCAGCAGAAAATACACATGGTACCTAGGTAACTGGAAGGGGCTCTTGTGAGGAGAAACAGATGAGAAGTTGGATCAGGACATTTTATTTTAATTGAGAATGGAAATAATTCCACAGCATTAAGTGCTACAGCACACCAGAGCCTGAGCAGAGGCAGCCCAGCCCAATAACATATGCCATATGTTTAATTAGAAGCCAGAAGTACCTGGCACCCTCAGCTCACAGACAAGGTTACCTTTCAGCAGCTGACAATTTTGCAAACCACCTGGGGTTCTTCCCTTGTGCCATCCCTTGGGAAGGGTGACTGCATCATTTCCCCCAGTGAGGCCCAGTGGATGTTTTCTGCTGCCATGCATTGTTCTAATGACATGTTTCAGTTGAGACAACAACCAGGCACTGGGTATATTTATCAGCAAGTGGATGTACTGCTTTCTGTGTTTGGACCATTAAAACTACTTTATTATACATAATTGGAAATAGAACCCAATTTGTAGATGTTGCATGATGCTCCTCTTGATATATTCCTCAATTAAACAGTTTTAGATTTTTAGAATATTTTTAGATTTATTATGCTCTTAAAGGTACCTTCCCCTAGACTTATATTTTGTTGTTTTATGTATAAATGCCCCCTCACATACACACAGGCATACACACATGCACATATGCACCTAGCTTTATTCTAAAGCTCATCTGTCCTAAATGATATCAAGTCATATACACAGTGACTGTTAATATTCTAATTAAGACTCTTCTGATATAGTAATAAACAGTGAATAAACACACACACACACACACACACACACACACACGTGAAGTCAGTAGCATTGCCTGCCGTAACAACCAAATAGAATGGGGTTCTCATGTCAGGTTTCCCACTTCTTAGTGCCTGACTTGAATAAGCCATTTCACCACTATGCACTTCCATTCTCTCGTCTTCAAATCAGGCCTTTAGCCAGATTCAGAGGGTTTCTTCAGTGTTCACTGAGACAATGTATGTATATTGTGAAACCTTGAGCCCATTTAGCCTTTTAACATTGTCACTGACACCACTCCTCTCCAGCACTCATCCCATTTCACTGGGGATATTCTAAAAACAAGATAGCGGTAGTAGTCCTGGGTCCTTGGTTGGGTGTAGAAGGCAAGCAATAAACACAATTGAGCTTTGGATCTTCTCAATTCCAGCACATCCAGGGTACAACTCATCAAAAATTCTTAATCTTTAAACAATGGTGACTTTGAGCAGACCCATGTGTTTCCAATTATTAATCCCCAAGACGTGATTGTACTTAGGTCAAATGGTCTCTTCCTCATGGGGAAAAAAAGTGTCCTAAAGGAATCGCAAGGTGGGAAGTCGCTGGTCCTTTGTATTGATCAGTGTGCTATGTTTGGCATTCTGTCCTCACAGTATGTCTCTGTTTTTCACTCTTTGCCAGAAACCAGTTCCAATTAGGAGTTCATCAACAGTAGGAATTCTGCTCCACAGAATAAAATCATTGTGACATGTTTGTTTTAAATTTGATTTTTACTTAATAAACCATCTGTTGTGGATAAACTGGTGCCTTATAAAATCCCCAATTGATAAATCAGTAAGTTAAAAGGTCCAAAGCAATATCTATGTGCAGATAGCTCTAACACTAGTGGTAGAAAAATACGTATTACCATGTCAGATTACGTGTACAGCAGGTAATTAAACATCTAATTAAACTTCCACTCTAGGGAGTCAAGAAATGTCCTAAATCTCATTTATCAATTGATAAACTGATGAATACTAACACAATATGAATAAATAAACAACATATAAATACATAGGGACCAATATTGAAGAAGTAACATTCTCTTTCCAGACAAAAGACATCTCACCCTTAAGATAAAGTTATCACTCTTTCCAGACAAAAGATATCTCACCCTTAAGATAAAGTTATCAATGTCCCCTTTAGGAAGGAAAAAAAAAAAACCCTCAGAAACAGAGTTAAGGGTACTGGTTACCAGAAACAGTTAGGTGGAGATAAATAAGTAAATGTAATTCAAAGGCCAAATATTCCAGTTTTGAAGGACAAGTTTAAAGATCCAACATGCACTGTGAAGATGACAGTTGATAAAGTACTGTATAGTAGACATACATTTCCTAGGAGTAGACTTTGGGTACATTCACATTTCACACATACACATGTTATCATATGACATGTGGGATATGTTAATAGTCACTCTAAGTGTGTAGACATGAAAGCTATGATGTTGTAAAGCTTAACTACATGGAAGAAAAAACCCTAGGGCATTACAAACTAGGGCACAGACATTTCAAGCATCTCCATTCCATACTTGGCTTAATTTGATCAAAACGAAGTCAATCAATAATGAGAAAAGGGTGAAGATACAGAAACATTTAATTTTATTATAGCTAACAGAACTCATTGCCTTCCTAGTCATGGCATCGAAGATCCTTGAGTATTAAGTGAAAGTAGAACTAGAGAGATCAGACTGACCTAGAAACATGTATGAAAATAATGCAGACATGTGGCAAAGTTCTCATCCTCCACACTTCAAACCCATTTCAGGCAAGATGCTTTTCCAAAGCTTTCATAATCCTCACTTTCCTAGTACTCTTGGATTAAATGTCACCTCTCCTAGGTACAACAACAAGCTTATGACCAAGCAGTGTAGAAAGAGAAGGTCACTATAGCTAGTATAAGTTATCTTGCTGTCATGTCTTACACAGGCACAAAGTGGACCTATCCTAAGGAATATTGCTTGAGATTAAACTCTTGATTCCACACACATATGCAGATATGTATGTATCTGTTTTGCCCATTACAGTCTCTGATACGCTTTGGAGGGGTGATTCTTGCTTCATCTGCTGATTTTCAAAAGAGACATGACAGTATTCTTCATTTGAACCAAATATTAACAATCCTAAATTCTAGATCTTTAATGTGCCAAGCTAGAGAAATACAAATAGAATTTCCCCACCTATCTAGTTTGTCGAAAGACACAGTGGAATCCAAGTTATGGGCATATGGCATATAGGGGGTTTGCTCAATTAGACAGGGAGAAGAACAAAAGGCAGTCATAGATGGATGGTTCTTTATCCAAGGCTTCCTAATAATTAGGATCTTGGTAGAGACTTGGGATGAGAACAATGTTTATGAACTCAGGGAGTAGTTGCTTGCTAAGGTATTTGTATCTTTTCCTAGTTTATTGTTAATTCTATATGCATATTAGACTATTTCTCTTTGTAAATGAAACCTCCTATACTCCTGCCTCGAGCTTCCAAGTACTGCAATTACAGGTATGTGCCACCATTCCTTCCTAATAGTGGAGTTTTTGTGGAGTAGGAATATGTGTGTATGTGTGAGGGTGAAAGTTCATGTGGATTTGCATGTTAGAAGGGATAAATGTATGTCTGCATACATGTGTAGAGTCAGGCATGATTCTTCAGGAGAGGACCACTTTTTGCCTGGAACATGGTCTCCCATCGGCCTAGTTGATTAAGCTAGTCTGGCAGGTTTTCAAGCCTCATGTATCTGCATATATCTTCCTTCCCAGGAGTAGTAGGAGCCAGGTAGGTGCCACCATGCCTAGATTTTCTTTACCAAGGTTCTGGGTATCAAACTCAGGTGTTTATACTTTCAGAGTAAACACTTTTGCATGAGCTATCCCCAACTCCCTAGAGTTTTTCCTGATTAATAGTCTGACTATTACTCACAATAATAGCATAAATAATAAGAGTAACCATTAAGATGATATATTACATATCTTTAGAGAATTTTTGCCTAGGCTTTTATCTTTGAATTCAGCAATAAAAAGAATAGTGGATATTATAGCAAATAAAAAAAATACATTGAATGAATTTTTCTATTGTTCATCAAATTAGGCCCAGTATGGTGCATAAAGGCAGTAAAGAGGTACTCTGAGTTCTGTGCATTTCATCAAGCATCCTGTGAGCTACATTGTCCTATTTAACCTCTAAGCAAATGTCAACTGGAAATCCCCTCTTGCATCTTCAGAGTGGCCAAAGCCATGCTTATCTATCTAATTCAAGAGTACATAATGCCAACAGGCAGATTCCAGTGACCAGTCTCACTGTCACTACATTGAAACTTTCAAATATGGATATTCAGGCCCCAGCAGCAATTCTTCTAGTAGGTGTTTCCCTGCTAGGCTTTCAACTTGTAGATATAAACAAAACCAAGACTCAGTCTCACCTATGCTGCCTATTATCCATCAATTCCTGGAGACAAGTATGAAGTTGACAGAGGTTTAATCTTCAGATTTAACACTCCTCAGCATGCCTCTAACTACTAGCCCTAATCTTTTGGAGTCCAAGCTACTTGGGCATAGGCAGCTTCTCTTAGTGCTTTTATTTTATTTTTCTTGTGATGTAATCTCTGCAGACTAGTGATCACAGTCAGATCCAGAGAGTGTTTGTTTTCCAAGGCCAAAATAGAGAAAGTAGTATCCATCAGGAACCCAAGAGCTATTAATCTCAGGACTTTCCTTTCAGTCTGAAGAATGCCCTTTCACTGGATCCTGTTATTAATGTATAGAGACAATTTAAAGCGCAATGCTTCCACGCCAACGTTTCACATTAGGATTTCTTTATCTTTTCTAGCCTACTCTGTACCTCATATCAGGATGCTCAAGTCTGGAGTGAGAACAATAAGGATCAGGGATATCTAACACAGAGAGAAGAATCGATATTATTTTTGTGTGTAACTAGAGCCTACCACGAGTGAAATACATACTATTTGTAACCAGTGTCAGAAAAATCTGAAATTTCAAAGAGCATTTAACAAAAATGAATGGGACATCTAATTAAATTGAGGTACCATGCTAGACTGCATGACAGATGTTGTCCTTGGATTTTAAGAGAAATTGAGAAAGCAAGTGAGAAACTGACAATACTTGGATTCACAAGGGAATGCGATGGGCATTCTAGTAGAACCACCAGGAAATAAAAGATTTGACAGGCTAGACATCTCATGGGAAAGCCCAGAAGTCTCCCCCTGGGAATTTAGAACATTACTAAGAGGCAGAGTGCTAAGAAGCATAAGAGGAAGCAGCAATACAGTCTTCCTATGCCACTTTGTGAATTCCTCCTCCAAAATGGAAGGCTTTAAAATGCATCAAACTCAGTTGTCACATGACTAGACTAGGCTCTGCTTATTATTTCTGCCTTATTATTTCAGGGAAAAAAACCCTCTTAAGAACAGAAGCCATCTCTGACCTGGAAGAAGCCCATTCAGAAATTTCTTTTTCTGATACCTTGCCAAGCTCTTATACTCCTCCAGAGGAATCATAGAAAAAAATCTCTACCCACAGGAAAAGAGAAGAGAAGAGAAGAGAAGAGAAGAGAAGAGAAGAGAAGAGAAGAGAAGAGAAGAGAAGAGAAGAGAAGAGAAGAGAAGAGAAACAAAAAACCCTGGAGAAATCTGACAGTGCCATTTACTTGGTCAGAACTTGAGAGGCTGGCTCAAATGAATGGGGGGGAAAGATGGATCTCCTCAGGCCAGATTCTACCAAATAGCCTTGAAAGGAGCTAGTTAAGAAGCTAAGAGTACCTAGAGTCAGATCACATTAGCTTTCATGTTTGGCCCTGCCACTTAAAACTTGGCTAGGGTATCTTACCTTTCTGGACACGTTTCCTTACCTGTGCAATGGAATTCATAGTACTGCATCATGGAGACACTGGGTAACTGAAATGAGCTGATGCTTGTATGATTCTAGAATACAGCAAGCTCTGTAATGTCCTTCCCAATTCTAATTACAAGTGGGCATGACTGTATACTCCAGAGAGGAATGATGAGTATAGACAAGAGAGAAATAATGTTGACGAATCAGATTCATAAAGGTTGTTTGTAATTGCATTTATTTAGAAAACTATGTTTAAAAGAACATGAAAAGAAGCCTTCTCATAGGAGACTGGGCCTGTGGAGCAGAAAAAAAACTTTGTGGGAGTGGCTGGAATATGTCTAACAGAAGAAGGCCTTGTGGGAGTGGGACCAGCTGCCTAAGAGGCCAGTGAGATGTGCCCTCCTCCCCTGGATGCTTCTCAGACACTGGAATAGAGAATGGAATTTTCAAAAATGGCATTATTTAACAAACAGGAATCAAAGTGAGATTTCCATGCATGTAAGTATAGGAGAGAGGATTCTGAGACTTTAAGGGTGAACATTTCAAGATTTAGTCAGATAGAAAAGCCAGGAGTTTAATTTCCTGACCAGAAGGAAGAAATAATCTACCCTGTTGCCTCTAAAGTATTCCTTTTCTCTCCTTTTTCCTCCTTTTCCCTCTATTTTACTCTGTTCATACTGTGTGAGAACACAGTCTGATTTTAGTATATGAACCAGAAATTAGGCCCTTTGTAGACATTGACGCTTCCGGTGCTTTGATCTTGAACTTCCCAGACTCCACAACAGGTAGCAATATCAGGCATTTAGCCTGTGATATTTTGTTATACCGGTATGGATGCATTTAAAATAAGAGTCTTATGGAGCCACTAAAACTTTTCATGAGTAACTAGTGAAGTAAAGCTGACCCGAAGCAGTGCACACAGCACAGCACCTCTGTGCTATGAGTGTTTCAGCTCCGAGGTGATTCCATGGCTCATAAGCTAGAGTTCGGTTCCTTCAGAGTGCCGCTTTCTCTCTCGACTTCCTTTCAACTTTCCTCTTTGGAGTTAGACATAGCTTCTGTGCTTGATCATAAAGCTTCATGCCTCAAACCTTCATGAGGGCAACCAACAGGAAAACTCAAGCCAAAGCTGCGCATGGGGGAATCTGTTAATATATCTAACCAACAATGGGTCAGAAGGGCTAAGTCTGAAAAGACAATCTGGTGAAAAGAAATTCAAACCTAAAGAACAGAAGTAGGCTTGGAATCCCTAGCAAGGCATAATGCCTGTAGATATAGCCTGGATTTGTTGACGCTAGGGACTATCTTAGGTCTCAGAAGCAAAGAGACTATAGAATAAAGGACTTCAAATAGAATAATATCTATTTTCCAAGGGGATGGCAGAGAACACTTTGCTCTGCTATCTGGCTTCTTTTCTTCTGTGTTTATCACCTCACAATCTCTCTCAAAAGTTCTTCTGTATACTAGATACAGAATATAAGCCCATATCTCCTTCATCCTCTAGATCAGTGTTTCTAAACCTGCATATCTGATATTTACATTACTATTCACAACATCAGCAAAAAGGCTGTTATGCAATAGCAACAAAATAATTTCCTGGCTAGAGGTCACCTCAGCACCAGGAAGTATATTAAAGGGCAGCAGTGTTAGGAAGGTTGAGACCTAGTGCTCTCTCTATTCTTTACAAGTGCATGTTAGAGATTCCATGCCTTTTTGCTAGCCTATTGATAAATGTCACTATGTCTCTCACTGTGCTGTGGTATGATCCTTTCCTGTTTCGTGGCAATTGTGAGATATTCAAATGATCACAAGTTGAGATTTGTCAGGAACAATCCCATAGCCTAGTCAGTCAGAAAGCAGTGGAAAGAGCCTGGCGCAGAAACCAGCAACAGCAAAAAGAGTGGGGACAGAATGTGGTGGGAGGTAAGCAAGAGAGATTTATTTCGGAAGGTAAGTTTTGGCAGATCCATGTACCCAGTTCTTTAAGCCAGCAGGGTCAATTTAGAATTGATCTGAGAGACAGAAAGTTTGAGTGCATTCTGTACTTATTTCTGCTCCCCACCAGCACAGTACATTTTGATGATTGGTCTTTTGGCAGAGGACTGGAAAATGCATAACCGTGAAGGCAGAAAGCATTGCACATATTAAACAGTGGTTGGTGCAACCCACATTTAGTGTAGCTCACAAAGATCTGCATTTGCTCCATTTCAACCTACTGGACTGCTAGATAATGGGAAACGGAGCCTGAATGTCTGGGCTGTTGGAGAATACAACAACCCCCTCCCCTCGGAATGTTATTTCTCTGAATCTCTATTTATCAAGCTCCCTGGCTGATGTGAAAATCCATACAGCAGAGATGACAGCAACTTTTTTTTCCTTCTAAAGGAAAAACGCTCTTTTTCTTTTTCTTTATCTTTTTTTTTCCCAGATAGCTCATCCTCCAGGCTGCAGACTGAACACATTTTTTTTTAAAGTCTAAGCATTAATTAGCAAGATAAAGAAATGTATCTTCCTTTGTTCGGAAGGAGAATTCTATTGAGCCTTTGACAATGAAGCTGTTTAAGGGACAGCCTGAGTTCCTGCTTCTGCGCTGAGCTTCTGTAGAAGGCAGATAAAGAGCTCACTCGTGGAGGACTCTGGCTTTGCGCCATTTGCTTGGTGTTTCCTCTGGACTCCAGTGGGAAGTGTTATCCTAAAAGTAAAGGAAAGGTCCACAAAGGCCAAAATGAAGTCTGTGACTTGAAGCCACACACCAGAGCGCTCCACTGGGGCACCTAATTGACTCTGAGAGTGTTGGTGGGTTTTTCTTCCATTTTCGGTCCTGCTGTTTATCCCTAACATCAGCTGACAGATTATGGCCAGCCCACAAAAAGCCAAGCCCCTCAGGAACCCAGGCAAGATGGGTTTCACATGGGCACACAAGGCTCCTTGATTCCACACTAACAGTTTATTATGTCCCTAGGAGTAAAATGGCAATCCATTTTTCTCATCCATGGGTGGTTTACTTTTTTAGAAGTATCCTTGGGTAAAAAGGGAGAGAGCATAAGCCTCACCTCTTCCAAGGCCACCTCCACTGGGTGCTAAATATAAGGGCTGGGGAAGTACTGTATATATCCTGACAATGTGCCAAGTGCTGACCCCAGGCAGCTTTTGGACATAATTCCAGGTCCTTTCCTTGAACGGATTATCCACCAGAACCACTTTACTACAGTGTTAGATGCCTTTAGGCCAACGTTGTACGTCTCACCGGATCCTACTAAGCCAGCCAAAACCTTTTTTTTTTTGTTTTGTTTTGTTATATTTGGGGGGATGCCTGGACTTAAAAGCTTTCAATTATGATGTAATACATTGAGAGCAGATAATGCACAAATTATAAGGATCTTCACAGTGCATTTTCACAAACATATCCAAATAACTGATTCTCAGATTAAAAGTAAAATATTACTAGCATCTCCCCCGAAGTTTGCCAGCTCTTATCCAACCTCTATCACCCAAAGGCTATTACTGTGTTGATTTATATGAGCAATGATTGACTTTTATCTCTTCTTTTTTTTCTTTTCATAAATCAAAGTACTGTAGTGGTTTGAATGAAAATAGTCCAGTAGGCTCAGATGGAATGGCACTATTAGGAGGTATGGGCTTGTTGGAGTAGGTGTGGCCTTCGTGGAGCAAGTGTGTCACTGGGGCTGTGCTTTGGGCTTTCAAATGCTGAAGTCAGACTCACTCTTTTCTTATTGTCTGCCTATCTAAACAAAGAAAACAACAAACAAACAAACAAACAAGCAAGCAAAACCTCTCAGCTCCTTCTCCAGCACCATGTCTGCCTGGGCACTGGCATGCTTCCTGCCATGGTGATAATCAACTAAACCTCTGAAACTATAAGTTAGCCCCAGTAAAATGTTTTTCCTTGTAAGAGTTGCTGTGGTCATGATGTCTCTTCACAGCAATAAAACCCTATGACAAGTACTATGCACTCTGATTTCTTATACTCAGTATTGTATTTTAGATGTTTATTCAATAGTTAAACACAATTTTACTATGTTTGTACTTACTTCTTACTTTACATTCAATCAAAGAAGTATAATTCACTTAGCCAGTCTTCTATTGAGAATAAATTCATACATTCTCTATTATTAGTTGTCATAAGTAAGATTACTTCAAACATTGTAGCACATGTATTTTGAAGAACATATGCATATTCTCATGGATTTTATTTTTCAATCTCTGCCAAGCTCAAAGCTCTGCCTGATTCCAAATCTCACTAGACAACAGCTGACAGGACTAATTAATTATTGTGCTTTTTAAATACCAAGGATGGTGAACAGAACATAGGGTAGCTTCCATGTTAAATCCTCAAAATTCCATTCTTCTGGAATATAGAGTGACTTTGTATCTTAATCAAGGAGGGACAGAGTTGTTGGCTGCCAATCTTGTCAGTAGGGTACATTATACCTATATGTAGCATTACTGAAAAAACATCACGTGTCAAAATAAAAACATTAAAAGTAGGGCTGGAAAGATGGATCAGCAGTTAAGAACACTGACTGCTCTTCCAAAGGTTCTGAGTTCAATTCCCAGTAACCACATGGTGGCTCACAACCATTTGTAATAATATCTGATGCCCTCTTTTGGCGTCTGAAGACAGCTACAGTGTACTTACATATAATAAATAAAATAACTCTTAAAAAAAGAAAATGAAAAAAAGATTCTATTTAAAAATATTAAAAATAGAAAAATAGAAAAATGTATATTATCACATTAACAATCACATTAACATCAGAAGATTAGATTTTATATTACCATGAATAATTACAAAGGAGTTATATTATCAAGATGATATAAGAGGCAGAAACCCATATGAACTAGTATCAGAACTTCAATATTGATAAAGAAAACTTGAGCGCATAAGAGGGAAAAATGAGCAAAGCCATAATTCAAGTTCTTGCCACCTTTCTTTCTGTAACTTATAGTAGCATTGCACAGAAAACTAAGCTATATTTTAACAACACTACTGTCTTAGTCACTTTTCCTAGTACTGTGACAAAATACTTTGCAAAACCAACTCGACTGAAGAATTTAATTTGACTCACAGCTTGAAGATATAGTCCATTCACGGTGATGGGAGAGGCAGCTGGTCATGTTGTGCCTATACTCGGTGCTTATTTCCCATTCACCTTTTTATGCATGCCTTCTTTTAGGATAGATCTTCCTATATAAGACATTCTTTCATGAGTGTGCCTGGAGGCTTGTCTCCTAGGTAATTCCCTGTCAAGTTGAACACTAAGCATAAGAACTACTGACTAATGTGACCTAACTGATATTTATATGGCACAGCATTCAGTGGCAAAAACACATTTTGGGATGCATACAGAAAACTTACTAAGAAAGATCATATTGTGGGTCATTAATAAGTTCTAATATATTTCAATGGAGCAAAGTAATAGAAAGTATAATCTCTCTCTACAATGCAATTAAATGATAAACCAGCATGCTAGAACCCTATTTCCAACAGGATGTATATTCCATGACACATGTTTGGTGCTTGAAACTTTGAATGATACCAAAACCATATATAAACATACACACACACACACACACACATACACACACATAATATATATGTATATGTATGTGTATATATATATATATACAGTTATATATATATATTGTATATATACAGTTATATATATTATATATATAATTGGTTTACACCTTTCCACTTAAAGGGAGTACCTTATGAATGAAGGTATGACTCACATCCAAAGTAGACTGGTGTGGATATTTATCTCATTACAGAGACTGTGTGAATTTTAAACCATATTTGTGTGATTTTAGTGTAATATCTCCCAACTGTGCTTTGTCTGGGTCAAATGAAGTTTCAAAGAGCTAACCCACGGATAAAGGACTACTGTAGTGAAAAATTAACTAAAAGTATCTAGGGAAAAAGTACCTAAAATCTGGAAATCACACAGCCCACTTCTTTTCTGAGTAAACCATGGATCTGGATGAATTCATGAGGGTGATACCATTTTTAACTACATGAAAAAGCTGCAACATTTTTTTTAGATATTTTCTTTATTTACATTTCAAATGCTATCCTGAAAGTTCCCTATACCCTCCCTGCGCCCTAATCCCCCACCCGCCCACTCCCACTTCTTGTCCCTGGCATTCCCCTGTACTGGGGCATATAAAGTTTGCAATACCAAGGGGCCTCTCTTCCCAAAGATGGCTGATTAAGCCATCTTCTGCTACATATGCAGCTAGAGACATGAGCTCTGGGGGTACTGGTTAGTTCATATTGTTCTTCCACCTATAGGGTTGCAGACCCCTTCAGATCCTCAACGACCTCAATTTCTACCTTAAGAAATTATAAGTTTCGCCGGGCGTGGTGGCTCATGCCTTTAATCCAAGCAATTGGGAGGCAGAGGCAGGCGGATTTCTGAGTTCGAGGCCAGCCTGTCTACAAAGTGATTTCCAGGACAGCCAGTACTACACAGAGAAACCCTGTCTCGAAAAAACAAAAAACAAAAAACAAACAAACAAACAACGACAACAACAAAAAGAAATTATAAGTATCACATGTTGCTCAAATTAGGAAGAAAAACAGAAGAATCAGGATGAGAGAGAGAGAAAGGCATGAGAAATGAGTAGAAAAGCACTTTTGGAGTGTTTGGTTCAACACTGTGGCTGTATGATAATTGTGCAAATATAGTATGTGTGAACACACACAGATGTGGATGTGTGTGTGTGTGTGTGTGTGTGTGTGTGTGTGTGTGTGTGTGAAAAGTTACCAAAGAAGACATGTTCAGTATCTGTGATTATATTTTGGATGCCCGTTATACCTTAATTGGGAAATTTTTTAAGCATAATCAAGATAGAACAGTAAATATTCTTTTTGTTTCAAGTTGGCAGCTTATTTCTCTAAATACTTATCTAGTTCTTTGATCCCTTTCCCTGCTTAAGAGTGATCTGCCACAAAAAAAGAAGAGGATAAAAACCGCAGGAGGCTATTTGCCAAGTGGATAGAATAAAACCTGACTATGCTAACTTCACCGGGTCTTGTGAAAATCCAAAGTGATAATGAGCAGAGCCCATTACAAAGCTAGAAAGTGTTATAAAAATGTAGTGGCTTATCTCTCTAGCTCCAGGTTTCCTGGTGGAGTAATGATAGACTAACTAGGGCTAAATTTGGAAGGAAGGTGGTAGAGTTTGTCTGTAATCCTCTCTCTCTTTCTCTTTCTCTCTCTGCTGGCCCAGATGCCCTTCTGCTGTGATTTCCAAGTCCAACGAAGAATTAAACATAGCTTCCTATTGCCAACTCTTTATCTTTTCCTTGCTGCTAAACAACTGTCAAGTTTTCTTTCAGTCTTCTCTGGAGATTCTGCTCTCAACTAAATGACAGTGGGTGCTAACTAAGTGGTATATATGAATGTCTTTGACTCCAAGCAGCTTACTATGTGTTAACTGGTTAAATACTAATTTCAATGAAATTCTTCCTTGCTGGTCTGTTAGTGGGGGGTGACATTTGCAGGTAGGTGGCCTATTGCTCAGTTTATCTTTTCAGAGACTGAGCACTTCTTGGAAATCCCATCTGCTGACTGTACAGGACTGCAGTTTTTCTGCTCTACTTGGTTTATTACAGACCAGGGATCTATTACATAAGCATTCCTGGAACTCATATAAATCTCCCATTCCCCCATCCGAGAATGCACACCTTTAGAAATAATAAGAAAACAAAGCAGTTCTATTTAGTAACAACATTCCAGTGTACAATTTTATACAGTATATATCATTTAGGGTTATAATTAAATCGTTAAAATGCATTGCTAATCTGTAAATCTGGGCTCATTAGCATAAGTGTACTCCATAATTACTAAACACAGGGTGTGTGCTTGTGACTTTAATAGAATTTTGGACTATTAAGTCTATCTGAATGCCACTCTCCACATGGTGGGCCAAGATTTTCTAAAGGAGCTTTCTGAAATTTTTTGTTACACCAACCCAATAATACTGGCTTTATCCCTTTTTTTTTTGTCTTTTATATTTTCAGAACAAATAATATGTCCAAAATAATACTATAGACTTCAAAAGTGCTCTGTCATTTTAAAATATATATTTAGTAAAAATTGTCTGTATTCATCCTTTGGCATAAAGCATAAACTATAGACTTACTGATAGAAATGGTCTTCTGAGGGTTTTTGAGGAAAGTTTGTGCTGGCTACTTTATGTCAGATTGACACAAGCTAGAGTCATTAGGGAAGTGAGAAAATACCATCATAAGATTGATCTGTTGGGAAGCCTGTAGAGCATTAAAAAAAAATAGTATGTAGGATGTAGTGGGGGGTGGGGTGGGCATTCACTGTGGGTAGTGCCATCCCTGGGCTGGAGGTGCTGGGTACTATATGAAAGCAGGCTGAGCAAACCAGGAGAGAGCAACAGTGATGGGCCATTATTACCTGGAAGTATAAGGTGAAATAAATTCTTTCTTTCCCAAGTTCTCTTTGGCCATGACATTTTATCATAACAATAGAAACCTTAACAACGATAATTATAATTTAGCCAACAACTTTGCTTGTCTAAATGTTCTTGCATTTTCCCTACCTAGATATTTTTGTATGTGCCGGTACAGCCTCACTGATTCGTGGTTGGATATACTGAGGTTTTTGTTTGTTTCTTTGTTTGCATGCCATTAAGGTTCAGCATATCATTGATATTCTACAATGCGATATTATCTGATATTCAGAAATATCTTTCAAGTGATAAGTGATTTACTATGTACACGTTGAGGTCTGCTGCCAAGTCCATAGTCTCACAAACTACTCATGGAACTGTTTCTGCGCATCACTCAGCACTGTATGACCTTCTCTTGCTCCGTATGACTTGTGTTCAGGGACCTACTCCCCTTTACTATGGGTCTAAAGTCTCCTATTCTCCCAAAGTATGATCACAAAACAAAAGTTCTGAGGATGTAGCAGGCTGATTATTTGTAAGACCCTGTACAGCCCCAGTATTATTTTTTAAAACTTGAAGTAAAAACAAAATCCTCAATTTCTTTTTATTGCCTATCCTTTGTACCTTTTGTTATATCATGAATTATCATCATTTTATCTCTTCTCTATAATTGCAATCTGGCAATAAGGAAACAGAGAGAGGGGAGAGGAGAAAAGAGGAAAGGGTGGAGGGGACAAAGGAGGAGAGAGGAGAGAGGAAAAGAGAGGCTAAAGTGGAGAGAAGAAGGTAGAGAGAAGAGATATCCCCTATAAGTCAAATTTTTCTCAAGGCTGATTTTTCCTTCACTGAGTAAGTGAAATGGAAAACCTGATGAGGTTGTTTGAATAGGTATGGCTTTCATAGACTCATGCATTTGAATGCTTGACCCACACTATTTGGTGGTGTGGCCTTATTGGAGTAGGTGTGGCCTTGTTGGAGGAAGTGTGCCACTGTGAAGGCAGGCTTTGAGATCCCATATGTTCAAGCTATAGCCGGTGTGGCACCCTTCTGCTCCCTGCAGATCAGGATGTAGAACTCTCTATGCCTTCTCTAGCATTATGTTAGCCAGCATGCTGCCATGACAATGACCTCTGAGACTCATAAGCCAGCTCCAATTAAATGTTTACCTTATAAGAGTTGCCAGAGTCCTGGTATTTTTTCACAGCAATAGAAACCCTAACAAAGACACCTAATTTATTTTCTTTAAAATATTATCAATAGATTTAAAAAAAAAACTTCCTTTTCTTTTCTGCCACCACCTCTGGGGGGAAAAAAATAAAGGTAATTAGGGTCAGAAAAATGACTCAGCCAGACAGTAGTAAAGACACTTGCCACCAAACCTGACAAACCTGAGTTAAATGCTGGGAACCCACATGATAGAAGAAGAGAATCAAATTCCATAAATTGTCTACACATACATACATACACACACGCACACACCACACACACACACACACACACACACACACACACACACACACACACACACACCTTGAGAGTTGAGCCAGTATGCACCTTAGTTAATTATCAGCTACCCTCAGATATGATCCTTTCTACAGCCTTCACTCTCTGAGGGTTTAGGCTTTGGCTATAATAGTAGTCCAAAAACAAACACACAAAAACAAACTCTCTTGGTTAAGGGAATAACCTTAGTAAGGTGCTCCTCTTCCTTTGTATAATCAAGTAACTCTGTTTATTGACACACAGTGGCATGTATCAGAGGAGAGAACAGATCTAGCTAGCAAATCATTCTGCCCTAAGTCCTGAAAGCTCACAGAAGCCCCTAGAAGTGAGGAAGTCAGTCTCCTGTAAAGACAGTGTGTCTTAGCTCAAATTATAAAGAGAACGAGCCTTTTTTTCCTCAATTACTCATGGAAATAAAAGAGAATGCCTTAGACACTTTCTTTTTTTCAATTTTTATTAGATATTTTCTTCATTTACATTTTAAATGCTATCCCAAAAGTCCCCTATACCCTCCCTATCCCCCACCCTGCTCCCCTACCCACCCACTCCCACATCTTGGCCATGGCGTTCCCCTGTACTGGGGCATATAAAGTTTGCATGACTCAGGGGCCTCTTTTCCCAATGATGGCCAACTAGGCCATCTTCTGCTACATATAAAGCTAGAGACACAAGCTCTGGGGGCACTGATTAGTTCATATTGTTCTTCCACCTATAGGGTGGTTCCACCTACCCTTCAGCTCCTTGGGTACTTTCTCTAGCCTTAAACACTTTCTAATCTCTTCAAGGCAGCCAGGAGATGCTAAAACCCTGGAGTCTTCACCAAAACACTGTCCAGAACTCTTAAATTTCCAGCTCTAAATCAAGGAAACAATAATCCCCAACAGGATAAAAGGCAGCACCGAGTACAGTGAAAGACAATGAAGCCTAAAAAGACACAGGCTGACTATGGACATGATTAGAGCTTTACCCTTCTCAACAGCACCTCCTACCTGGCACTCTTGTGCGCCTATGGTTTTGTTTGTTTTATTTCTGTTTAGAACAGTTTTGCAAATTCTAGTGGGAATAAGATATTCCAGTATAATTTCATTGTGAATATTTCCTATTTCAACTTCAGAATTTGCAAGAATTCTTTGGTGTCTTGATTAGATGGGCTTCCTGTGGGTTTTCTTCAGTCTGGGCAGGTCAAGAAATATTGACCCTGTTTCCTGAGACGGGAAGTGCCAGAGAAGACAGCCATGCACCACGGTGTACAGGCGAAATCTGTTCACAGGCAATGAGTCAGTACACTTCAAATCTTTTATTTTGTAGAAAATACTAATTTCTAAAACATGTGTCATTTGTGGTGAAATTTAGGACTGAGTACCTTTAAATTTAGCGTGTGTTGGAAAGACACATTGTATAAGAAAATAGGTAATGCTTCAAATGCACCTCCGTCTTAAAGAACACAACTGTATGCAGCACCAATAGGAAACAGAATTAAAAACAAGGCCTGGCATATTTATACCTGCACAAGGATTTGGATTTCTGCACTGAAATGAAAATACTTAGAGCTTTATGTAAATGAAACCTCGATAATGGGATCTCAGTGGAAATTGTTATAATTTTAAAAGCATTTCCCTATAAATTCTGGAAGAAAAATCATCTGGAAACGTTTCAAATTTATAGAAAAAAAATCAACATGAAGCCTCCGGGTAATTTTTAAAGCCATATGCTTCCAGTAATTGCTATGCTTTATTATTTAAATAATTGGGTTATATTTCCCAATGTTTTTAATTGGTTTTTAGGAGCCGGAGTTCATATAGAATCAATCCATTTATTCAAAAGCCCCATGGAGGTGAAATTCTACAATAGAAATATATGTGATTCCAATAAAGTTTTTGGTGAACACGTATAAAGGAAAATCTGTTTCATGATCTACAGATCAAAAGCTTTGGAACAAATCCCTCAAAATCATCATTTGCAGGCATTGTTCCTCAGAATCATAGAGAATTCTAATATTCCATATATCCCAAACCAATAATTAAAGACTGTCCATGTCATTGCATTCAAACAATATAAATTAGAATATAATTCCATTAACTATAAACTTAAGTCAAAAGTATGTATTATGAATGAATGTTGCAATGTAATGAAAAAGATAAAAGTAAAAAAAGTTAGTAGTTTAAACATAGAAATAAGTAGAGTTGAAAATAACTGCCTGTATAGAAATGATAGTCTAATATTACTGGAAACAAAATATAGAAATCAGACATGGACTATTCAGGAAAAAATAATATGCATTAATCTTTTGCCATCATATATGAAACAGAGCATTGATGATTAAACATCTGAATGTTTAAATTGATTCCAGATAAGTGGGCCCTCTCATCTCCTTTATTTCCTATCTCTACCAGGAAGAGTGTTACAATGAAGTCTTCGAGGTCTAAAATTCTAAAAAGACTATTGCTAACAGACAAGGTTTTCAAGTAGAAAACAAGTAGTTGAATGAAGCTATCCATCACACAAATACCTATTTAACTATACAGAGGAAGCCGTTTTGAATGATTTGATAATAAATCATTGCATGTTGTTAGTGGAGTACAGTTAAAGAAAAATAAAAACTTTGTAGAAAATCTTGAGCTTTATTCCATACTTTTTTTTCTAAACCAAATTATCAAGGACTTTTATATTTACTATATTAGATATAAAAAAATTAGAGAGGAATTTTGTTTCATGAGAAGTGAAGTGAAAATAGCAATAGATACAAGAAAAAAATCACAGATCGTTCTACCTCTGTTTGCTGAAATTATCCAGGAGTAATATTCCTCCCCACAGTGCCCTCTAGTGTCAAGATTCTGATTTCTGAAACTATTTTTCCACTATAAAGGAATCATGGTTCCTTGAGAAAATGAGAGATTCTATGCCTGGGGCAGAAAGGTAAAAGGTGAACCTGGAAAGACTTGAGCCAAATGGAAACAAAATTTCTGTTATTAACAGATCCTATTAGAAGTTTGCGTTAATAAAATTAGAAAGGACTTCCATTGGCCAAAGTTATTCTAATTTGCACATCTCAAGAACAGCAATGTTTAGAATTGAAGGAAGTACAGTAACTCCCCAAGATGCCTCCATGACACCACAGAGCGAAATGGTAACACATGATTCTAAAATAAGGTGGACAGAACACAATGCATTTCTATAGAGCCTTGCATCTCACTCATGAGACATTATTGATTAATCTTTTCTCTCAATGGAGAATAGAGGAACTAAAATCGTACATACAGGAGTTGAAGGGCATTTGGGAAAACAGGCAAAATTCTGAAAATGTCACTGTTGCTAATGTTCTTCCCAGGAGGAGAAATAAACAACATCTATTGCTTCTCCTAAGGTTCCCAACAACAAACAGAGGTGCAATTCTGCCAAAGTTCACTCTGGGGAGCAAAGGCATTCTCTACAAATGGGCTTCCTTACAGAACTTTGGTTCTGAACTATTTACAAGGATGTGGATGCCCCTCGTCCACAACAAACAACACCAGCAAAGCTGTTACCTAACGGGCATGAGGGCTCCCCACATAAGACATAGATGGAGCCCTCCCCCTCCCAGGCTTCCCTGGCCTCTGCACTTCAGTCCCTCCCTGAGGCCATGTGCAATTGAGGCAGAGATTTATATAACAGGTGGTAGTAAGTAGAGGGACACTCAGGTCATGTCTTGTAGCCAGTTCTCCCTCTCCATGAAGCAGTGTAAACAGTCAATAAGTCCAGTAGGAGTGATCCTTTGTTCAGGCTAGTACAGCCCAACTCCCCCAAGTGGTGGCTGCTTGGCTTGGAGGACAGTCATTCATAGTAGTCCCCCTGAAACTGAGATTTGAAATCAGATCAAAACCAATAAACCGCCTAGAATTCAGTTCTGCACAAAATTAAGTATCTTTAAGATATGTGCAGTTTCAAGAACATGAATGAATGTAGAATGTCTCAGCATATCTCAGGATCCCATCTGCTTCCAAATTCTTTAGGGTAAGAAAAATGTTAATGTATTATAAGATTTTATCAACTGGGATGGAAGTGGCATAGCTAATCCATAATGTATGTAAGTGTAACCCAGGAAGGGCCAGATACCACTGATCACTCCTGTCTTGAGGTTATGGACTCACTGGTCAAAGTATAAACAGGGCCCGAGGAGATCCCTTTTTAGAGTTGTCATGTGAATCCAGCAGCCCTCCAAGCCTAAATAGCTTGGTGGTAAAAGTCATTCTTAAGTTGGCATAATTTTTCCTTACACGGAAGCATTTTTTTCAGTTAGATTAGATAAGTATAAAAGAAGTAACACACTGTATTTGACAAGGAAGGTCACACTAATTGGCTGTTTAGTGTCAAAAAGTTAGCCCTAAAAACGTACACACAAGTAATATTACATAGCATGAAAAGTTTATATTGTGTGTGTATTTGTGTCCATATATGCATGGAATAACAATTAGTGAAAAAATAGGCCTTGGGTTTGAAGGAGAGAGGGGAAGGGGTGTATGAGATGGTTTGAAGAGAGAGTAGGGTAGGGAGAATTTTGCAATATAATCTCAATAAGAAATGAAAAAGGACAAAGGAAGAAAACTGTGTGTTTGATATTCATAAATCTGTGTGATTGGTGACAGAATTCATCCTGTTAGTGGCACCCTTATAAGTATGATTGAATATGTGTAATTAATTTGGAGCTATCAATTCATGTGAAATTTTATGAACTTATTTTCAATACAGAGAAAGTAAGACCTTTAGATTTGTCATTTTAATACATTCACTTGATTTTTAAGAAATATTTCATTCTCAAGCAGATAGATATCTTTGTCAGATAACTAAAACTTTTCAGAGGGACATGCTCAAAGTGACACACACTGCTCATACTGTTCCTCATATAGGCATCCAGATTGTTGCCTTATATATGATAGTCTGCTATTCTTTCACTAGGCCCCAGCTGCTATATGCACACAATAGAGCCTCGGTAGGAAGACTGCTCACACACCAACAGTATGCGTCCTCTGTTCTGTGTCCCAGATCTTAATAGGAATCCTATAGACTCTAAGGACTCACACCCTCTTTTAGCTAATGGGATGAATTTAAAGTAAACACAGGTAAATGGGAGAGGTGATGAAATAAATCAAAAGGCCTAATTTACACTGGAAATTTCCATGACAGTGTTTTCTCATTGTATATAAGCTACTTGCTTTGTCCTGCTTATAAAGCAGGCAAGCTGTTCCAAATGTGATATTGGACATGACTGGAATTGATTGCCCATCACCCACCTGCAAATTGATTTTATTAACTGTTTCCCGGTAGTGGGAAACACCTATCTCTCTCTTTGTGGGCATGTGCCTTTTTCTTTTTTTCAGGATGGCCCAAGGCATTCCTCTGCTGTCAGGACAATGCTATTGCTGTTGCTTTTAACAAATGGTCCTGGAACACATTCTTCCCTGGGGGAATTCCTCTTACCATGAAATCAGACCATGCTTTTACTTTATGGGAAACATTTTTCAACATGCACCTAAAGCTGTATAAAAAAAATTCAAATACATATTCTTTACCACCCTCCATGGCCTGGCAAAGTGGGAACCAAAGTAAAATACACAACATGAAGCAAGGACTAAGAGCATTCTGCCATGAAACAGTCCTTAGGTGGCCTAATGCCCTTCAAATTATGAATGAAGCTGTGAGTTACAATTCACTGGTGTCTGGTACTCAGCATACATGAAATTGTCCTCCAGCTATACTCCAGCAGTTACTCTAAAATGGGAAGAATGCACTGCAGCCTTGGAGTCGAGGATTATTACCTACAGTCCCTTTCAGGATTTATCCCGCCTGCACTCCAGTACTGCATCCCACACCAAGACATTCATGCCAGTAGACTAGGGCACTTTTCTAGACAAATGTATTCCAAAAGTCAAACCATCTCAAAGTCACACAGAACAGATGGGAATATATCCTATGATGATCCCTAGGCCCCCACACATAAATTATGTGGAGTCTAGAATATACAAAAAAAACCACAAAAAACCTAAGTGCAAAGCTGCTGCCAAGTATAAACCAGGGTGCTAATTATTCAAAGACTAAACACAACAAACTTAAGTCCTCTGTGAAATACAGATATAACTTAAGATCGCATAGTCTATGCTGGGCAATATACTGAGACTGAGGCAGGAGGATTGCCATGAACTTGAGCCCAGCTTGAGCAGTATGGAAGCCCAAAGCCCTGAGTCATCTTTAGTATCAAAGAGAAGTTAGTTAGTTAGTTAGTTAGTTAGTTAGTTAGTTAGTTAGGAAGTTAGTTAGTTTTTTGTTGTTGTTTTGTTTTGTTTTGTTGTAACTACCTATGACTCAGAGGTAACAACTATAATGAAACACACGGGCAGTTAATTGTAAGACTATTTGAACTATTAAAACAACTGAGCTGATACCAGCCAAGCCTTATTAACCATGCTCACCTCGCTTGTCATTGTAATTTACATTATCTGATAGGGAGGCCTTTCCTTCCTGCCTGCCTCCTTCATGAGTCTCTACAGTGAGGTTGGACAAGGATGAACCTCAGTAAAGCACATTTATAGCCAAGTACATGTAAAAGTAAATAATGTATGGCTCCAAGTAAATATCAGAGAATCACAAAGGATAAGCTATTACGAGAAAATTAGATCCCCCACTAAAAATACATACCAGTGGCTGGAAAGAGAGCTCAGCAGTCAATAGCACTTGATACTCTTGCAGAAGACCTGAGTTCCGATTTCAGTGTCCACATCAGGTGATTCACAATCATGTCTAACCCCAGGGAATCTTACCCTATTTTGGCCTCATGGGTACACAAGCATGCGTGTGTGTGTGTGTGTGTGTGTGTGTGTGTGTGTGTGCGCGCGCGTGCATGTGCACACACACACACACACACACACACACACACATACACTCAACACACAAGAAAAAAAAAATATATCACATCAAAATTAGAAAAGAAGCATTGCTATTAAAATAAGGGGAACCCTAATGTTTCACTGAACAAAATGACCTCCATTTCAAATGGAAAATGCCAGCACCTCTTTTAAATAGCCTTTTAGAAATTTGCTAACATAGGACTACTAGTTGCATACTGGTAGGTGTCATGAAGTCTTACATTTTCTACCTAAAGGTCATAAGGATGCTTATTCCCTGGAATCACAAGACAATTATGGCAAAAGCATGTTAGGTTGCATGTATGTATAAAACGTGGCCTGTAATTTCAGTGTATGTACCAGGCTGTAATGAACCACTGGGTTCTCGCTTTTGCCTAGTACTCCTCTACCTCCTTCCTGTAATGTTTCTTATACATAGCTAAGGCTTAATTAAAAATCCTAAGTCTGCATGCTCTTTTTTTTTCACAACCACTGAAAGAAAATTAAGAAAGCTATATTTTATGCACACCTGATTTGGGGACTGAAATTCACTGCTGCTGCAGGTACACATGGAGAGCATTTCTAAAGATGGAAGCATGGAGGAATTCCTATTGGCAGCTTCTATGGGAACCAGACTAAAATCTAAAGAAAGCATAGTGAGAGAGGAGAAACTAGGCAGAAAACAGCATATTTGGAAACACATATGCTCACCTAGCAAACTGTGGTGCAGGCGGTTAGGGGATAGGTGGAGCCTGACATTTCTAATTCCCTAAGCCAATAAACACAGTTTTTTCAATATCCCCTCTACAGGCTGGTGCAGGAAAGGCCTAAGACTCGGGGATGCTTTGAGCATGATTTTCAGGTATTTGTTTAACAGTAATTTAAACATGATAAAACAGCAAGCTGATTTTCTATTAGTAACAGCACAGTAAGTTTATAAATTCACTTCTACCCGCTGAAGCTATTTCAGCCACACATTGCCCACTTTTCTTCATTCTTGCTCGCCATTGTGCTTTTGCACATTTTTGCATCGCGGTTTCTGGAGAGTCATATTAAAGGGTTTTAAGGTGCTGTTAAGAAATCTTTTGTTGCCATTATCAGCACTGTGCCATGCATTACTACTGGGCATTAGAAAGTCAGCTGACTATGACTGTAAAATTGGTGGTGGTAGTGTTTGTTTGGTTTGTCTTTTTAATTTGCACTAGAGGATGTCATCAACTTGGGAAGGAGCAGAACCAATTTACATGTCACCAGTTCTGTGAAGTCTGTACAGAAATCTGAATAAACTGGCACTGTACTGCTGGTTTATTTCAATAATGCTTTGGGGCCTATCTAGAATTGCTCTATGGAAAGCCCTCCAGCTGGCGGCCTCTTAATTGGCCACCTGGCCTGGGTGAGGGGCGTATGCCCTGTGGGTTTAAGGACACTACTTCTCCGGGGCAGACATGTCATCTTTCAGATTTCAGGCATGATGAATACCAGGAGATTTTCTGGCAGAGGGAAGGGGGTTTCCATGACAGCCTTTCTCAGTGGATCGGGTACTAGAGTTGATGGTGGCATTGCTATATGCCCAGGGCCTCCCTAAATCTGCATCCTGCCTTTATTTACCCAGACCTACTTTTTGAGAAGTAGAGATGAGCAACCAGGTATACAGTCTTTCTCTCAAACAGTAAAGGGGCAGAAGGCAATAGATATGCATAAATGAAGCCAGTGAGTCAATAGAATGTGTGTCCAAAGACAAATTCATTCAGCCTCACTCATTGATTCCAGGCACTGAAAGTAACTTTCACTTGTCCATCTTGACTGTGGCACTTGGCTATTTGCAACAAACACAGGGGAATGAGCAGAAAGACATCTGTTTCTCCTTTTCCTCTTTCATGATAACTTGCAATTTTCACCCACTTTTTCCATTGCCTGGGTATGACTTCAAGTTTGCTGAGAGGTATGGAAATCCTAATCCCATGGAAAAGTTAGTTTTATATCTAGACTAAGAAATGAGACATACATTCTTGGGCATAAAATGGGGTGCTGAAGCAAATCGGGTTCGGGGCTTAGTATCTGCCTAGCTCAAACAGACTGAGTGGAGATAACAAATACATTAGCATAAAATAGCACAAAGTCACATGTTAGAAACCATGGTGCTAACACACAATTCACAGACCTCATGAAGCTCAAGAAGGAGGAAGACCACAGAGTGGATGCTTCAGTCCTTCTTAGAAGGGGGATCAAAATACTCACCAGAGCAAATATGGAGAGAAAGTGTGGAGCAGAGCCTGATGGAAAGGCCATCCAGAGACTGCCCTACCTGGGGATCCATCCTATATACAGTCACCAAACACAGACACTATTGTGGATGCTAACAAGTTCTTGTTGACAGGAGCCTGATATACCTGTCTGATATAGCTGAGAGGATCATCCAGAGCATGACAAATACTGTGGTGGATGCTTGCTGCCAACCATTGGACTGAGCACAGAGTAACCAATGGAGGAGTTAGAGAAAGGACTGAAGGAGCTGAAGGGGTTTGCACCCCCATAGAAAGAACAACAATATGAACCAACTAGTATCCCCAGAGCTCCCAGGGACTAAGCCACCAACCAAAAAGTACACATGGAGGGACCCATTGCTCCAGCTGCATATGTAGCAGAGGATGGTACTGTCCAGCATCAATAGGAGGAGTGGTCTTGATCCTGTAAAGAAGGCTCAATACTCCAGTGTAGGGGAATTAGAGGGCAGGAAAGTGGGAGTGGGCAAGTGAGCTGGAGAACACCTTCATAGAAGCAGGGGGTGCAGGAAAGAGGATGACAATAACATTTGAAATGTAAATAAAAAATATCTAATAAAAAAGTAAAAGAAAGAGAGAGAGAGAGAGAGAGAGGGAAGGAAGGAAGGAAGGAAGGAAGGAAGGAAGGAAGGAAGGAAGGAAGGAAGGAAGGAAGGAAGGAAACCATGGTACTAAGTCTTATATTTATTTAACATGTATAGTCTCCAAGGGAAACAAGAATGTGATTCTAAAAGTTGGACTTATAGTGCCATAATGCTTCATTAGGGATGATTTTATCCCTCCTTAAGACATCTGACAATGTCTGGGGATATTTTTGGTTGCTCCAACTTAGAGGTGCCTCTGGCATCCAGTCAGTAGAGGCTAGTAGACTATTTCATGCCATACAAAACACAGTGTGGCTCCTACCAGAGCACAAATTTAGTCTAGTTCTGAAATGGAGCTGTGGTTCTCACACTTGAGTTCGCATCAAAATCCCTTTGAGGGTTTGGCAAAATGCAGAGTGCTGGGTCCCACTTAAGACTTCCTGATACAGTAGAACTGGGTAGATTTAAGATTTTTTTTTCTAACAAGGTCCTAGGGGATGCTGAAGCTACTGATTTGGAGAACACAGTTTTTTCTTTGGATATATGGTCTCCTGTGTATCTAAGTGGTGCTAGGGGTATCTCAGAACATCCAGCAGGCTCAGTGTTGATGGTGACATTGCCATTTGCTCAGAACCTCCCTAAATCTGCATCCTCCATTTACTTTCTTAGTGGTGCTTTCTAAGAAGTAGAGACAATGGAACATTCAGGTATGCAAATGAAGGGCAGTCTTTTCTTGGTATAGTAAAGGAATAGAAGGTTCCAACAGTTCTGATACATACTCTTACCCCTCAGTATCTTTGTCATTCTGAGATCTCCTTAAACAGTTTACTAACTGAGCTACATCTTCAATCCTGAAGCACACTTCTGACAGCCCCTTCTCCAATTCTCCACTCAAATAACCCTGCAAAATAGCCTGCTGCTCCGAGAAAGTACTTAGACTCACCTTGGACCAGAGTACTCATAAGCTATCAATGCTTACAAAAGGAGGAAGCTAAAAGCTTGCTTCTCTTTAAGCAAAGAGACTTCCCAGAGACTTAATTAAAGTTTGGAAAAGTATCCCAGGAGGCGGGGGTGGGAGTGGGGGGGTCAATAAAATTGATCCAAATAAATTCTTTGCACATACAAAATAAAATCCACATGCACAAAAAGAAATTTGATCAATAAATTAGTAAATTCAGTGTGAGGAGGGAGTAATTAACAGGCCCATTTAAAGTGGGGAATACATTAAATACAGAATGAGTGACTCTACTGGGACCACTGAAGCAGGAAACACCGATGCCTTTGAGAGGCCAGGAAGATTAGAAACATATTTCAACAAGGAGAAAAGAGAAGAGAGAATGGAGAGTATTCTGGGGGTGGGAGCATATATTAGGGCCATAGGAGCCTCTGATTTTGAACTCCCAGGAAAAGCTAACAAAATCACTGCTACACTCAAGTTTTTCTCCCAAGCATAGGAAACCTTCAAATAATCTGCTAAGAGAGCCAAGCAAGCCATACCTAGTCCTAAACAGTTACCATGTCAAGCACCTTTATTTTTGAGTAAACAAAAAGGTTAGTGAAACTGAAGCGTGAAGGTATCATTGGTGTAGAACACCCTGTGAAGAATTTGTTAAGATCCCCTGTTGGGGGAAACTGAGGTCAAAGCAGAATTCATTGCTGGTTCTAGCCCTGAGCTGAGGACCACAAAGGACATTATTGATGGAAATAAATTCCCAAAGGCAAACAAAATAATACCCTATCTCATATGGTTATCCACATAGTAAATTCAATCTCCCAAAGAGGTGGGACATGAAGAAAACCAAATGTACAAATAAGGGTAGAGCCATAAAGGTTCAAATTGCTATTGGGATGAGCCAGGTTATACCTAATCCTTAAGTTAGATGGATGTCAGGCTCCTGATAAATGTCACATGCCTAGCTTGGACCTTGATTTCCGAGTCTAATTCCCTATTTTAGCCACCAAGTGAGTCCCTAGAGGTTCCTGTTGGCAATTCTGCAATGGAAAGCTAAATTGGATCTGCCATGAATATGAATCATTGTGATAATTCCTTTATATCTACTGGAGAGCTAGACCTAGGCCATGAACTATATCATCAGGAAGCAGAGCTCTTTGGCTTCTCTGCCCTCTTCATCATGGCCCCTGAGACCTCTGTGAACTTCAAGTAATAGCTTATCATCTTCTAATAGAGCTCAATCTAGCTCCATGAATTTCATTCCTGATTTGTGAAGGGCTTGGAAGTGAATTTTGCTTTCAGTAGAGTCCTAGTCCTCTGAGACCAGTAAGAAGAATCTTTCCAAGCCCAGGAACTCAGTGCTGGTACAAGAGAAGGGTCCCCAAATTCAATTTAGAAGCCCTGAGGCAAGTGTCACGGAGGTTCTTTGAGCTTCATATTCTCCACTAGAGGGTTGGGGCCAGGCAGTTGCCTTAATGAAGTGGGTGGAAGCTTGCAATGGTTAAAGCTGCTTTCTCCTTTATTTTATTTTATTTTTTTTTAATTTTCCTCTGCCGCTTTCAATCAGACCATCCTCATTAGCTGAATGGGAAGGTTTGCAGAGGCAAACCTCATGCATACTCCCTCAGGCAGTGTTTTAGTTCTACTTTTTCCCTGAGCTTTATGCATAAAAGCACCTCCCAGGGTGCAGTGACTTGCCACACATTTGGCTGACACCTGTCTATGAAGAAAGATGTCTGAAACCACTTACCCAGAGCAGCCCTCAAGCAGTCAAGTCTGTGAAGTCTTTAGCAGTCTCTCTTAGCTAGGCACAGATCTTGCTACATGCCTAACTATGGGAGTCCTTAGTCTGGTAAGCACATCCAATGTGCTATTCAAGCATGTGCTGGGACCATGGGTGGGTTACATGCCTGTCAAAGTGTAAAATCAGCTGGAAAGCCTGAAGCTGCAAACTCTTAGACTCTAGAAAAGAGAGATCAGGGCATGCAAAGCATACTCTGTATCCGTGGTGGCACCCCAAATGGGAAGGCATTCTACTTTGAAACATTTCTACTAGAGAGAAGCTCAGTGCTTCATAATACAGCCCCTTATGCTCCTGAACTGCTCTAATGATGAAAAGCCCATCCTTTGACCTAATTCCTGGAAACCTTTCTATAGTTTCTACAGACTCTATATGCCCCAGAACAGGGGAATGCCAGGGCCATCACGTGGGAGGGGGTGGGTAGGGGAGCAGGGCGGGGACGCGGGAGGGTAAGGGAAAATTTCTGGATAACATGTGAAATGTAAATGAAGAAAATATCTAATAAAGAGAAAAAAATTAAAAAAAAAAAAAAAGAATTAACCATTTGTTCAAGAGAACACCTCTCAGGGAAACTAATCCACCAGAAGGCATGTTAAGGAGATGAGAGGAATAAATACTCCCTTAATGGGATAAATGCATTTATACATCCCATGAGTCCTTCTAGGCAATTGCTTATAGGTCTTCAATATTAAGCATGTCAGCTTTTCTTAGTTCTAACTCAGAAGCATAACTTTCCCTTTTCTACTTTCTATCTCTTTTCCAAGTCAACATTCTAAGCATGCTTGGTTGGACTGTTTGCATTCTAAGCATGCTTGGTTGGACTGCTTGCATTCTAAGCATGCTTGGTCTGTATGTTCTTGCTGTTTCCATGGAAGACCCCCACAGCTTTCTACTCCTCTTTTCAGAGACCCATTGCTTATCTCATTCAAAAAGCACTGTCCTTCTCTGTGTCCCTCTCCCAGAAGCTGCCAGGATTTACAGCTTGACTTCCCTGTGTATTTTTTTTTTCTCAAACACTAATAAAATGGTTGTTGAGCTTCCTTTGGAGTCTGTTTTAAAATTCTTTCATCAATAAGACTAAGGACCTGCAACAAGAACCCTCACTTCACTATAACATATACTCAAGACATACAGGGTCCAGACACTGTATCACAGGACATTCTGAGATTTCCTGTGATAACATTTGCATTGTATGCTATGCCTTTGTAACTGTGCCAGGTGGTTTATAAGGGCATGCACATGTCTTCTGCTTCTTAAACACCTCCATAGCTTTGATGGGCAGCCCTCAACCTATTGTGTACTGTTTATAGTTCTAGTTTTTAAATTTCTTCACTTGTAGTCACCATGTCATCTCAAGCTCCCCTCCTCAGACCTAAATTACGTACATTCCAACTCCACTCTTCTG
Organism: Mus minutoides; assembly: GCA_902729485.2. Classification (NCBI taxonomy): domain Eukaryota; kingdom Metazoa; phylum Chordata; class Mammalia; order Rodentia; family Muridae; genus Mus; species Mus minutoides. Next base: position 382,715 of record LR753329.1, on the reverse strand, counting down.
CTCGTACAGAATCTATTATTGAAAGTTTGTGTCATTCTTAAGAAATGTTCACAATAATGAAAGTGATCTGCTTGAACCCCAACCATATCATTCTTCCAGTTTTACCCCACCACCATCTTGCACCATCACCAGGTATTGTATGTAAGTGAATATAGCTGCAACTGAATTTTAAGAGCATCCTTGTAATGGAAAGTACAAATCTAAAAAAAACGCAGCAGACAACCTTAAGAGACTCAGAGAAAAAGGAAGCAAGAGCATCCCCCACTCCTTGCCTCAGGGCAGTATCAGCACAAAAGCTGCTGCAGCTGTGCACTGGTCTCCCCGAACCGCTGGAATCTGTGAGTTAGTCTGCAGATGCAGCAACATAAAGCCTACACAGGAAAGGCCAATAAACTATATCTGGGCCACAGCAATGCTACCCTCATGAAATGTTCTCTTATGTTCATTCTCCTTAGCTACAACTCCTCCCACCTTTCTTTGCCCAATCTGACCATTTAAAAATGCCCTTTGCCTGAATGCTTATAGCTTATGATTGATCCTTCTCCATAACATCATTGACACATTTGAAGAAATCCCAGATATTATTTCTTCCCCAATTCTGAGACATACTGCTCATGAAGGTTACAACCTCCACAGAGAGCAGGACTATGGTAGAGGTCCTTCTGTTTCACCACAAGGAACACAAAGCTAAGGGGTCAAGTAAATAAGTATGTTATTTAGAAAGATCAAGAAAGGAAGATTAATAGTGAATGAAGTAAACAGTTTATCCTAATGTTTTTTTCATTATCATGACATTGTTTAAGCATTTATTAAATGCAAAGTCATCTTACTGTGATGAAAGCAAGTTGGCAAAAGAGGCCCAAATCCCCTGTTTAATAAATTTATAATACATGATCTGCTGTTCATTATAGTAATCTTCACATTGAAAGTTCCCTTTGATCACAACCTGATGCCCTGTGTATGTCCCCTATGAATGGTGTGTCCAGAAATAGGGATGTGTTTGCCTCAACATACATACACTTCTATGTGAGACACCATAGTTGTGAAAATAACCAATGAATCTGACAGTGTAGCTTGGTGACAATGAACTCCTCCTTCAACAAGGAAACTTCATGAGTTCTCTTGAAGAATCAGTTGACCTTCTAATGGCCTTATTATAATAATAAAAAAAATCTTCTCAGCATGTAAGGGAGTCTTCATACATGGTTTTCATGCTACTGTAGCAATTGCTGTTGAGGTTTTCATCGAGTCCTAAAATTATCTGTGCAAACAGAAACTGGATTCCAAGGACATAGTTTGGGAAGGGCCAGACAACTATGTGTGTTCTGTGAATGTGTATCAAAGGCATTTTGCAAATAGCTAGATGATCTGGTCTCCTCATCACACGTCTTCTGGTTTCCTTCTCAGTTTCTCTACCCGAGTCTAAACAGCAGCGCCTACAAGAAACATTATCAGACAATCCCTGTGCATAGTCAACTTACTTTCATAGAATTTCCCATAATCTGTAATTGCTAACATAGGTGTCCACTCATTTTTGCCACACTTAGTGTGTAACAATCTCCAGAAGAAATCTCCATCCATTGCTGTATTCACCACAGGTCCTGGCACATTTGCCACTCCAATAATTTGACAGATGACTAATGATGTTACATTACCCGAACAGAAAACGCAGAGATTTTCAAGTCAGTCAGAAAAGTCATGTACTAGCTATGTGATGCCAGACAAACTGTTAACATTTCTTGGCCAAAGATACTTCATTTGTTCATATTAATTTGTATTCCCTAACCATTTGTTCCAAGAAAAATGTAAGATGATAGATGCAAAATTACATGGTAATATAAACAGTTGTAATGGTAATCCTCTCTGACCACTCGACTGCCCTGGAATTACCCAGGGTGAGGTATATGTCACAACCTCTGGTTGTGTGTATAATGGTATGCACAAAGAGGTTTAACTACAGAGGGAAAACTTGCCCTGAGTGTGAGTGGGACCCCTTTGGGCTGAGGACTCAGACTGAATAAAAAAAAAAAAAAAACCCATGGAGAAAAGGGTGGAACAGCATCACTCATCACTCTGCATTCTGACTAAAGATGAAATATGATCAACCATCTCATGCTCTCACCACTAGCATTCTGACCATGATGAACTGTTTCTCAAACCTTTTCTTCTTTAAGTTGCTCTTGTCAAGTGGTTTGTCTTAGCAATGAGTAAAGTAATGAATGCCAAGAATCCTGTGCAACTATGAGGTATAGTTTAATGACTTGAGACATTCCCAAATAGCACCAAATGCTCTTTCTTTGGGATGATAATCTAAGTACTCCCAAGCCCTATCTTTATTCTACTCCAAGAATATCATACACATGATACATAATTCATTGAAACAAATGTAACCCTTTTGGGTGGGCATTTGATTTTTGTCAATGACCAGAGATAGCTGTAACCTAGTAGAGTGGTAAGCTCAGGTCAGGTGGTGGTTGTTAAGCTAGAAAGACATTTTTAGAGTGAATACAAACTACATTCAGTGGGGCCACAATGAAGCCAGAGTATTGTGTTCTTATATACAGAGAAAATAGGGAAAAGGAGAAAGGAATTATAGCTAGAAACTTTCTCTCCTTGGCCTGTTTGTATCTCAGGGACACTTGACTTTACAGAAACCATTGGAGAGGGGAGGGAAGCCAAAGAGCAGGAAACGGACGCCAAGGGAGCTGTACTTAATCATAATAACCATTAGTATTGACTTTGGTGCCATCTTAAAGGAGCCATTTGTTATACGAACCAATAGTCAAAACCCTAAGTCAGCCAGGCTTTGTCTTATGAGCTCTAAAAATAATGGTATTTTGCTGTTCATCTGTTTTAATTTTCCAAATTCAAATGCAATTTGAAATCAATTCAAAAATTGATTTTTCTTCTAAACAAAGAGACGTTAAAAGGAGAAAGGGAGGAAGGAAGTAGAAAAGACAGACAAACCAGGCTTTTCAGTGAATCACATAATCATACCTCCAAAAGCAAGAGCCCTAAGCAGTAATTATTCCCCTACCTGAGAAGCATGAAAGGAAAATGGGTGAGAATTATGACCACAGGAACAATATATAAAATCTCTCTAGAGCCAAGGCCAGCAAATCACTTACCTGCAGCTTCAAAAATGACATATAAAAGCAGGAAGAAACACAGTTAAGGTCAATTGGCTCCGGATTTTGAAAGTGCCACCTCATTTTAATCAGCGCCACATGCCATAGTGCTCTCCACCTGGAAAACTGGCTGGGCCACTGGAGTTGTTTGCCATTTTTTAAGCAGCTTGAAAACAAAGTGGAAACACTTGAGTGATCTTGCAGTTAAGTCAGCTTTGAGGGGGGCCAGAAGCTTGTTTTGCAGCCAGGCCTGCTGCATGTGTCTGCAACTCAGTGTGATCCCTGCAATCCAAGGACTGGAGCTCTACTTTATGAACCTGGGTCCTTTCAATTTCTCCAGCCTCTACGGACTGGGTCCCAGTAGCCCAGTTCACAGAAGAAGTGAAGTTATAAATACATGCTGGCGAAGTCGACTTATTCAACAACCAGGATGCTTATCATTTCAGGGTAAAGGGAAGAAAGTGGACTACTTAGAAATCTCTGGAAAATTATATATATATTTTTAAAAAAAGACCATATTTACACAAATCTAGACTTAAGAACTTGTAGAACTTCATTCTTGGAATGAATTTTCTAATGTGTGTGAAAGAGAGTGCTTCCCACTTAGCATTTTTTTTTTATCTTTCAAAATATGTCATGAAAGAGAAATCATAGTACAAATAGAAGTGGACATTTTGAACAACTAAAAAGCAGTTTTGTGGAGATAGGTTCTGGGAAAGTGAAATTGTAGAGATGCGTAAGGAATTCTACCCATTCTTTGTTTGGATCCTGGCAAATGCCACAATGTACTAGAGAGCATCTTTCTAAGGACTCAAAGCCACCACACATAATTATTTTGTCTTTTAAAACAAGTTAGAGAAGTGGGAACAATCCCAGATCTCCAAATGAACTACTTCCAAATTCCCTTTCAGACACCAAAAGTTTCTGTCATCCTGCTATCTTACAAAGCACATGATAATTCTCATGATTGCTTCTAAGACAGCTGTCATGCCAATGGCCTACTATAGTTTGAATGTGACTTTACAAAGTCCATGAGTTTGAAACTTAAAGTCCAATCCCACAACATTCCTAGGTTGGAACATTTAAGGAGGAAATTGGCTCTGCCACCATGAGTTGATTAAGAATGGGTCTAATCTTAACCCTTTCCTCTGCTTCCTTCCATGCATATATGCTATCTTGCCCTTTGCCTCCTTTCATGATATGACAGAGCAAAGAAGCCCTCACAGGGTATCAACAATGCAATATTGGACATTCAACCTCTTGAACTTTGAAGAAAAAAAAACAAACTAATCAATTGCTAGATCAGGGGCATCCTGTTAGAGACCAAGACAGGATATTTCTGTATCTTAGCTAGGTACTCTGTCAAGCCTATGCCTTAGGAGGTCATCACAGGAAAGTGTAGTTAGCCATACCATGAAGATTCTGTGGTGCTTTTCATTTAGGGGTAGCTCTTTTCTCACATGATTCTTGAGGTCCAGACTCACCTGCCTGTTAAAAAAAAAAAAAAAAGGAATTGCTCTTACTCAGAGCCAGATCAGGGAAAGGTGAAACTGGGGTAGAGCAGAGACAGCATAGAAAGGATGGTCCTAAAGCACTAGAGATGTAATCCGTCCTCGGAGGCAGTGATGAATTGCATATCTCAATTAGCTAGAGGCAGAAAGGAAAGGCATGGCAGACAAATTAGCCTTACAAATCTCCAAGCTACCCCAGTAAATTTAGGAACTGAACACAGAGTAACATTTGAGGACCACTACACTCGAGGAAGACACCGAAGTTTTGATTAGCCTCACTAGCAAAGAACTGGTATAATGGCTCAAAGGTTTTGGTGATCCTCAATGTGGCTTTATCTGAAATTCTTATGTTTGAGCATAGTGCACAATTAGCAAATGAAAAGCTTTATTTGAGTGGTACACACCTTACATAGAGCTAGTGTTGAGCAGAAATCAAAGAGAGTGCTAGAGTCAGAAAGATGGACTGGAAAGATTCAGACTGCAAAATCAAAAGGCCTTTCATGAGTTTCAGAATCCCACAGAAAGGAGTCAGGGTCCTCAATCTCTATTGGTATGCCTCACCTCAACACAAATAGACAACTGTGGCTAGTGAAAGCATTTATAATAAATAAGATTAGCTGAGAGGCTGTTCTTTTTTAATTAGAGAGAATTCTAGTTCTATTTCTCAGCCAAGACTGCAGTTCATGGCTTTAAACCACTATAGCAGCTGGAATCCTTATGAGTTAAAATGTAATCATGTGAAATTCTGGGTCTTTAAACTATTAGTTTTTGGTAGCATCAGATTAGTTGCTCTGAATATTGGCTTCATAGACCTTAATAGACTCAGCATGCAAGACAGAGAGGAAGCCTTCTCAGGACACAAATCTCAAATCTGTAGGCTCCCTGGAGTCTCTTTTGCCTCTTACCTTCAAACCTAATTCTTCTTTTGATACATTTTCCAAGGAGCCTAACATCATAAGGACTGAGCAATACTGATGTACTAAAATTGTGCATCTTCCTTGCTATTCTACTTACTCCATCTCATTTCAGCTTCTGTTATCAATTTTAAGGACCATGGATTGTGACTAGGCCATAAGTATTACCCTTTCTTTTCTTTCTTTTTTTTTTTTCCTAAGTCTTCGCTATCTATGGTGCTCTACTATGAAAGTTTTAGGTCTCTCTTCCAAGTAGATGACTACCCCACCATACCCTAACTCTATCATATTTAAATCTGCATCCATGTTTTCTATATTCACTGATATGCTGGCAAGTACTTAATAAGAGACTCATTAAAAGGAATAGGGGAAGTTTAAGATTTTTAAATTCTCTCAGTTTCCATTGTTTCCATGCTCTTACTATTCTAACCATGGCCAATCTCAAGGTACCAATGTGATGTCACTAAACAAAGTTGAAAATATAGTGTGATGCTGACTTTCTTCTCTCCACAAATCTTCTATCTAAATTACCTTTGTTTTTCCAGGGGTATCTATTAGAAGGACAAGGGTTCCCTGGCTTCATATTTACATGTTGAAATTCTAACCAATATAGTATTCCTGGATTTTCAGGAAATCTCTCTTTCATTGTCTTGTCTTTTTGACTAGTTTATTAGTGAGATTGATGAGTTAATTCTACTCTTTTTTTTTTTTTATCATGGATTGGCAAACTCCAGTCTCTGAAATCTACTTGTTCCATTGTTTTGTCTGTGGAGTTTTATTGAAACACAGCTCTGTTAGTTATCTTACTTTCTATGGCTATGTTCTTACCACAGCAAAAAATGAAAATAGTCTTGATAGAGATCAACCTTATTACTTACAAAGCCTAAATATTTATGATAGGAAATTTGGCATCAAAAGATGACTTGCCTTCATGGTGGCTTTCTCTTTCATGCCTTCCTGCCCTGGGAGTATGTTGAGGCTATTTTGAGCCATGTGAGAATATAACAATATGAGCTGTGTTTTTAAGAAGAATGCAGTTGTAATGGTAAGACAATTTTTATGATGAAAGATTTATTACTCTCAAACTAATATATCTTGTTACTATTTTATTTGTTACTTTAAAAACATCTCAGTTTGTTCTCATCTCAAATATAGAGCAAAAAGGTATGTATTCCTCTTAATAGCCATAGTATTATGGCCTATCTATTTTTTTCTTTTTTCTTTTTAGTTTGTAATTTTGAAATATTTATGTCCTCTCTAATTCTTCACTTTTTGATCCACATTATACTAGCATGTACACTTGTAATAGCACACTCATCTTGGTCATACCAAGACCCTCATTCTTATTACCTTCTGTGTCTGGACAGAAACTTCTGCTTGGACAAATCTGCCATTATCATCTGCTCTTTCTACTTCCATTTTAAATCAGCTAGTTCATCTTTAGAACCACAAGTAGAGATGAGTAAGTATGCTACAATGCTACACAAGTCTATAACTTTTTGAAGAAGAAAAGTAGCATGGCAGTGGTAGCATGAGGCAAGTAATCCTGCATTAATATTTGGAGCTGAAGGGGATTACAACCCCATAGGAAGAACAACAATGCTGATTAACCAGATACCTCAGAGCTCCTAGGAATGAAATCACCAACCAAAGAGCATACATGGGCTGGTCCATGGCTCCCGCTACATATGTAGCAGGAGTCTGTCTCATCTGGCATCAGTGTGAAGGGAGATACTTGGTCCAATGGAGGCTTGATGCCCCAGAGAAGGGGGATGCTTGAGGGATGTGATTGTTTAAATATGCTTGGCCCTGAGAGTAGCACTATTAGGAGGTATGGCCTTGTTGAAGTAAGTGTGTCACTGTGGGTGTGGGCTTTAAGCCCATCATTTTAACTGCCTGGGAACTAGCATTCTGCTAGCAGCCTTCAGATAAAGATTTAGAACTCTCAGCTTCTCTTGTACTATGGATGCTGTCATGCTCCTGCCTTGATGATACTGGGCTGAACCTCTGAACTTGCAAGCCAGCCCCAATTAAATGTTTTCTTTATAAGACTTACATTGGTCATGATGTCTCTTCACAGCAGTAAAATCCTAACTAAGACAAGGGATGAGGCAGGAGTGGGTAAGTGAGTAGGGGAGTACTTTCTTAGAGGCAAAGAGGAAAGGAGGGGTGGGGGGATCATGGAGGGAAGATCAGGAAGGGGGATGAGATAACATTTGAAATATAAACAAATAAAATGCTTAATACAGTTTAAAAAAAGATTAGATATACTTTGGCCAGATCAACCTTCTGTAGCATCATGCTCATTATATTGGTACACTGCACAATAATTAACACAGCCACTTTCTTTGTCCTTTTCTTGGTTATTTTATTTATTTACATTTCCCTGTTTCCTCTCTGCAAACTCTCTTATCCCCTCCCCTCCCCCTGCTTCTATGAAGGTGCTCCCCCACCCACCTACCCACCCACTCTTACCTCACTGCCTTGGCATTCTCCTACACTAGGGCATGGAGCCTTCCCAAGACCAAGGGCCTCCCCTCCCATTGATGTCCAACAAGGCCATCCTCTGCTACATATGCGGCAGGAGCCATGGGTCTCTGTATGTGTACTCTTTGGTTGGTGGTTTAGTCCCTGGGATCTCTGGTGGGGGGTCTGGTTGGTTCATATTGTTATTCCTCCTATGGGGATGCAAACCCCTTCAGCTCTTTCAGTCCTTTCCCTTTCAACCTGTTACATGAAGCTTATTTTTGTTCAGATAAAAGAAAGTGAGGTGGTTTGATTTGATGGGGTGATGAGAGAAGTACTGTTGTTTCCTAGAATTGTAACTGCTGAGAACAAAGGTACTCTTGAGAGTAAAAGGAGGGCTTTAGAGTTGATGTTTTTTAGGTATGGGCCAATATACGATAATGTACATGTTGTAAATCCTTCCTGTAAAGGCTGTGCTAAAATGGCTGTGTGTAGCATTAAGAAACACACAGTAAGTAGCCTTCTATTGTATTTTGATTCATATAATTAACTTGTACTACTGAACAATTTCAGAAGATTAGGGGAAAGAAATACACTAAAGAGGTATTTACAAATGTTTTAAGAGTATAAGTAGTCATCTGCCTTGGTCTAGGTGGCATCTATTAGATACATCAGCTTACATTGCTAAAAAGGAAATTTAGCATCATATGTAACAGAAGATGGCCTAGTCAGCCATCATTGGGAAGAGAGGCCCCTTGGTACTGCAATCTTTATATGCCCCAATACAGGGGAACGCCAGGGCCAAGAAGTGGGAGTGGGTGGGCAGGGGAGCAGGAAGGGGGGAGGGGGAAGGGGACTTTCAGAATAGCATTTGAAATGTAAATTAAGAAAATATCTAATTAAAAAAAAGAAATTTTAGACTTTTCATCAAGATCTTTGATGAAAGGGAAAATATAAAGCGTCTGTCTGTGTAACCATGGGCTGGGCCATTAACCCTTCTGGGTACAGTAAGCAACTAATTATGCTATAATACTGACTTCAGCACGTAACCTCAAAGGAGAGCTCAAGGTTTTCTCTCTACTCTCTGTTAAGCCTAGAACACAGAGGCTTTAGTTAAGGTTGAAAGTCAAAATGGTCTTGAATAATCCAATCAGTCAATCTTGTTGGAAGACACAACTCCTTGTGGAATAACAGGTGTGTCTGTGAAACTGTTCTTTCTACTGAGTCCTATTTAAAGAATAATTATCCCTAGCCTAGTGTCCAATTGGAGGGGCCTTTGTACCTTATTAAAGTCCAACAGGATTTTAGTAGACCATGTGACAAAGAAGCCTGTAAAGAATAATAGTGGCCATTCCTACTCTAGACTGTATGAAGAATCATGCGCTTTCACTGAGTTTTGTCTTCTTGTGTTGAACTTTTCAAGATTAGTAAAGGCTTTCAAGGTCCAAAACAGCACTGAATCCTACACAGGGAATATCAAAAAGACAATTTGATCAACTTTTTTGTATAGGCTATAGAGATGGCCAAAGTAGTCTTCTCAAAAAAAAAATGTAGTTTGACTTCACAAATTAGAGGAATATCTGAGAAAAGAATCACATGGACCTAAAAGTAGTAGTTTAAGTCAACAGACAACAATAGCCTCATAGTTAACATACATTTTAGATCCAGACTACATCTGTTCACCAAACAGCTCTGTTTATTCCAAGTGATTTGGCCTTTAGCGAGCTTCTTGGCATCTCTGAGACTGTTTTCTCATCCAGAAGCTGAGGAGACTAGCAGCTCAAGTATCAAACCCGTTTTGGGTACAGAATTAAGAAAGTCTCCTACATGTTGTAGAACTATGTCGTTGCAAATGATAACTTGTATTACAGAACAACATGCCTGCCCTGCTAAAAAGTTTCCTCTGTCAATAGAGCAGAAAGAGCTGTGTTCACAAGGTTTAAAACTTTAATTACATAAAGACTTGAAAAGCACCAGCAGGTGTTTCCTGCTCATTTTCTTAATTCCATGCTTTGTGATGTTGCACCACCACCTATAATGCTTACTTTCCCTCACTTATAACAATTCAGTTATAACAAAATTTATCTCCCACAATACTAGAGTACTTGCAGTTGCAATTTAACATTTAATTGTTTCTTAATCCTCTCACAATATCTATGTTAATCATTTCAAAGAATTACAACATTAAATGTTACTGCCAAAATTAAAATATCATCTGGTTTACAGGAGGTACTCAATAGATATATGGCAAATTAAATCATAGGATTAACATTCTGGGGAAAAAAAAGGTTAGAAAAGTATGTCAACTTTGATGTAAATTATGATGAGTCATTAAAACGTACACTTGTCATTGAAATTTAGTCATTTGTAGAATGTGGATTCCATGGTGAGCTATCCTGGATTCAAATATCTGCTCTGTCTGATCCTGGACATTCATGCAGTAGAAAGAAAGAACTGACGATTGCAAGTTGTCTTCTGACCTCTACATGCATGCCTTAGCAACACATGCCTGCATTCATATACACACAAAAACAAACAAATAAATATAGAAAATAATTATTTTATATTCCCTGCCCACTAGAACTATGGTCTTAGACAAGTCACTTAACCTTCCTGAGCTTTGTTTTGTTTGTTTGCTTGTTTGTTTTTTCACCTCTATCATGAATACAAACCTATCAATTTAATAAAATTATTAAGAATATTAAATAATTTGGCAGAATGTCTGTCCATTGGCTTACATCTTACAAGGGTGACTCATAGTAATAATAGAAATTTTGTTTTTAATCAGATCAACTGAACATTTTCCAAAATGGAAGTAAAGCATTTACTCTGATAAAAGGAATCCCTGGGAAAGGATGAAACATAGGGAAAAAGCACGGGAAATGGAAAGCATGGGAGAAGGTATCTGGAGTATGCATAGTGGTTTTACCACAAGCTATATAATGTAAGGACATTTCACACTAGGAGCATTCAACACAAACTTCTCCAGCTTTGGAGATTTGCCTTTGGCTGCTTCTCCCACTGCCTGGAATGCCCTGAGACTAGCCTAAGTTGCACTCTTAAGAAGGAAAAGTGCTAACTTGGCACTTCTGAAGGACTCCTATTTAGTTTATTAAGTAATTAAGCTCCTGATACACAAAGGCCAGGGCACTCGGGGGCCCTCTGAAGCCAGTTCATGTCAATATATCTTGACTAACAAAATGTGAAAAATTGTGACACTAAATAGACCATTAGTATTTGTTTATAGGATGAGAGCTGGATAAGATGGCAAATCTTCAAATTTTCTCCTTCAGCTGGAAATGAATGCCCCTCTGTACCTGGATACAAACAAAGCAGAAAGGTCCCACTATAATAGCTGATTTGATGACACTGTATTTTGGATATAGCTTCAATGATTCTCTCTAAATGCCCATGTGTTAGAAGGTTGATCTACAGAATAGTAGAATTAAAGGGGAAGGTGGTAGAGCCCATGAAAGGTAGATCGAACCTAGTATAAGATGTTTAGATTCCTGACAGTAGATTTCAGAAGGGCTATTATTATAAAAGAACAAGGGAATCCTTGCCTTGCCCATTGGCCTCCTGCCTCATTATGTGACTTCTCCCTTCACCACAAGTGCCTGTCATAAAACCATCTAATATGGTATTCTCCTCAAAGTCAAACAGAAACTTGTATCATCCTCCTGATCTTCAAAAATCTATAAGACAAATAAAACTACCTTTTATTAATTACTCAGCTTCATGCTCTTTCTTAGAACAATAGAAAATAAGCTTAAAGGGAGATTTTTCAAATAACTGAGAAAGTTGCCAAATTTATAATGCTAATTCATTAGTAATAAGGACCACCTATACTTGAGTATTACACATTTTAAAAACAGACATTAAAGGGCTGATAATGATTGAATAAATAGTGAATAAGAAACACATCTCTTATGCAGATGATTTCAAATAAATTATGTAGATCCTAAACCCTTAAGATAGTCTCCATTCCTTAAACATGAGTTGTGCATAGTGATTTCTTTCCGAAGAAAACCCAGCTTTCAATAATTTTACTTGAAGAAATTATATTTCAGTTATGATGGTGGAGAACCCTCATCATCATTTCAACCAGGCTGTCAACTTCAATCTCACTTTATCAGTGACAAGTGATATTTATACCAATATGAACTGTTGGTACTGTGTGATGAAGTCCAGATCAACCAATGAGAAAAGGCTGAATACTCCTAGCCAAAGGACTATATACCAAATGTCTGACTAATATTTCTCAGAACTATAAAGGTTATCAAAATGATTATGAAAATTCTTAGAAATAGTCACAACTGTGAGCAAGCTAAGAAAATGTGTATTAATTATGATATGATATTTGAATGAGGTCCTTAAACAAAAAGAACATTGAAGAAAACTGTAAACTTGAGTAAAGTAATGAAATTTGGTTCAAAATACCTTAAGACTAATTCATTGTTTATGAAAACAGGGGATGGGGAGATGGTTTCACAGTTAAAAGTATGGGTTCACTTTCTAGCACCTACAGGCTTGCTCACAATGATATGCTGACTTCTGCAGACATTGCACATATGTGGTACATATGCATAGGCAAAACATTCATATGCATAAAGACTAATGAACCATAATATTGTAAGATACAAATAATAGGGGAACCTGAGTATGAGGTTTATATAAAGAAAATCTCAACTATTATGCACCGCTAAAAAGATCATGAATATGAAGCAAAAAGATCATTAGAATGCTAGAAATTTATCAACGGTCTTCATTATAATACAGATAAAAGAGAAATAGTGTTTCCTACTTTGAGACAGATTACCAAATGTTCTGGTGCCATGGAAATGCCCATACTTTGTTGTCACTCCTCAACAAAGTGGAATCGGCATGGGTAGGAGACATTAGATGGTGGGGAAACATCTAATGATCAATCATGTGTAAATGAAAGACAACAGTCTCAGGTGAACATATAGTCAATGTCTAAGACAACATCAAAAGCATATGGTAAGCAAAGTTCTTCATGATGGTATAGTAGAAATCTAGGTTGGTGTGATGGCTCGACAGGTAAAAGTGCTTTCAACAAAAACCTGAAAACCTGAATTGAATCCCTAAGATCCACAACCCACAATGGAAGTAGATAACCAAATCTTAAACACTGTCCTCTGACCTGCACACATACACAGGTGCCCATACTCACACATACACGTGAAAATACAAGCAGAAATTTCAAAAGCAAAATAGCAGAAAACTACTAGGGATTTTCTAAAATATTTGAGAAATAGAGTAAGAGACTGAGATTCTCCAAGAGACAAGTAAAGAAAGAATCAGTGGCAGTGGTTTATGATTCTTGAGAGTTAAAGAATCTTGAGAATTATATATGCAGTGTGAACTCTGTCACAGGTCCTTTAAAAGTTTGGTTTATTTCCAGTGTGCTGAAAGTTAATGCATTCCTCTTCAAAAGAGCCAACTGTTTTGTGGGCCATTTGTTAAATATGAAAAGCCATTGTTAAAACTTAAATTATATATGCTAAAATGAAAGGTAACATGGCATATGCATCTCTAGCCCTTGCACTATATTTTACTCTCACGGTCCTTGAAATTAGTTCATGGTATCTATATGGTAGAGATATCACATAGCAGAATGCTGCTATAAACCTCTTCAAACTCCTTTCCTGACATTACAACTGTAGCGTGGTATCAGCCAAGGGTGGAATATTTAAAACCTAAGGATTGGAAACCACTAAAGCTCAAGACTTGGTCCTTTGTTTTATTGTTAGTCTAGACATTGAAAGGTAATGAATCAAGTAATGCAGATAAAATTTAAAACTGTTATATCTATAGTCATTACATCTAGATTTGCATAAAACATAAATGACTTGTTTTACCATTAAAAACTATCTTCTGATTCTGAAAAAGACCACATTACTAACAAACTAATAAAGCTCTAATATGGATAGTCATTATTTCACTTTCAGTACTCCTTTAATATGAAATGTCTACCACATTTGTGTTGATATGAAATTCAATCTGTATATGTGTATGTGCATGTGTATGGGTATGCATATGCATATATGTATATGCATATGTATATAATTTCCCATTTTAAAATAAGAATGATGCAGATATATATTCACAGACATATACACTTTTCTCTTATTCTGGAGAATTAGCTCTTCAGCCTTTACTAGCACACATCAGGTAATTTGTCCCTATGGTTTCAGGAATGCTATGAATATATCAGAAGTTAGTAGAGTTCTAGTCCATTGCTTAGGTTTTTCTAAGCTTCTGCAAGTGATGTTTGTTGAACTCCAGCCTGAGAGACAAAGATAAGAAAGTGGAGACTGTGGGAAGCAGTTGGGCAGGGGCTGAGGCATAAGCATGAGACATCTAGGAAAACAGAAGGAATGAAGACAAAACCTCATACATGTTAAGTAGGTTTAGCCAAATAGTTCCTCTATCTGTCTCTCTGCTTCCCCCAACTGGACCAATTGCAAGTATAGCTCTATTCCTCCATCCTTGTCTTCTAAACTAGGGCAATTGCATTCAAGTTGAAGAAATTTTGGTTGGCAGCAAAAAATTAGTATCTGAAATGGAAGGAGCTATTAAACAGCATGTAAGAACAAGAAAAATACAAGGATGAGTAGTATATTGAGATACACACACACACACACACACACACACACACACACACACACACACACCACATGCTTTCTTTTAGCTTTACCACAAATAATGAATAGAGGTCTTTGTCTATTATAAAAGGTATCTTACAGAATCTACTACTATATAATAACCAAATATCTTCTTTCAGAAAAGCTCTTGTCAAATCAGAGACAGAACCATATAATGATAATCTTTCCTGCTGCTCCTGCCTTAATTGCTACAAAACAGTAAGTATCAACACAACCCTGTCTATGTGCATGACAGTAAAACCTATAGAAACCCTTTCACCTTGTGTGTGTGTGTGTGTGTGTGTGTGTGTGTGTGTGTGTGTGTGTGTGTTTAGGATTAAGGGGCAGCTTTCTATTTAACTTTGATATTTTTACCCATTAGGTGTTGTGATGGAAAAGAAAAGAAACATAGTCAAAACTGAAAGTTATTAAGTGGCAAAGCTCAAGAGAGTTGGATGCTGTAACCAACACAAAATGGTAAACAAGATTACACTATACCCATCTTTTTCCAGCAATATAGTCAGTAGCCTCGAGGTGTTAACTTTAAGTTAGCATTCATATAAGAATTTATACAACATAGCTGCCAAAAATGGATGAAAGCAGCTCTACCATTCAACAGCAAATGTGTTTTTATGAGTAAAGGATGTACACAGATATTCCATTAAAGACAAAAGTGTACATTTGTATAAATGATATTCAATGTCACCAATTATTTAGGAAATAAAAGTCAAAACTACAATAAAATGTTGCATCAATACCGTTAGGATTGTCTTAAAAGTAACTTTTATTCACCTGATGTAGTTTCAGAGGCTTACTGCCTCTATCTGATAACCTAGGCCTAGTTCTGGAAGCTTCTAGCCTCCATACAATCTAATCTGGGTCTAGAGTATTTTCAGCCTCTGAGACTTATTGCTGGAAAAGCTGGCCCTTTCTAGTTCTTTCTGAACTCTGGCTGGCTGGTTCAAGTCATCATCTCTGGCCCAACTCCTCTCCAAGCTGCCTGATTCAATATGACTTCTCTCAACTCCCCACTCACTGACTTGCTCTACTTGGCTTTAATCTAACTCTAGCAATCTGTCCTCATGTTCTGACTCCTGCCCCCCTCCTCTGGCTTTGTCTGTCTTCACCTATATTTTGATTGTTCACTCTGCAACCTGTCCCTGTAGAATTGTCCCTGTAAAACCTACCTTTGAACTCCTCAATCTGGACTGCCATGAACTTTACTCCACTGTACTGCCCCTCAACTCTCCGATTCAAAAGCACCGACTCAACTGCACTCACCTAACTGAAGAGAACTGACTAGAACTCAGAGATCTACATGCCTCCGTCTCTGAAGTGTTGGGATTAAAGGCATGTACCATCACACTTAGACCTAAGCTTTTCTTTATCTGAAACTTGCTCTATATCGAGCTGGCCTTGAACTCAGAGATCTGCTTGCCTCTGTCCTCTGTGATTAAAGTCATGTCTGTATTCCAGCCAGATCACACAGAGGAAGAAGGTCTTCGGATATGATCCCTGCCAGAGCAGTTGTTTTACTAGGTTAACATTCTTCTCCAGTGGTCACTTCCAAAAACAAAAGTTAACTTCTGTAAAGGAGGCTAAACTTTGCATTGTTGTGACAAAACACCCAACAGAGCCCTTTCCAAAGAGGACAGATTTGTTTCAGCTCAAAGTTTCTAAGGCTTCTTCTATCCATTGGTGCGCATCAGGGTGAGACAGAGCATTAGAGCAGGAATGGCATATATCAGTAGAGTTTGTTCCCTCATATTGGCCAAAAAAAGGAGATCAAGTCAAACAGGGTCTCAGAAAAACAAAGTTCCCACGGATATGCCCCAAGGTACTTAGAGAGCACCTCCTAAAATTTCCAGAAACCTTTTAAAGTAGCACTAGGAAATGGGAAGGAAATCCTCAGTACATGAGGCTGTGAGAGATAGTTTATATTTAAAGCACAATGGCAAGGGTCTAGAAGAATTGGAATCCTAATACACTATTGATAGGAATACAAATTGGAGAACCTATTATTTAAAATAGAAAAAAAAATAGAATTCTCCTCAAAAACCTAGAACTGGAGATTTCCATATGACCCAGCCAATACATTTCAGAGTGTATGGCAGAAGGAAACAGGGATCCTGAAATGAGATCCTGCAATTATATGTTCGTTGCAATGTTATTCCCAGCAACCAAAATCTGCAAAGAACATAACTACCCATCTAGAGATGAATGGGAATAGGCAATTTGGTCTATATATAAAATGGAATACTATTCAGTCTTGAAAAGAGACAAAGCTCATTATTCAAGGCAAAATGGACCCACTTGAACAACATTTTGCTGAGATAGACCAGCTATAGAGGAACAACTACCACATACTCCCATCTTTTTGTGAATTTAAAAGAATCAGATTCATGGAAGTGAAGAGTACAATGTTGGTCACTAGAGATTGAGACAAGGGGAGTTATAAGTTGCTGTTTCATAGGTATAGCTTCAGGTGTGTAAATGAATAATTTCTAGAGATTGCCTAACAACATTGCCACTGTATTTTATGGTACCATATTGTGAAAATAAGGTTCTATGAAAACAGTAATTACAATTACTACAATTTTTAAAACTAGTAGAAGAATCACTGATAAGATTTAGCTGCTACCTCTATTTTACAACACAAGAATCTAATTTCAACTCCTCTGTCAATTCCATTACCCACTATTTTACTGCATAACATTCCCTCAACAATATGTTTGTGCTGTTTTTCTCATAAACCATGGAAAGTAAAGAAAGCATTTGCTTATTAAAGAATAAAAATCTGATGAGAGAGGCTTAAAGAGTAGACTTAGTACTTAAGAGCATTTGCCACTCTTGCAGAGGATGTCAGCTTGGATCCTACATAGCAGTTCAAAACCATCTGTAACTGCAACTCCAGGGGATCCTATACCTTCTTTGGAGATCTTATATCTTCTTGCCTCTGTGGGCTGCAGGCAACTGTGTAGTATGCATGCATATATGCAAGCAAAACACTAATATACATAAAATAAAATAAATCTTTTCAAGTTATAAAAAGAAAAGATCTATTGAGAATTGAATTGAATTGCCAATCAAATCTAAGTTGGAATTATTTAGCAGGATTCTAGATATTGAAGGCCAACTATTGAAGGCCAACTGAGTAGCTTTCAGAAACATTACGTCTCACTTTCTTTTTCTGTTGCTGTAATAAAATACACAGACAAATTTAAGTTAAGGATAAAGAGTTTGTGTTGCCTCACAATTCCATATCATTGTGGAAACAGCACATTACAGTCCATACTGTAGATTAGAAATTAGAATACTGTAGATTGTAAATTAGAAGACACAGAAGCTGGAACAAGGGCTCACTGGCCACACTGAATTCACAGTCAAGAAACATAAACCAATGAAATGCTTCTGCTCAGCTTTCTCTCTTTATTCAGTCCAGTACTCGGCCTATGAAATGGAGCCACCTACTATGGGTGGCTCTTTACCCTTCAATTAATATAATCAAGAAAATTCTCTAAAGACATGTTCAGAGACCCATCTCTCAGAGAATTCTAGGTCCGACCAAGTTAACAATTACCAATAACATTTCCAGAGCCAGAAGCTTCCTCTGATGGCTGGTCCTAGTAGTCAAGTTGACCAAATCAAGAGTTATCTAGGGTAAAACCTACTGTGTGTTTATGGAAGCATTTTTAGAAGTGATTCACCTCTATGACACTGTCTGGAAGGGAAAGACCTAAATATTAGCGATGCCTTCAGCAGTCTGCCAGTTTTAAAAGAAGCCCATCTTCGGCATAGCCCCCCCCTTCTTTACCTTGAGCCAGTTTCTCTAAATGTCAACTCAATATCAACATCTTTTTATGTGGCTTTCAAGCTTTCAGCACTCTGTTGGGATGGTTAACATGTTCAAGATTTGTATTCAGAAGCTGCCAGGTCCCCTACGTTTCCTATATGCAGATGGTCATTGCTGTACTATCCCTTCATCATTATTTAAACCTATGCTATGTAGATATGACAGCTTAGGTATATTCTTAGGGACCATTACCTCTAAAGAAACTGAGGAGACTACCCTCCATAAAATCCTTTCTATTTCATCCTTAACATTTGAGACCATAAAGGAATCAGAGCAAGAAGAAACTGGATTTTAAGAGAAGTATACAGATGCTCCCAGGTAGACTAGCACTTATCACAATATTTTCAAACATTACCTTCATTCTCAACTTCTCACTTTTACCTGGAGAAGTTTTTATTATTATTATTATTATTATTATTATTATTATTATTATTATTATTATAGCACTGGCTGGCTTGAGCCTCATTATAGAGACTAGGCTGGCCCTGAACTTTGAGGAGTTCTTATATTTTGATATGTTATATTCAAGGATTCTTGTTTCTTCATTATTGGATGGTGAAATTAATAAAAATATAGACAGCCTTGTTTTCTATGTGCTTTTCTTTCCTAAGCTTATCATGAAACATATCCTATTTTATTATCAAATTATTTTAAGTAAATAATATGATAAAGATATATGTGGGGCTCAAGCTATAGATGATACCAAAGTGCATGAAATTCCAAACAAAGAACAGTCTGTCTTGTGTAACTAAACCACATGTTAATGCAAATGTAATCATTAAAAAAAACAGACAGGAAAGAGGACATCTTCCTTTAATGTTTGAAGGAAGTATACAATATCAGTAGTTATGCTGTAGTGTTCTTGTTTGTTACTGTTGGGATAAGCCAAGAAATGGAGGACTGTACTGTGTAACAAGATGGCAGAAAGGAGGCATATTATGAGAAAAGTAAAAAAAAATGTAATTTGAGTCATAAATCACTGAGAGATAGATCTTTCTTCAGCAAAATGAGGGAAATAGATGACACATCAGGTAAAGGCTCCACAAAACCTAAGAACCAATCACATACGGGGGAAGGAGAAAAATTACTCTGGCAAGTTGTCCTCTTCCACATGCACACACACACACACACACACACACACACACACACACATACACACTCACATACACACAAACAAACAAATAGAGAGGGGTTATGGATAAAATATAAAAAGGAAATTTCACTTTGTCTTTTAAAACTATACAAAATTGTCTTTGTAAAGTATATACCTGATAAAGAACTATAATTCAAAATAAAGAAATGATTTAAAACAAATAAGAAAATACAGGGGCAGGCGGATTTCTGAGTTCCACGCCAGCCTGGTCTACAAAGTGAGTTCCAGGACAGCCAGGGCTACACAGAGAAACCCTGTTTCGAAAAATTTAAAAAAAAAATCCAATTAAAAAAAGTCAAAATCCTTTACAAATACTTCAATAAAAGACATACAAATGACAAATATATGAAAAATTCTGTCTATCATGAAAATGCAAACTAAAACAACACTGGACTACTATACCATACCTACTGGGATGTTCATGTTCCAGATTACTGACAAGAGCAAATGCCAGCAGGGATATGAAACAGTAGGAACGTTCAGTTCATTGCTTATTGCAACAGTTCTCAATCTGTGGGTCACAATCCCATTGGGGGCCAAATGATCCTTTCACAGGTGTTGCACTGATATAGGATATATCAGATATCCTACATATCCTATAATTTACATTATGATTTGTACCAGTAGTAAAATTACAGCTATGAAGTAGCAATAAAAATTTTACAGTCAAGGGTCACCACAACATGAGGAACTGTATTAAAGGGTCTCAGCATTAGGAAGGTTGAGAACCCTTGGCATATTAAAATGCAAAATGATAGAGCCACCTTAAACCACTCTATTATACAAACTAATTATACTGACACCCTAAAAATCTAGCTATCACATTTTTTTTGATACTCACTCAAATGTACTGGAAACTTATGTCCTGAACAACACCTGTGCTTGGATGCTTATAGCAGATTTATTTATAATTGTCAAAACACAGAAGCAACCAAGATGTCCTTTAGTAAGTAAATGGATAAATAATGGCATATCAAGATGTGGAAAATTATTCCATGCTAAAAATAAATGAGCATCAAGCCCCGAAGAGATGTGAAGGAAACTTAAATAGCTGACTGAAGTAAGGAAGTCTGTGATGTGGTTTCAATTATCTGACATATTGGAGACAACACTGTAGAGCGATTAAAAAAAAAAGTGACTTCCAATAGCAAGGGACATGAACAGACAAGGCTCAGAGGACATAATTTTTAGTTTTACAGAAGGGCACTCTATATTCCCCATATTCTGATCCATAGCTCAATGCTCTGTTTCTACCCCTCACCCTCCCACAAGTTTCCTCTATCCCTCTAGACAGTTTCATGTTATAGATACATATAGGATTTTCTGTGCCTATATAAAATCATGGAGTCTTAAATGAGAGAAACGATATGATATTTATCATTTTTTGAGAATTGCTTAAGATGATTATCCCTAGTTGTATGCATTTTTTATAAACAATATAACTTCGTTTCCTTATCCGTTTTTTTTTTTTTTTTTTTTTTTTTTTTTCTGGTTTTGGGCCTCTAGGGTGGCTCAATAATGTAGTTAGTAGGAATAACACTGAAGTAATTATTAATGTGGTAATTATTAATGTGCAGGTATTTGTGATATGTTAACTTTGGGTCCTTCGGGAAAATACCCAGAAGTATCTTTTACATTTTTAATGCCCATATTGGCCACCAAAGTGGCTTGATTAGTTTATATTCTCACCAGTAGTAAATAAAAGGCTCCCATTTCTCCACACCTTTGATAGCATTTGTTATCTGTTTTGTTTTTATTTTCTTCATTTTCTGGTCCTTTTTTATTTTTCTCTCATTTATTCCTTCCAAGCAGAGTTTCCTCTCCTTCCTGTCCCAGAGCCTTTCCTCCACTGCCTCTCTCCCCCACATCCATCCTCCTGCCTTCCCTCAGAAAAGAGCAGGCCTCCCAGGGACATCAAACAAACATTGCATAACAAGCTACAATAAGACCAGGCACATACCATCACAAAAAGGCAGGACAAGGCAACCTAGTATTAGGGAAAAGGGTCCCATAAGTAGGCAAAAGAATCAGAAATAGCTCCCACCCCACTGTTAGTATTCCCACAAGAACACCAAGCTACTCAGCTGTAGCATATGTGTAGAGGACCTAGGTCAGACCCCTACAAACTCTCTGATCTCTCAAATTCACATGAGACCTGGTCAGTTGATTCAGAGGTTCATGTTCTTGTGGTAGAAAAGACAGGATTTTGGTGAAGTTTTGATTTCTACGTTTATGGTTACTGGTAAAGTTAAGCATATATTTATTACATAGTTGTCTTCATCTTTTCATAACTATTTGTCTTTTCTCTGGACTCAGAGGAGTCTTAAAAGCAATAAAACAGGTATGGTGATGTCAGATAATGCTTGTAACATCTATAAAATCCATAGAATGTACAAGAATGAAATCTAGTGTAAATTGTGGGCTTTGTATATAAAAAGGGTCATCACTTGTAATAAACATACTGTTCTGGTAGGTCATGTTTACAGTGAAGAGGCTTATACATGTTCAGTGGCAGAAATAGTATAAGAAATCTCTGAATGTTTCTCTCAATTTTGCTGTGAAATCAAAACTTCTCTAAAAAATAAAGTCCATTAAAAATCAGTTAGGTTAAGAATGGCACACATGGCTGAGAGCAGTAATTGGATGAAAATTACTGTCAATAAGTTGTTTCAGTTGGCTATAAAGTTTCAGAATTTTTTTTCTTTTTTCCTTATTTAATTCTTCTTTCATATATTACATCCTGACTACAGTTTCATCTCCCTCCCCTCCCTCAGTCTCTCCCCCTCCTCTCCAGATCCACCCCACTTAAAAAAGAGCAGGCCTCCCAGGGAAATCAGAATATATTTTTAAATAACATTCATTTTGCCACACATACCTAAGAAACTCAAGTTATATTTACTAAGGTGACAATAAGAAAAGCTAAGAGGAAATGAAAAAGAGAGAGAGAGAGAGAGGGAGACAGAGAGAGGGAGAGAGAGAGAGAGAGAGAGAGAGAGAGAGAGAGATGATATACTGGGGCTTTTATACTTTGGAGAGCACACTAGAGAATCAAACGCAACTTAGTTAACATCCATTATGACCCCTCAAAGAATACCAAAAGTACTATGGTGGTAGAGCCATTGGGACAACAACATCTGGGGAAAGAAAGACACAAAAGGTATAAATTTCTGAGAGAAACTTTAATATCTTTCTACCCTTGGTTATTATTCCCTTTCTAGCTGTGTAGATGTGAGAAGCTAGATGGCCATCATTGGGAGGAGAGGCCCCCTTGGTCATACAGACTTTATATGCCCCAGTACAGGGGAACACCAGGGCCATTATGTGGGAGGGGGTGGGTAGGGGAGCAGGGCGGGGATGGGGGAGGGTATGGGGAAATTTCTGGATAACACTTGAAATGTAAATGAAAAAAATATCTAATAAAGAGAAAAAAATTTAAAAAAAACCTATGAGTACATAAAAAAAAATACTTCAAAAAATCAACAGTCATTCATAGAACTAAACCCATCCAACAGCAAAAGTATAGTTTTTTTTTTCTGTCTTTCATTTTTTTCTTTCTTTTTAAAAATGTTTTTAGTGACAGGGTTTCCTCTGTGTCGCCCTGGCTGTTCTGGAATTCTCTATGTAAACCAGGTTGGTCTTATATTCATGGAGCTCTGCCTGCCTCTGCCTCCCAAGAGCTGAGATTAAAGTTGTGTGTCATCACTACCAGGTTTCTGCCTTTAATTTCAGTTCCCAGAAGAACTAGAAGAGAGGGGCTCCATAAATACTCACATAGTCTCTAGAATAGCAAAAATGTGCAGCTCTGCTCAGTGAACACTGGTCACAGATTAATTACATATTATTATCCAATTGCTCCAAATTGCTAGGCTAGACAAAATGTCAATTTCCAAGAAATGGAAAGATTAAATGACTAAGATGATCCACATCCACTTATTTAGTTCTCTCCTATTTCCAGGATCATAGCTTACACTCTCCTCTGACGATACTTCTGTTGTTTGGTTGATAGATTCAAAAACTTCTCCAGAAAGAATACTACACAACAAATGAATAACAGTTTTTGCAAGCACTGCCTTGGCCAATCAGCCCTGGCTCTGCATATTACTTCTGGCTCTTTTGCAGGAAGACATTTCAATATCAGATATTTAGAGTGCCTAGTATGTACCCATGACATATAAATACATTATCTATAGAGATACATGGATAAATAAGACAAGAAGCTTGTACCCAAAATATGTTATATCTAAACAAAGAAGATGCATACATATATCCTACATGATGGCTATGACTGGACTACAAAATTTCACCCACAGGATCATGCATTGGAGACTTAGTCTCAAGCCTTCACTTATTCATCC
The DNA here is from genome assembly GCA_902729485.2 of Mus minutoides. Taxonomy (NCBI): domain Eukaryota; kingdom Metazoa; phylum Chordata; class Mammalia; order Rodentia; family Muridae; genus Mus; species Mus minutoides. The sequence continues at coordinate 358,667 of LR753329.1, read as the reverse complement.
GTCCTTTGACAAATATTGTTTACTTCTCTCTGCTCAGAAGAGTTTTAAGAGCAACAAAAAAATTGCAGTATGGTGATGTCAGATAATGCCATTATGCATGTATCTAAATCCTACTATTTTGGGAGGTTTTTGGAATGTTTGTGAGATAGGTAACAGCTGTGTAATTATGTCACTAGAGGCATGTCTTTAAGAAACCAGTCTCCCATGGAGAATTAAAGTTCCTTACTATATATTTCTGCTACGGTGATGTTTTTTTCAAAATGCACGTAGGCAACGAAACATGGACTCAATACTCTGTAACTGTGAGTCACAATAAATCTGTTCTCCCTGAGAAAATAACTAATGCAATAACTAAGGAAAATCTAGCCCTTCATAGAAGCAGAGAAGGATGGAAGTATGTGGCATATGGAAAGATTAAGGCCAGGAGGCATCATGATAAAAATCACCAGTTCATGTTTACTGAGTATTTACCATGTGTTCTGATTCTATAATAAGCCTTTTTTCATAAACCATCTCATTTGAGTCTCATAATCAAATAAGTAGCCTCATCTATACTTAATTGTATGAAAAAAAGTAAATAGCATATCCAAAATCATGTAGCTAGTTAAAACTTGTAATTAGTCTGCTTTAATCAACATGCTTGGGTCCCAGTTCTCAAGATGACAGTAATAAGGGGTAGGGTGTTGGCAAAGCCATTCAGTCTTGAATGCTGAGCCCTCCTTACTAGAATTATAATGTTAAAAATAGAACCTTAGAGATCTAAGTCCCTTACAATGCAAAGATGCTCTAGGAATTGGATTCTCACCAGACATTAAATCCATAGGCACGTTGGTCTCAGGCTTCCTAACCCTCACAATCATGCATTGAATACAATGGACCTTACCTATGGTATTCTATCCTCAAAGCACTGCAGATATAATTCAGATCTTTCTGACTCCCCAGACAAAGATAAGACTTTTTTTTTTTTTTTTTTTTTTTTGCTTTTAGTTTTGTTGTTGCAACTTTAGAGTTATTTTCTTTCTTTCTTCCTTCCTTCCTTTCTTTCTTTCTTTCTCTTTCAGTATGGTCTAAACTCTATTTTATACTAATTAAGAGAAAAGGCAAATTTGCCTCTCAGGAATTAAATTATAATGAAAGATAAGTTCTCTTAGGGAGAAAACGACATGTAAGATGATATCTAACAAATGCTTAGAGCAAAAAGTAAAAAGGGACTTCCAGATACATCATTGTAGTGCAACAAAGTTAAATTTGTTAATTTGATAAAATAATAGACCACACATCAAAAAAAGTGGGCACATAGCAAAAAACAAACAAAAAGAGTTACAGGGCTATACTTAATTGGAAGGATAGAAGAATACGGATGAAATTTAAATGGAATATTGTTTGGGTAGTCATGAGGAAAAGTGAGGATATATGTAAATGGGTCAATATCATGCCTCTGATTAGAAATAGTTCTGGGGTCCTGTCTCCTTTGAAACTAATGAATTAAGACAAATGTGTCTAAAATCCTTTATTTGAAACTCAACAACTGGATTGAAAATTAAGGCTGTTTTCAGGCAAAAATAAAATGTTCCATTGTTACCAATATGATTCACAGTACAAAGTTTTGAAAATCTGAGAGTATTTTATTCTTTAATTGATTTCCAAAAAAAAAATCTTAGTTCATTTTTACAGGTTCACAAAGTTCATCTCCTAACTCTAACGACCTGAGTGTTAAGTAGCAGAGACACTGAAAGGTAAAAAGGCAGCTCTCTCTACACAGAAAGAGAGTAATTTAGCATTCTCCTGTGCTTTATAAAAGGGAAGAAATAAGATGGGAGGGCACAGGTGGACTAATATGAAGCAGTACTGTGTAGAAAATAGTGTGACCCTGTTCATAACATTGAACAACGTCTGTTAAATTAAAGGACAGATTATGATTACAATGGCAAGAGAAGCATCAAGTCTATAGTGTGACAGATTAGCCAAAAAGTTTTAAGTGAGTTTGTATTTACACAGGTCATGAGGAAATGTTACATCGTATATCAGTAGTGTAGCAAAACCTGTAAGCTGACTTAAAATATATATGAGACAGAGAAAATCGAAAAATGCTATCTCAAACTACAAGGAAAACAAAAAGAAGAGAACTTATTCTGTCAAGAAGCAGCTATCAGAATTCAAGTTCTGTCTCTATTAGTGAACAATCACCAAACTCAAAAATACACACAAGAGAAGTCACAATGGCCCATAACTAAGCAGTTGAGACACGCAAAATCCGAACAACAACAAAAAAAAAAGAAATTCAAAGCTTAAGACACTATTTCCACTTGCCTTTATCTTCCTCATGAAGCACACAATTACTTGGGACTCTTATGACCTCCTTCTGAAGGTAGGACTCTCAGTTGCAGTAGCTAATGAAAATCAGGTTCCCCAAGCTGTGCAGTAGAAATACTGAGAGGATGATAGACTGCCAACAGAATGCTCCAGGGTAAGGACACAAAGACAAAGATTGTTAAACTTAACTATCAAAATTGAATCTTTGTTATTTTAGCAACTGGATGTCACTTTGGGGGAGGCGCAGAAAATACCTAATGTAAAGAGTTTTAAAAGAGAAATTCCATTGACTGAATCCTCCTGGTCTGAAATATTTTAATCCTTAATGCTTGCCCCATTGATTCTATACCCTGAGTTAGAATCATGGCAGTAGGGAGGCTGTAGCAAAGTTATTCACATCATGGTAGACAGGAAACAGAAAGGAATGCCTTCACCAGCTGGCTTTCTCCTTTTTCCTTATGTGTTACATCTAGACGTGTGTCCTATGCAGGACTTCCTCTCCAACCTTGGTAATTCTCTCTGGAATGCCCTCTAAGGTACTTGGGAGGTATGGGTTGCTTATCTTTTAAAAACTTCCCACTCTACCTAGTAAAGCAAAAAAAAAAAAAAAAAAGAGCTTCCCACTCTATTTGAAATAAACCATCAGGTACCCGTTTTCTTTCTGTTTGTTTATTTATTTCATTTAATTATTCTCTTTACATTCTGATTACAGCCCCCCTCCCCTCAGCCTCCATCTCATTCCTCCCCTTCACCTCTAAGAAGGGAAAGGTCCCCCCATGGGTACCAAGGCATTCTGGCCTCTCAAGTCACGGAAGACTAGGCACATCTCCTCTAATTGAGGTCAGACAAGGCAGCACAGTTAGGAAAAGAGGATCCACAGGCAGGCAACAGAATCAAGGTAAGCCCCTGCTCCAGTTACTGGGGGACCCACATGAAGACCAAGCTATTCATCTGCTACATATGACAGGGGGCTTAAATACAATACTTGTATGCTTCTCAGTTGATAGGTCAGTCTCTGGGAACCTTCAACGGTCCAGGGTAGTTGACTGTTGTTCTTCGTTTGGGATTTTTATCCCTTCTAAGTTCCTCAATTCTTCTCCCAACTCTTCCACAAGATTTTCTGAGCTAGGTATAGTGTTTGGCTATGGGTCTTTGCATCTGTTTCAATCAGCTGCTGAGTGGATCCTCTCACAAGACAGTTATGCTAGACTCCTGTCTGTGAATCCAGGCTGACAGATACAAACATAGCCTGAGGGTCCAAGGTAGTTGAAGGACTCAGACAGTCCTATAATGTGTCCCGATTGATCCTCTGGGCACAGCCAGAGGATCCCCCCACCCCCCAAAATGGCATGGGTTGCTAATACATTCACTTATGTCTGTCTCACAGGGCACCTGTTTATCTGGGCCATCAGTGGCAAAAATAGCTGTTAACAGTGTTTTCACATGTTGTGTCATTGGGACAAGGCTTTGACCAACAAAAAGACATCAAAGTTTCACAGTGTGTCCCTATGAATCCACAACCCATGCTCTCTCACTAGTAGTTGTTTCCTCCTTCCACACATAGACCTCCATTAAAACATGCCTGACTGGCAAATTCACCAAAGTTGAGTTCACAGTAGTCTTCAAGGAATCCAAGTAAGCCCCCAAAGAATACTGACATGTGGCACCATGTGTAGGCATTTCTGGGATCCACATTCATCAATTTCCAACTCAGAGTTAACATCAGAATAGTCTTGAATAAGAGACACATGTGTCTTCCTATCTCATTGGGGCCCACAGTCTCTTTCACATGGGGATCAGAAACACATTCATCTACTTCTAAGTCACAAAGACTTAGAACACCTTAATATCCAGGCACACAGAAGTAGGAGTGGCCATGGATTCCATCCTGGCATACAGCACCATTATAACAAGGGCTAGAAGCACAGTCATTGTGATCTAACAGAACCTTCCAGCATATCCAGCAGGGCAGACACAGACAGGGTGCTCAGGGTTTTTATGGAAGAGGTCTGTTGGCAGGTGTTCTCTCCACAGTAATTAGTGGAGGACACACAGGCCAGCCCCTTTATCCCAGGAAGACAAGGGCACCAGAATCCCCTTTGTCCTGGGTGATTCACACAAGTGGAAATTCCTTGGCAGGGACTGGAGAAGCAAGTGTCCTTTAGATGTTCACAGTCTTTGTCCAAATTATTGGCTATGTCTAAGCAACAATTGGTGTCTTCTGGAAAACCCTTAGACATAGAATTGTTTGGCAAGATTTTCAGAGACACATGGTATTGTTTTTATTACAAAATGATCCTGAACATTTTTTCAGGTGCTTCTCAGCCATTCGGTATTCCTCAGTTGAGAATTCTTTGTTTAACTCTGTGACCCACTTTTTAATGGGGATATTTGATTTTCTGGTGTCCACCTTCTTGAGTTCTTTATATATATTGGATATCAGTCCCCTATCCGATTTAGGATTGGTAAAGATCCGTTCCCAATCTGTTGGTGGCCCTTTTGTCTTGTTGACAGCATCTTTTGCCTTACAGAAGCTTTGCAATGTTATGAGGTCCCATTTGTCAATTCTTTTTTTTCCAAATTTTATTAGATATTTTCTTCATTTACATTTCAGGTGTTATCCAGAAAGTTCCCTATACCCTCCCAACTCATGGCCCTGCTCACCTACCCACCCACTCCCACTTCTTGGCCCTGGCGTTCCCCTATATTGGGGAATATAAAGTCTGCATGACCAAGGGGCCTCTCTTCCCAATGATGGCCAACTAGGCCATCCTCTTCTATATATGCAGCTAGAGACATGAGCTCAGGGGTTATTAGTTAGTTCATGGTATAGTTTCCCCTGAGACAGCTATATCCGGGCCCTTTCAGCACTATCTTGCTGGCATATGCTATAGTGTCTATGTTTGGTGGCTGATTGTGGGATGGATCCCTGGCAGCCTCAGTCATTGGGTCCATCCTTTGGATTCAGCTTCACACATGATCTCGGTAACTCTTTCAATGTGTGCTTTGTTCTTATTTCTAGGAAGGGGTGACATGTCCACATTTTGATCTTCCTTCTTCTTGAGTTTCATGTGTTTAGTAAATTGTATCTTGGGTAGTCTAGGTTTCTGGGCTAATATCCACATATCAGTGAGTACATGTTATGTGAGTTCTTTTGTGATTGGGTTACTTCACTCAGGATGATNCAGTTGTGCCAGCACCATTTGTTGAAAAGGCTGTCTTTTTTCCACTGGATAGTTTTAGCTCCCTTGTCAAAGATCAGGTGACCATAGGTGTGTGGATTCATTTCTGGGTCTTCGACCCTATTCCATTGATCTACCTGTCTGTTGCTGTACCAGTACCATGCAGTTTTTGTTACGATTGCTCTGTAGTACAGCTTGAGGTTAGGCATGGTGATTCCACCAGAGGTTCTTTTATTGTTGAGAAGAGTTTTCGCTAGTCTAGGTTTTTTGTTATTCCAGATGAACTTGATAATTGTCTTTTCTAGATCCTTGAAGAATTGAGTTGGAATTTTGATAGGGATTGCATTGAATCTGTAGATAGCTTTTGGCACGATAGCCATTTTTACTATATTGATTCTGCCAATCCATGAGCATGGGAGATCCTTCCATCTTCTGAGATCTTCCTCAATTTCTTTCTTCAGAGGCTTGAAGTTCTTTTCATACAAATCTTTCACTTCCTTCATAAGAGTCACACCAAGATATTTTATATTGTTAGTGACTATTGTGAAGGGTGATGTTTCCCTAATCTCTTTCTCAGCCAGTTCATCCTTTGTATAGAGAAAGGCCATTGATTTGTTTGAGTTAATTCTATATCCAGCTACTGCACTAAAGCTGTTTATCAGGTTTAGGAGTTCTCTGGTCGAGTTTTTGGGGTCAATTATATATACTATCATATCATCTGCAAATAGCGATAATTTGAGTTCTTCCTTTCCAATTTGTATCCCTTTGATCTCCTTTTGTTGTCGAATTGCTCTGGCTAGGACTTCAAGTACTATATTGAATAGGTAGGGAGAAAGTGGGCAGCCTTGCCATTTGTCAATTCTTGATCTTACAGCACAAGCCATTGCTGTTCTATTCAGGAAGTTTTCCCCAGTGCCCATATCTTCAAGGCTTTTCCCCACTTTCTCCTCTATAAGTTTGAGTGTCTCTGGTTTTATGTGGAGATCCTTCAACCACTTAGACTTGACCTTAGTACAAGGAGATAAGAATGGATCAATTCCCAGTCTTCTACATGATAACCGCCAGTTGTGCCAGCACCATATATTGAAAATGCTGTCTTTAAGATAAAAAAATCAGGTGACAGCAGATGCTGGCGTGGATGTGGAGAAAGGGGAACACTCCTCCACTGTTGGTGGGAATGCAAGCTTGTTCAACCACTCTGGAAATCTGTCTGGCGGTTCCACAGAAAATTGGACATAGTACTACAGGAAGATCCTGCAATACCTCTACTGGGCATATATCCAGAAGAGGTTCCATCTGGTAATAAGGACATATGTACCACTATGTTCATAGCAGCCTTATTCATAATAGCCAGAAGCTGGAAAGAAACCAGATGTCCCTCAACAGAGGAATGGATACAAAAATTTGGTACATTTACACAATGGAGTACTACTCAGCTATTAGAAACAATGAATATATGAAATTCCTAGGCAAATGGATGGATCTGGAGTTTGTCTGTCATCCTGAGTGAAGTAACCCAATCACAAAAGAACTCACATAACATGTACTCACTGATATGTGGATACTAGCCCAGAAGCCTAGACTACCCAAGATACAATTTACTAAACACATGAAACTCAAGAAGAATGAAGTTCAAAATGTGGTCTCTTAGCCCCTTCCTAGAATTAAGAACAAAGCACACATTGAAGGAGTTACAGAGATCATGTGTGAAGCTGAATCAAAAGGATGGATCAACCAGTGACTGAGGCTGCCAGGGATCCTTCCCATAATCAGCCACCAAAAATAAACACTATTGCATATGCCAGCAAGATAATGCTGAAAGGGCCATGATATAGCTGTCTCGTGGGAGGCTATACCAGTGCCTGGCAAACACGGAAGTGGAAGCTCACAGTCAGCTATTAGTTGGAACACAGGACTCCCAAGGAAGTAGCTAGAGAAAGTACCCAAGGAGCTGAAGGGGTCTTCAACCCTATAGGTGGAAGAATAACGTGAACTAACTAGTTCCCTCTGTGCTCATGTCTCTAGCTGCATATATGGAAGAAAATGGCCTAGTTGGCCATCATTGGGAAGAGAGGCTCCTTGGTCATGCAGACTTTATATGCCCAAATACAGGGGAATGCCAGGGCCAGTATGTGGGAAGGGGTGGGTAGGGGAGCAGGGCGGGGGTGGGGGAGGGTATGGGGAAATTTCTGGATAACACTTGAAATGTAAATGAAGAAAATATCTAATAAAGAGAAAAAAAATGATCCTGGCACCTGAAGTCACTTCAGGATCAGGTACATCCTTTCACACTGAGGTCAGTCAGTTAGCCCAGTTAGGGAAGCAGGATCTACAGGCAGGTAATCCAGAGTCAGGGTAAGCTCCAGCTCCAGTTGTTGGGGGGGGGGGGACCTGCACATCTGCCACATATGTGGGTGGCTCATCAGGCACTCTCAAGAATACACAATATTTTTAAAGATAATTGTATTCTTTTTGGAAAACTTCATGTTTTAATATGCATGAGAACATCACTTATATCACTCCTGCTTCTCCATCTCCCTCTTCAACTCCCACCCATGTCCCACTTCATACATTTTATAATTATTGAGCTAGTGACAGAAAGTGCAAGATTCCAGCTGTTATTCGACCTATGATACTCCATGTCTCAGCTGGTCTTTAGTAGACACTGAAATCACAAAGAAGTAGACTCTAATGCAAGTAAAGGAATGGACTTGCCAGTGAGATCAAGCGAAGAGCAAGTGCTTCCTTCTTCCAATATATATATATATATATATACTGCCAGCAGAAGGTATGGCCCCAAATAAAGATGGATAGTCCCAATTGAAAAGATCTGGATTAAAATTGGATCTTCCCATTTCAAATGATTTAATTAAGAAAAAATATCCCTCACAGGTGTGTACCAGACCACTTGTGCTCTAGTTAATTCCAGTAGTAATCATGTTGACAACCAAGAAGAGCTATCACAATTCCACCCTTGTCAACTTGACATGCAATCCTATCTCCTTAGGACATGCTTAATTTTCTAATGAAAACAAATAATCAGATTATAATTATGTCTAACACACTATAACTGTCTCATGTACAACCACAAACACATTATAAATTTTAGAATATTTGGCAGTGGTCCTTGAGGGATATTCTTTTATAATCTCAAAACTAGAATATAATAACTGCTGATAGTCTCTTAATTGATGTTACATTACATGATAAAGAAATCCCAGAAAGAAAACACAAATATCTGTACAGATACATTCTTAATAAAATATGGCAAGAAGCCCTCATGTCAATTATAATCTTTGTTTCCTGTACAACACATTTTGCATTTGTTCCACCCTCAACAAGCACTTTAGCAGGTTTTGGATCTTTTCCTAGAAGAGTGGCCCATATCTTCACTCCTGATGGGACTGTGCCATTTGTCATTCTGCCTGGATTAGGCTGTTTTAGTTTCCCATTAACTTCATTCACAGGACATGGTAGCACCAAGAGATTCCTTAAAGGATCTTCTGCCCTCCAGACATCATCTTTCTTACCTCCTTTATGGAGAAGCTATCCAGTTCCCCCACAGTAATCTGGACCAATTACCCCTCCTAAAGATAATTGAAGCCCTAAATGACCAGGGGAAAAATAAGCTTCAGGTATGGAATGTTTGTTGTGGCTCTTGGCAGGAGCACTCTGACCTCTGGAAATCAAAGTTCTATGGCAGCAGAGCTTAAGGTCACTGGGACAGGAAGCAAAACTTTTCCTATAGGTCACTAGAGGTGATAGTGAGTGAAACTATTTCCTTTTCTGTATTTTTATTCCTAGACCTGTCACTATGGGAGAAACCATAGCATATATTGGACCCTGATTCAACACATATACTGCATTCTGGAGAACTCTGCCCCAGCCCTTCAGGATCTTGCCACCAACTAGGCATTGTCACTCTGTCTTCAACAGCCATCCCATCTTTCTATCAGGCAAGCTACTGCAGGATAATGAGGAACGCTATAAGACTAGTTAGTGGATTCCATGATTGTGGGCCCACAAATATATTTCCCTGGCTGTGAAATGAGTTCTTTGGTCAGAAGTAATATTGTGTGGAATATCATGATGGCAGATAATACATTCTGTTGAGAGACCAAATATTTTAAGTTTAGACTTCATTTTAGAGAACCAAACCTAAGTTTAAACTCAGGTAAACTAACAGGCCTAGCATTAGTTTCCAAGTTGCCCCCCAACAAAAGCTGAGCCCAGGTCCAGTCTCTGGGCTAATTCTCAATAAGACCAGAGTTTCCAGGTTACATCCTCAAAAAGACCAGTGTCTCTAAGTTATTCCCCCAACAAACCTGCACCCCACCCCTCCTTAAAGACGACCAATGCAGAAGGGAACAGAAATTAAGCTTATGATATGACTCCCAACACAAGCCAATTATGTTAAAGGCCACAATAGCTTTCCAATTAGATGCTTGCACACTTACCCCCTGCTTTCTGCTTACTGTAAGTCTTTACTCCATAGATATCCAGGTCTCCCTCATCATCAAAACTGCTGTGTGTGATGGCAGTACATTTGGGGAGCCCAAGCTAGGTCAAATGGAATAAAGACCCTGCTGTGAGGGTTTGGGAGACCACTAACATTTCCCAAACACTACACTATAGGTCCACAAATGGTGGCAGTTCATGTTCTAGAGCCCATATGTAAGCCTCATCTCTACCACCATGACCACTTTGTTCATGGTCCCATTGGTCAGTGACAGAGATGGTTAGAGAAAGATGAACAAGCCCAGAATGCATGGATCATCCTATCTACCTGATTATTAAACCCCTCTTCAGATGAGTCACCTTTTGATGAGATTTACATGGGACACAAATATCTTCACATCCTTGTCCATATCTATCCACATACCTTTTCTTCAAATGTCTTTCTTACCAATTTTTGAAACATGTTTTCTACAAGTCCCTGACAATGCTGCTAATCCATTTGCTATAGCCCATGAATCTGAAAAATCACACACCGGACCATTTCTCTTTCCAAAAATAATGTGTACTGCCTGATGTTATGCCTACTGTGAAGATTTCCCTTTGCTTTCTTTCAGGGTTGTCCAAGAAAGGGGTTGTGAATTTCTATTTTCATTGGAAATTCAGTTATGTCTTATGATGTTTTGCTGAAGCAGCGCAGGTGAGAAGATGTTTTGCTCACCTTGCATTGAGTTGAAAATCTTCCTTAACTAGGAAAGGGGATAGTATTTGAAATGTAAATGAAGAAAATATCTAATAAAAATGAAAATCTTCCCTTCTTGTGACTTTGTAGAGTGTAACTCACCAAAGAACTTCTCATGGCTTCTTGCTGCTTCTGTGGACTCAGACTGATTGGTGGAGCCTTGCAGTTTCTTCTGGATAGAACTGTCATTCCTGATTAATGAGAGGTGACTGCCAAGTGAACTGGACTGCTGCTGCGTGTTGGTGTTTTGCTAGTGGACTAGATTGCTGACAACTACGATTGCAATAGCCCCAAAGAACTATTTCCAAACAGGTCCACAAGCTCTATTTCATATTAACCTTTCTTTCCCACTACCTCTGGTGGGTGGTAGACTAGAAGAGAGGTTAAAACATTTAAGAAGGGAGGCTGCAGTGTTTAAGAATGTTTATTAAAGTAGATTTTGAAAAATCTAAACCAACAGAGTTGTAATGCTATAGCTCTCTACTTCAAGGGTAGTACCTACATGAAGTGCAGGATCATCAGTAAACCTGACCACCCTAGTCTTCTCTTCCTCAGTAAGTCAATCATAGAGCACACCAAAGGAGTCTATAGATGCATGCTTAGGCATAGATGGAATTGTAGCAGGAGTAGCAGCCATAAACGTTTGGACAACTTCTTCATATAACTTGCTTGTGTCTTCAGAATCTGATTGGGCCCAATCACATATATACCACTTCCATATGATAATAGATAGATGCTGTGCACTACCTACTTTATGGTTTGGTGGGTCAGATAAAACCCATTTAATGATGGCCAACTTAGGTCACAAGGTAACTTGGAGGCCCTTGGTCAATGTTCAATTTCTACTAAGGTCCAAACAGGTGAAGAAATGCCATGTAAAGGAAGAATAGTTGTCTGCATGTGATGCATTAGGAATAGCCATTACAATGTTTTGTTTTCTTTTGGTTTTATGACCTAATTAGTTTCATTATGTTTGCTTATAATGGTATGAATGGGCCCCTTTATGTACCAGTGACTACACCATGGAAGACTTCTCTCCCACCCACAACAAAACAAACAGACAAACAAAGAATATATAAGCTATACATGAAGACAAGTCATTAAAAGACAAAATCCATATAGAAATGTGGAGCTAAAAATCTAAAGTAACTAGGCTTTAAGCATCAGTAAGGAAAATGTGTTTTTCAGTGATAAATTGCTTGTTGTTATAAGGTGTGTGTTTTTTAATAAACTGGTCTCCAGTTATTGTATATGGAAGTCCTAGATGCCTTGACTGACACCTCTGTGCATTTTCAAGGAGGCCAAAAGCAGTGAATGATGGAGGATCCAGACTCCTTGTACTCCTCCTTGATTATCCATATCTCCTAGAAAGTGGTTAATGCGACCAGGATAGAGCCACTGATCCACACAGAATATGTGCATTTAATGGAGTGATAATCTTGATCCTCATGGTGCTAGGAGCCAGAGCAGTGATCTCCTTCTTCATCCTGTCATTGATATCTGATCATTGAGTAGTGCCACCAGACACCTCTGTGTTGAAATAGAGGTGTTTTGTTTGGTTGACTGCTGTTTGTTTGTTTGTTTGTTTGTTTGTTTTAGCAAATATTGGCATTGCACCATGATGGAATTAAAGGGTAATTTCCTGGATGCTGCAGGATTTTATATCCAGGAAGGAATGTTGGAGGAGACTCTGGGCAGTGGATCTACTCATTATCAATAGTGATAATCTGGCCATCAGGCTGCTCATAGCTCTTCCTCAAGAAGGAGAAAGACACAGTGATGATTATGTCTTGCTCAGTTTCCATGGTGACATACCGAAGTGTTTACATGATGTTCTCATCAATTTCCCACTGGACTATGTAAGGAAACTGTAGCCACGCTTGGTCAGAATTTTCATGACATAGTCTGTTAGACCCAATCAAGCCTGGAGTCTGTCACAAGTTTATAGTAAGACCGGAAGCATCTAGGATAGCACCTACTGAATGGCTAATTACACGGCTGGGGTGTAGAATGTCTAAACATGATCTGGGTCATGTTTTCCTTATTGGCCTTGAGATAGTCTGTCTTTGGTGATTAACATCGGGGTGTCGGTTGAGGGGGGAACATGAACCTTAATATAAAAAGTATGGTGCCAGTTCTTCTCTGTGTCATCCCAGTTGGTAATAATGTTGTAACCAATGGACTACTTCAGGGTCAGGATGTCTGTTATTCTAGGCCTCATTACCCACATAGTTCTTCTGTCCCATGCCCAACATCATACCCTGGCAGAAGGCATCCAATTATGGAGGGGAAGGAGACGGTCTTGTGAGCATCAGAAGCTGCAAGTGTGTTTTTCACATGCTGGACCCATTGTTGCCCTAGTTGTTCATGGACAACTGAATGGTGGGTTAGGAACAGCAACAGAGAAGCTGCAAAGAGGCCTGTGTTCATAAGGTAGATATGGATTTGACAGCGTCATTGATGATATTTGTACCACACAATGACTTTAAAAGTTTCCTAAGCTAACTTTCTAAACTTTACAAATTGAAACTATCATGTTTTAACAAAAATCAAATTACCTGTTGGCTTCTTTTGAAGACTAAAATGATTTAACAAGATTTGGACCATGTTCTCAAGTGGAAGAAGGAAGCTACTGTGGGTGGGAGATGATTCTCAGTCCCCATGGATTGTATATCACTTCTGAATCTTTCATACCCATACAGTTTCACTTATTTATATTACTGTTTAGAATCCTGGAGGAGTTTGTAATTCCTGTCTAAAGTATCAAACTTCATGCTACTTTATTGAACAAACAAAATGCATCCCATCTGTTCACTCATATACTTAACAAATCGTTTGGGGTTCCTCTTTTTTTTTTTTTTTTTCTTTCTCTCTTTTCAGAAAATAATACTATGTCTTAGTGAGATTGTTGCTTCCAGGCTGTGTAAAAGGACATGCTTGCCATTACCCCAGACTCCCTTCTCTATTCTCTATATGGTCAGTGCAGTCTTCTATTTGGTTATCAGCATTTGTTTGTAAAGAAGGACAGTGTGACCTCCCGGGCAGGAGGACCCTTTGAGTGAAGAAAGCCGTTAGCAAATCAATCCTAAAGTGATTTATTTCCAAGCAGTAGATAGCAAGGAGGCAGTGTATATTTATCATTTGGACAAGGCCTTAATAAAGATAAATTCAGAGTTTGAGTTCCTCTAAGAAAGTGGCTTTAACTTCCGACATATGCCAAAATGCACTTCACAGCTAATTAGGTGGTATTCACACATGCCTTGCAAGTGGGTTACTGCTAGGTAGTAGGATAAGACGGTTTTCTACATTTAGATGTGCCATTGATGGTCTGAAAAATCAAGGACCTTTGAAACTAAAAAGTAATGTCAAGAGGTAAACTCAAGGAGATCCTCAGAGCCGATAATTAATGTATGTTCATTAAAAAAAATCTATGGCAAGACTTTGCTCAGCCACATTATAGAGGGCATATAAACAGAAGGTTAGTCTTACCTCCATGTAATTAATAAAACTATTGTTGCTGAACTGCATTTTAATTGTATCTCCTGTCACACAGACATGGAAACAAAAATATAGAGTAAAATGTTAGGACTGTCTCTTTTATCAAACATATTTCAGACACTTTCTTGAAAATCTGAACCTAAACCAGAGTAAGACAAGCAAGGTACATAGGGCTTGAAATATAGGGAGATTCTTACACAATGTCAGCGAGAGAGTTAGTACCTTATAAAATTGTGTTCCTTTGAGGTCTGCATAGCTTTACCTTAGACCTTGACCTATTAATAATGTTTCTGTTCTTGAGCTATAATGTTCTAAAATCTAGCTGAAAGAGTATAAAGAAAAAATTATACAATACTTATAAAATCATGTGCAAATGTGAACAATATTTATTAGAACATATGGTGATAATACCATATATCCTTATATGTCATCACTATAAGAAAAGGCAGGGGGCCTGTGCAAATTAATAGCATGTCTGAATATCCATGGGATGCTGCCAAGAAGAGAGTCTACAGGTGAAGGCTACAGGTCCTATCTTGAAGTTCTATGGGTTGTACTTGTGCATTAGTTGATTGAACCTAAGAGCTAGTAGAAAATAAAACCGATTTCTTCAACTATGCTATTACTGAAATCTAGAAAACAAGATTCATTTCCTTGTGTATCATTTTTGTATCATTGTAACAAAATTCCCAACATAGACTATTTACTGACTAAAGTTTTACATTGGCTTACTACTTCATAGTTTGGTAAGAGGAGCAAAGGTATTGATGGTGGGGGTTTGTGGAAGAAATTGCTTGCTTCATGGTAGCCAGAATTAGGACCAGGCTATAACTTTCAAAGGTCCATTCCTAACAGCCTACCTCTGCCAGCTAGAGCCTGTCTCATAAAGATTCCATTGACTCCCCAAACAATATACAATCTGAGGAAGAAGAACTCAAGATATAAAACTGCAGGGAATATTTTATATTCATATCATGATAGTTTGTGAAATCTTTCTTTGTATAGAATTCAAAAGGGTTCCTCAGCCTTCTCTTATTCCAATATAAAATCCAAGCTGAAAGTAATTCCAAAAAAAAAAAAAAAAAGGAAGGAATTCCAGTTAGGAGTTTCCACATGTATTGTGTATTGTGGTCGGAGACACTCAGGTCCACTTATTTTTCTCCATGTGACTAGCATAAATTATAAAGTAAGTTCTATTTTAAACTGTACACAGATCATCTCTTCCTCTAAGGTTCATATCCCTCAGCATGACTGCATATATCAGAACTGAGAAAAGAACGGGCTAAAACTATGCCAAGTTGAGAGCAATCATTCTCATTTGCTTTAATTGGTACCCAACTTGAGATTTTCCAAATGGAAGATCATTGAGTGTTTCCAGGTGAAAGAAAAAAGCCACCCCTTCAATAAAATTGATCAAATTGGCTCATGAAATGTTGTGGGCACAAGAAAAAATTCACTCTTGTTAAACAGAGAGGCTCTTGGAAAGTGCATTTCCAAACATAGGCATTAACATTTTCTTTGAAAGAGTAGCAGCACATAGGGAGGAAAGTCCTTGAGAAAATGTGGTTTCTACTTGCTGACTTTCACTTGGCTCAGCTCTCTGGCATTTTCTCTTAGTCTGCCTATACTTAGAGAGGGATTTTCAAACAAGTAATTATACTAAGCAGAGTCCTGAAACTAGCATAAGTCATGTTGCCCTTCTGAAGTTTATGCTCAACTCAGAATTAGATGAAGTCACTCATCAATTATTCAAGCAGTTATTAATTACCAGTAAGTGTTCAAGGCTTTATTCTTGGTGCTGGAGGGAGGCAGGGTGAAAGTGACAGATGCCAAAGAAATTTAGAGTCTGTCATGGGAACTGCCTAGTATGGAGGCTAAGATATTCATATGAATAGTAATATGGGGTACAAGAGGTTATACCTCATATGAGTGAAACAAAAAATAGTACATTCAAAGTATGTTCTGTTGATGAATACATGGGTATCACCTGGGAGCTTGTTAGAAATATAGATTCTCACCCCCTAGCCCTGACCAATTGATCCAGACTCTGTAGTCTTAAAAAGTTCCTTAGGTTAGTCTTACATTCATTACAATTTGAAAAGCCCCATAAGTGTAGTTAGTTCAGAGAAAGGAGAAATTCTTCCAGTTCAGGGGTCAGGAAAAGCCTGAAGGAACATGAAGGAACCTGGGGTGGACTTTAAGAGTGTAGCACAAATTTTGAGAGAGCTATCAAAAAATTGTCCCCTTATTTTCCACGCATGTGACTTGGCCATATTTCCCAGCCTTCCTTACACTTGTGTGAGAATGTGACTAACTTACAATGTGATATGAGCAGAACAGCATGTTCTACTTCCAAAAGAATGGTTTTGTCTTACTCTCCCTTCTTTCTAGAGTTGGAGCCACAGAGTGAAGTGACGCGAGTCTGGCTGCTCAAATGATGACCATACCCTCGGGGATGGTGCGACAATAATGTATCCATTTGACAACATATGAGGAGCCTAATGTCCTGAATGGTCAAGTAAAACAGGAACTAGTGTTCTGAGATATTCAAAACGAAACTATTACATGAGAGGGAAATTAACTTCTCAAATTGTAAGCCATTTTATATTCTCCTCATTAAAAGTAGGTATGTTTATCTTAACAAATGGAGACATATGCAGTTCAAATACAGAGAGGTTAAGGGTAAAGCTGGTTGAGAGAGTACCATAAGAAATCCCAAAGGTACATAAACCTGTGTATGGAATGTTAAAGGTATCATAATAATGTATCTGGCTGATGCATACAGTATATAGATTTGTAATATCAAATCAAATTAGAAAAGTGAAGTAAAATATATCAGATTACAGTTGATGATAACAGGAAGTCATTACCAATATAAGAAGGGTATATGCTGGAGGGGCATATTCTGGGAAGTGGGTTTGGGAAGCAAAGGGTAGAAAATCTCCTTACATTTTTACAGCAGACAAGCTGAATGATGATAATACGAACCTCAGAGAGCCGGGCATGGTGGTCCATGCCTGTAATCCTAGCACTGGGAAGGCCAAAGAAAGAGTATTGCTCTGAATGAATGTGAAGTCATACTGGGCTACTCAGTAAGACCCTGTCAAAAATAAAATAAAACAACAAAATCTTCATGCAGATATGGCAATGCAAGCGCTGAAATTCTCAATCTAGGTACCTGTTCCAAAAATCTAGTAAGGGATTTGTATGCTCAGAGTCAAAAATAATGATGTTCTCAGAGCAGAGTAAAATTAGTCACCATATAGAACTATAGTAAATCATCTGCAGAGGTCTCTGAATGTAGATCTTGGAAAACAGAAACAATGTCAACATGAAAATAGTATCCTCATCAACAAAATCCACCATGTGAAATACGGAAATATATCTATCATTTTTAGCATTCCTAGAAATTAAACTAAAATTGGATATTAAATCAAGTACAATCTTCTCAAAGAGCAGCTGCATTGTCTTTGGCTGTCTACAATAAACACCTGACCTTTAGTGTTTTGACCCAGGCTCTAGAATATCCCAAATGCAATATACTATCCACTGAAATTTCCTCTTATTTATTTATTTTTACTTGATTTTATCCTTTCTCTCTCTCTCTCTCTCTCTCTCTCTCTCTCTCTCTCTCTCTCTGTCTGTGTGTGTGTGTGTGTGTGTGTGTGTGTGTGTACATGCACGCACACACATGTTAGGAGGGTTAGAGAACAATGTGAAGAGTCAGATTTCTCCTTCTACCATTTGGGTTCCAGGGATTGAATTTGAATCATTAGCCTTTAAATATCCTAAGAGCCTTCTCTCAGTGCAAGGTGTTACAGTCGTTAATAAGTCATTTGTTTATTTTTAAAATGTTAACAAATTTGTATTTTTTTTCTCTTCAGAAAATTTAGGTATTACCACATGAGGTGTATTTTTAAATAGTTAATCTATACTAGAAAATAGATAAGTTTCATACAAATATATTTCAAGCTGGTGACTAGATAGAATTTCAGGATTATAATGAGATCGAACTGAAGCACTCCTGAGGGTGTGAGCACACAAATATTGAACTTGAAAATTACAAGCTTCAAGAGTGTAGAGAGTGCACTAAAGAAGTTGATTGAAATCAATTACCCTCTTGAAAATTAGGAGGTGTTCAGAGAACAATTAGGAAGAGTCCAATCCATATTCATTAATACAAAGTGGGTCCCCAAATGACAGAGATATCTGCTGTGATTAACAAAGTTTTTTTTTTAAAGGAGAGCTTCATAAAAGAAACAGGTATATAAGAGAAAGACTTATATAGCACAATACTCAACTGATATTCTTACTTTATATTAGAAAGAAGTCAAATAGTTCATGGTGAAATATATTTATTAGAACAACCATGTAAAATATAATGGTATTTTTTAACACAGGCAGACCTCTCATACAAATGGACAAACCACATAATCCAGGTGTTGAGTAGTCTCTACAGTGAGATTTGTATGTATACCCTGCAGTGTTTGGGTGCTGATCATGAAATGATCATTTCATAATCATGAATGATGCATTTCTCCAAACCTGATTCCATTATTAAGCAAAACTGTGGACCACAAGTGAATAAATTCTATTATGAACACAGAATGAGCAAAATCTCATTTTCTCCATCCCCACGACCCATTAGATAACTCAATAGTTGTCTTGTTCCTTTTAGGTTACAATAGCAAAATACCACAGACTAAGATTCATATGTACAATAAAAAACTATTTCTGTTAATTATGGAGGTGGAGAAATCCAAGCTCGATATGCCAGTAGATGTACTACTGTCTTGTAAGGGCCTATTTCTGACATCACCTTTATAAGGACATTAATCTTATTTAATCAGATAATCATTCAGGGCATCAAAACCAGGGTATAATACATACCAGGTAGGCATCTTCTACCTTACTAATCACACCCATGCATGTTGCATCCTCATGACATAACCATTATACATAGTCCTCACTCCTTATATCATTATACAGTAGGGAGATGGGAATTTGACATATATATTTATAAAGGAGAGATACAAATACTCAGTCCATAGAAATAGTAGTTCACATAAAAGTTACAGACTAAATATAAGCAGAAGAGGATGTCTACGGCTACCTTTGAGTGAGCAAGCCAAAAAGTTCTGCCTTACTAGTCTGGCATCTAGCTAGTCTCAAAATTCACTTGCACCCATGTGACATGAATTGCAGCTCTAATCAAATGCCTATCATCCACGTGCTGTGTATTTTTAAGTGAATACTCAACATCTTTGTAAAATGGTGATAAGAGGACCTGTCAATCTCACAAAATTGTTTATCAAATTTATTTGCATGTGTAAAACTTGACTGTTCCTATACAGTATAAGTGGAAAGGATCGTTACAGTTTTCCTATGGTCTAGGTATTGTGAGAAGTTACTATGTGTAGCCATTCTACAGAAGTAAGTTCTGTTATATTCCACTGTATAAGTAAGCAAAGGAATCCATGGAGAGTTGCCCAAGAATTCACAGCTAGCAAATGGCAGAGGCAGAATGTGGTATCAAACACATTGATTCCAGAACTCTAAACCGCAGACTGCCCTCTACTAAATTGCAATGTTAACATATGCAGTTACATACATAGTATTTTATCCCCTCTTAGCTATGATTCCACCTGTGGAATCCTTCTGTATACTTTAGGTTACCATGTAGGTTTACATATTTTCTCATTCAATCAACGTTAATTAGCTAATAATCATTACATATTCTTCTTGATATAAAGAGGCTACCTTACTGGTTTTGGTCACTTAGGTACATAGATGTTAGGAGATACTCGTTTGTCACGTGTCATAAGAATTCGAGTCCATGGAAATACTCATCTTGAATCTGGTTGTTGTTCTTATTTTATTATATTTATTTTTTTATTTTAGCTCTTTGAGAATTTTATACCATGTTTTTTATCATATTCATACTCCTCCATAACTCCTTCCAGATCCACTTTATTGCCTACACACCTAACTTTTGCCAAACAAACAAAAACCAAAAATAAAATGCAGTCCAATTCATGCTACCCATATTTTCTATCCCTATATTCTTGGATGTGTGGACTTCCATTAGAGTGTGATCAGCCAACCTAACAAGGACTACAACCATAAAGAAAACTGACTTTTTCTATTGCAGCCACTGCCAGTACCCAGTAGTTTCTCAGATAGAGATGGAGCTTCATGCCTATGCCTCCTCTCCATGCAGCAATTTATTCTGGCTTGACCTTGCATGGGTCTTGTAAACCTAGTTACTTTTTAAAGGCATTTTTATTAGATATTTTCTTCATTTACATTTCAAATGCTATCCCCAAAGCCCCCTATACCCTCCCCCCACCCCGCTCCCCAACCCACCCACTCCCACTTCCTGGCCCTGGCATTCCCCTGTACTGAGGCATATGATCTTCGCAAGATCAAGGAACTCTCCTCCCATTGATGGCCAACTAGGCCATCCTCTGCTACATATGCAACTAGAGACACAGCTCCGGGGGGAGTGTACTGGTCAGTTCATATTGTTGTTCCTCCTATAGGATTGCAGACCCCTTTAGCTCCTTGGGTATTTTTCTAGCTCTTTCATTAGGGGCCCTGTTTCCATCCAATAGATGACTGTGAGAATTTAAGTGGGTTTAAGATTTGTTTTAAAAACTGGGTGGCACATGCTCCACTATGTTCATAGCAGCCTTATTTATAATAGCCAGAATCTGGAAAGAACCCAGATGTCCGTCAACAGAGGAATGGATACAGAAAATGTGGTACATTTACACAATGGAGTACTATTCTGCTATTAAAAAAATGAATTTATGAAATTCTTGGGCAAATGGATGTATTCTTGGGCAAATGGATGTATCTGGAGGATATAATCCTTAGTGAGGTAACCCAATCACAAAAGAAGTCATTGGATATGTGCTAACTGATAAATGGATATTAGCCCAGAAACTTAGAATACCCAAGATACAATTTGCAAAACACAAGAAAATCAAGAAGGAAGACCAGGACATGGATACTTCATTCCTCCTTTGAATAGGAAACAAAATACCCATGAAAGGAGTTACAGAGACAAAGTTTAGAGCTAAGACAAAAGGATGGACCATACAGAGACTACCCCACCGGGGCGGGGGGGGGGGTCCATCCCATAATCAGTCACTAAACTCAGACACTATTGCATAGGACAGCAAGTGTTTACTGAAGGAACCCTGATATAGCTGTCTCATACAGAAGTGGATGCTCACAGTCATCTATATGATGGAACACAGGACCCACAATGGAGAAGCTAGAGATAGAACCCCAGGAGCTGAAGGGGTCTGCAACCCTAGAAGAGGAACAGCAATATGAACTAACCAGAACCCCCAGAACTCGTGTCTCTAGCTCCATATGTAGCAGAAGATGGCCTAGTCAGCCATCATTGGGAGGAGAGGCCCCTTGGTATTGCAATCTTTATATGCCCCAATACAGGGGAATGCCAGGGCCAAGAAGTGGGAGTGGGTGGACAGGGGAGCAGGGCGGGGGGGAGGGGGAAGGGAACTTTCAGGATAGCATTTGAAATGTAAATTAAGAAAATATCTAATAAAAAATTGAAAAAGAAAACTCGGTGGTGGTACATGCTTTTAATATTAGCAGTCAGGAGGCAGAGACAGGCAAGTCTCTTAGTCTGAGGTCAGCCTGGTCTACAGAGCTAGTTCCAGGAATGCCAGGGCTATACAAAGAAGCCATGTCAAAAAAAATATATTGGGTTCTAAGATGTCATTGCACTAAAAAGATATTGGGTGAGATCTAGTCAGGTATCTGGTGGAAGCTCTGAGCAGTTGAATGAGCTCATTAAGGGCAATCAAATAGATCAAATTCCTAAGTCATTTTGATAGACTGAACCTCATACACCCTTCAGTGGTAAATCCATACCCAAGTACTATTCAGGATTGTAATATATACCATTTACAAAAGCATGCATGCAGTTTTTTTTTTTTAAACTTCAGTAAGCACCCTTTAATTTAGAATTTTTCTCAGTGAATGAATGAAGGTTAGGACTATATGACTTCTCTTCAGAAGATTTCAAGTCAACCCTTTATCTCACTCATCTGCCCACTGCATGTTCCCCTGAAAGGCAAGTGAAATAAACATACAAGGTTGAGAAATAGAATTTTGCTTGGGGCATGCTTTCATCTCCCTTCTGGCTCTCTGCTCTCCAGATGCCTAGTGTCCTCATGCTGTCTGTCATTCCTGCATACCATCTGGTGTTCTTCTCCCTCTTGTAGCTCATGACTCTCACCTATACTTATCTGTTTAAGTGACCCCTTCACTTAGGATATCACATGGGATTGCAAGTTGCTTGGAGAAAATAATTACTCCTGATCTGTATTGGCTGACAATGAGTTTTGTTATTCAGCCTGGTGCTCATACCACTCTAGCTAACAAGAGGTAGCAGAGAACAGCAAGACATTTTGGTCTAAAATCTGCCAGCTAGAATCAGGATTGCACAATCCTAATTCAAAGTCTCAAAATAGTTGATCTGTGTGATCAACTAATTTTTTTCTCTTTCAGCATCAGATTCTTAATTGTGATGAGAAACTGTTATTTGGTTTTGGATTAACAGTATTTCCCTGAATGCACCCATGATCTGTTTATGTCTGTCTCCAAATAAAGAGAATTCTGGATTTTCATATTTCTCCTATAGAAAATAACTGGCATTACTTATTTTTATACACAGCATATTGCTCTCCAGGAGGGACAAACTCCCTTTTTAAAATTGAATCAACTCTATGGTTTGAGGAATGAATGGAATAAGAAAAATTTTAACACTCAGGAAGTGTTTCCAATAAAATTCCAATATTATGAATCCTAAATATCAAAACAAGAGAGTTTTCAACTTGACTTTTTAGTGCAATGGGAAACTATGGAAGTTTCTAATAAAAAAATGACAAGACTGTAGTAGTAAATGTTTGTATGATAACTCTAGGCCAAGATCCTTATCTTCATTCCTTACAGCACCCCTATGAGCTAGGTAGTTCCGTCTACATTTATAAACATTGAGATATAGATGCAGGATTTATTTAAATCGTACTACTACATAGTGAGGAATCTGGAGATTTCATCTCTACTGAATTTCAGAGCCATGATTTTCCAATAGGATGCTAAATAGAGAAAGACTGTGTGTCTCATACCCAAGGTGTATCAGTAAGAAAACAAAATGTTTCCACCTTTTGCAAGCCCTGAGCCCACATCAAATCCTATCAGATACTCGACATTTCATGGGGAAATTAACTGTACCTCAGTCAAGTACCTGCCTTATCTTAGAGCGGCCCTTGGTGTCTTCTTATGGAACTTTTCCCCATACCTTCCAGAAGCAGCATTTAATGTATGTATGACTGAGGAATGGGAAATGGACAGGTTACTTACAGGATTAAAAGGAGTTAGGAAGGCTGAGGAGATAGCTCTGTCTGTAAAGTGTCTGCTATGTAAGCATGAAGGCTGAGCTTGGATCTCCAGAACCAACATAAAAATCAGACAGTTTCATATGCCAGGAATCTCAGGACCAGGGAGGGAGAGACAGGAGGATCCATGGAACTTTCTAGCCACCAAATCTAGTTGAAATGTTCATCTCCACTTTCATTGAGAGACTCTGACTCAAAAGACAAGGAGGAAAGTAATGGAAGACACCTGATGTCAAGTTCCAGGCTTTATACATGAACACATAGATGAGCACATCATATGTGTGCTCACCTATGCACATGCAAACACACATGGAGGAGTCAGGACAGGGTGATACTGAAGAAGAAAGACTTGTAAAGATTACTTTTTACTTCATGGTTTTATCAAAGATTCCTTTAGAAGTTCCTGTCAGGAAAAAAAGAAGGGTTAGTACAGCTGTTCACATCTGTGTTTGTGTTCTGGATGCTGAGACAAGCAGATTATAAGTCCAGGGATAGCCTTGCATAGTGGGCTTCTGATCAACCTGATATATATATATATATATATATATATATATATATATATATATATATATATCCTGTCTCAATCAGTGAACTATCAAAAACAAGCTAAGCAATGTTATTTCCAACACTTGCATTAAAGAGAATGAGTGTCATCCACTATTATAGCCCATACAAAAGAGTTCAAAGATTCCACTTTAATAGTAATAAATATTGCTCTAGGTTATCAAAGCGATGTAATTCTCAAAAAATTCCCCTCAATTTATGGTATTGTAACCTTTTCTGCCATTTCTTCCCTAGGCCTTATCTTGACTCTTACATAATTCACAAACTTCTGAACAGATCAGGGCCAACTGTTGCTTGTCTCTTGATTTTTATGCCTTTCTGAAGGAAGACAATGGCCACTTCTCTAATACTAAATGTGCCTTACATATCCAGCGAAGCTAGGTACTTACCTCTTCTGAAATGTCTCTAAAAGCCTCAGTGGGCACAAATCACCAGGCTAGAGGCATGGCAACTGAAAGGGGACAGAAAAGCATGAAGGGAGAGAGAGAGAGAGAGAGAGAGAGAGAGAGAGAGAGAGAAATGGAAAAGGAGAGACAGACAGACAGACAGACAGACAGACAGAGTGGTGTTGAGAGACTATTACTAGCACCCAAAATCTCATCTCATCAGTCAAAGAGAGACCATAGACCTTGGATTCACAGATACAAAAATGACTATATGCTGCTAGGACCAGCATCAGAAGGTACGTCTTATGGTCCTGCAGAGGATGAGAAATACTTACACCCCAATTGTTTTAAATAGGGGGAAATGGCCTCTTATTATCTACTGAGTAGAAACTACAAGAGGCTGGTGAGTAGAGCCTCTTGGTTTACAAACCCCAAATAACCTCATATTGGTGCCCATATTCTTCATTATGTATTGAGCTCACCACTTCCTCCCAATTCCAAAAAGGGAAGCTGTTGGTGACAGGGAGTATCTTTCTATCCCCCATGCCTATTACAATGCCTGGCCCATTGTAGAAACTCTATACAGGGAGCAAACCAGCAGGAGTATAAATAAAGTGAGTGCTTCTTTTTCACTCACTCCAGAGACTGATGTGTTTTCCTAATGGATCTTCAATGATCAATGGCTGCAAACACTGTAGTGTTGAATCCTCTCAATCAATGGTCTATGATATGCTAACAAAGCATAAAAGCACCTGGCAAGCGCCTTCAATTTTAAGACATTCTTTTGTAGTCTAAAAAATAACCACCCCAATAATGTAGCTTACCCTTTAGTGGAGTTTGACATGCCTGAGCTTCTTAAGTAAGGCCAACTACAGGAGCCATCTTTTCCAGCCTTTCTTCCATAAAGCAACTTCCCTGATTTAAATATATGCTGGGAAGGAGAAACCATTTCCTCCCAGCAATTGTTTTGTGAACCCACAGCTGCTGCCTATTGTCAGGCACCAACTCCAAGTAATCAGGCTTTCTTTGTATCAACTGAAGAATGAGGAAATCCCAGAATCACAGAGCCACCATGCCTAACTACTTTATACCTGTGTTTGCAAAGGTGACAAAGCACTGAGTATCCTGTGACTAAGTCTGGAAAAGTCTCTCCTCCAAGCAAATTGACTTTTAGTGTTTTGTTAGGGGAAGGCTAGAGTGGTAAGGCAGGAGTGGGTGGGTGGGTGAGAGAGCACCCTCAATAGAAGCAGGAGGAAAGGGATAGGGGATTTGCGGAGGAGAATTCATCACTTCCCTAATCTTTCAGGTTAAGAAATGCCTGGAACAGGTCGTTAAATTATTTCTATATGTAGACATCCAGGAATAGAATACATTGGCCAGTGTTCAGGCCACTAAGTACAGAGAAACCACCAGAAAGTCTTAAAAGGCTCTTTTGACCAAGTATTTCATGCTTGTTACAAACTTGATGGTGTTTTAAAGTGCCTATTACCTAATTTTTACTTACAAAGGAATGAAGACAGAGATGTGCCAATTAGCCTGTTGCAAGATTTTCCCAATTAATGTTAGCTCAACGTCATGTGTCTTTTTCCATATTCACTCAAATATCAACTCACCATTCCCAACACAATAAAAATACAGATATAAATGAATTTTCATTACTTGTTGATCTTAAAGCAAGAGAATCTTTTTTAAACAAATTTTTATTAGATATTTTCTTCATTTGTATTTCAAATGCTATCCTGAAAGTGCCCTATAACCTCCCCTTGCCCTGCTCCCCAATCCACACACTCTTGCTGCCTGGCCCTGGCATTCCCCTGTACTGGGGCAAATAATCCTTGCAAGACCAAGGGGCCTCTCCTCCCAATGATGGCTTACTAGTCCATCTTCTGCTACATATGCAGCTAGAGACACGAGCTCTGGGGGTACTGGTTAGTTCATATTGTAAACTCAAGATGCTAGACTCCAGAAAATCAAATAGCCCCATTAAAAATGGGGCACAAAGCTAAACAAAGAATTCTCAACTGAGGAATGCCAAATGGCTAAGAAGCACCTGAAAAAATGTTCAACATCCTTAATCATCAGGGAAATGCAAATCAAAACAACCCTGAGATTCCACCTCACACCAGTCAGAATGGCTAAGATCAAAAATTCAGGTGACAGCAGATGGAAGCAAGGATGTGGAGAAAGAGGAACACTCCTCCATTGCTGGTGGGACTGCAAGCTTGTACAACCAATCTGGAAATCAGTCTGGCAGTTCCTCAGAAAATTGGACATAGTACTACTGTAGGATCCGGCAATACCTCTTCTGCGCATATACCCAGAAGATGTTCCAACTGGTCATAAGGACACATGCTCCACTATGTTCATAGCAGCCTTATATATAATAGCCAGAAGCTGGAAAGAACCCAGATGTCCCTCAACAGAGGACTGGATACAGAAAATATGGTACATTTACACAATTGAGTACTACTCAGCTATTAAAAACAATGAATTTATGAAATTCATAGGCAAATGGATGGATCTGGAGGTTATCATCCTGAGTGAGGTAATGCAATCACAAAAGAACTCACATGATATGCACTCACTGATAAGTGGATATTAGCCCAGAAACCTAGACTACCCAAGATACTATTTGCAAAACACATGAAACTCAAAAAGAAGAAAGACCAAAGTGTGCATCCTTCATTCCTCCTTGGAATGGGAAACAAAATACCCATTGAAGGAGTTACAAAGTTTGGAGCTGAGACAGAAGGAAGGACCATCCAGAGACCTCTCCACCTGGGGATCCATCCCATAATCAGCCACCAAATACAGACACTATTGCATACGCCAGCAAGTTAGTGCTGAAAGGGCCCTGATATAGCTGTCTCGTGGGAGGCTATGCCAGTGCCTGGAAAATACAGAAATGGATACTCACAGTCTTCTATTAGATGGAACACAGGGCCCCCAATGGAGGAGTTAGAGAAAATAATCTTTTAAAAAAATTATATTGAAAACAGATTCTACTCTCATACAATACATCCTGAGCACAATTTCTCTTGCTTCCACTCTCAGCAATCTCCACCTCTCCTTTCCTCAAAATCCAGTCGCCCTCCATTTCCTCTTCAGAGAAGAGAATACCTCCAAGAATGGACAGCCAAATAGAACAAAACAAGATACAAGACAAGGCAAAAGTCCTCGTACTGAGGCAAGACAACTCAATAGGAAGAACACATATACCTGCTCCCACTGTTAGGGGTCCTCCCAAAACACCAAGCTACATAACCTTAGCATATACACAGAGGACCTAGTAAACTCATGCAGGCCCAATACTTGTTTCTTCAATCTCTGTGAGCCCACATGAACCCACCTAGTTGATTCTCTGGGCCATACTCTCCTGCTGACTGTCCTCCATCCATTCTGACTTCTACAATCTTTCCTCTGACTCTTCAGCAGGGTTATCTGAGCACCAAGAGGGACCTGATGGACATCTCCAATTTATTCTCTCTCTCTCTCTCTCTCTCTCTCTCTCTCTCTCTCTCTCTCTCTCTCTCTCTCTCTCTCTTCACATGTAAGACTGTGGATATCTGCACCAATCCTCATCTGCTGCTGGAAGAAGCCTTTCTGATGACAGCTGGACAAGGCACTGATCTGTGAATGCAGCAGGATATCATTAGGCATCAAGAAGCATTTCATTGTTTTTTGTTGTTGGTATTTATTGTCTTGTTTTGTTTTAGACCATAATGTTTGGTTTTACTCTAAGTCTCTAGCATATCTAGTCTCTGGTTCTTGGTTATCCAAGCAGTGTCAGGTATAGATTCCTTCTCATGCAGAGAGTCTTAAGTCAAATCAGACATTGTTTGGCTACTCCAACAAGTTCTATGCCAATATTGCCCTAGCATATTTTGCAGGAAGGACAGATTTTGGGTCATAGGATTTGTGGCTAGGTTGGTACTGAAGTTTCTCTTTGGGTAGACTTCAAAGAATCTTCCCACAGCAAAGAGACTAGAACATATGGGGGTTCATGCAGACACCAGCTTGACATCTCCATGTTCAATTAATTATGTAGATGTAATCCTTGGCAAATGGAGCCCCACTGTCAGTTTGCAGAGTGCAATCCTCATTCTTATTATCCTGAGTGGTTTGAATTTCCATAGGCCACCTTGGCCAATGACTCAATTGAATGCAAAACAGTCCTAGTACTGGAAGCCTTGCCTCACTATAAGATGTGTCCAGTTGAGACTCCATATTTACACAATGGATTGTTAGTCAGGTTTTATAAAAATGACATCATGAAAATTTCAGTCGTATGGATGGAACTAGGAAAAAAATTGTTCTGAATAAAGTAACTCAGATTCAGAAACATGTCATCTACTCATTTATAAGAGGATATTAGTTGTTACATAAATGATAATCAAACTATAATCCATAGACCCATACAATCTGTATAACAGAGGCATTACTAAGAGGCCTAATAAGGTTCACATTCTTAGATGCTAGAAATTTTCCACTGCACTAGCTTTCTACACTGCTCCCCAAATGTATCTCTCCCTAATTCAAGCTGTCTCTCGCCATACTCTCTCCTTCCACCACTTACTCCCTACCTGACACCTCCTACCCCAGTCACCACCTGCCCAACCTGAACAGAGTCTACTTTATTCCCTCTTCCCAGGGAGGTCCATGTATCTTCCCTAGAGCCCTCTTCTTTACCTAACCTCTCCGGTCTATGGATTATAGTTTGATTATCATTTAGATAACAACTAATATCCTCTTATAAATGAGAACATGACATGGTTCTGGATCTGAGTTACCTTAAGATTCAGGATAATTTTTTCTAGTTCCATAGACTGAAATTTTCATGATGTCATTTTTATAAAAGCTGAGTAATAATCCATTGTGTAAATGAACTACATTTTTTTCTTTTTTCTCTTTTTTATTGGATATTTTATGTATTTACATTTTAAATGTTTTCTAGTTTTCAAATTATTTTCTAGTTTCCCCTCCGGAACCCCCGCATCCCATATCCTCTTCTCCTGCTTCTATGAGGGTGCTTCCCCTCCAACTCACCCACTCCCACCATCCATTCTTCTATTGCTGGACATCTAGGTTGTTTTCAAATTCTGGATATCATAAATAAAGCCACTATGATATTAGTTGGAAAAGTGTCCTTGTAGTAGGATGGGGGCATCCTTTGAATATATGCCCAAGAGTTGCTATAGCAGGATCTTAGAGAAGATTGATCCCCAAATTTCTGAGAAACTGCCAAATTGATTTTAGCAAGTTTTTATTCCAACAGCAATGAAGGCGTGCTCTCCTTGCTCCACAACCTAACCAGCATAAGATGTCACTTGTTTTATTCATCTTAGCCATTCTGGCTGGTATAAGATGAAATCATAATGTAGTGTTGATTTACATTTCCCTGATAGTTAAGGATATTGAATATTTCTTTACATGTCTCTCAGCCATTTGGATTTCCTCTTGAGAATTCTATGTTTAGATCTGAACCCCATTTTAATTGAATTGTTTGATTTGTTGATATCTAATTTCTTGGTTGTATACAACTTTTTGTTTTTAATAGCTGAGTAGTACTCCATTGTGTAAATATACCAAATTTTTTGTATCCAGACAAAAGATACTGTCAACAGGACAAAAGGGCCACCAACGGATTAGGAAAGGATCTTTACCAATCCTAAATCAGATAGGGGACTGATATCCAATATATATAAAGAACTCAAGAAGGTGGACACCAGAAAATCAAATATCCGCATTAAAAAGTGGGGCACAGAGTTAAACAAAGAATTCTCAACTGAGGAATACCAAATGGCTGAGAAGCACTTAAAAAAAATGTTCAACATCCTTAATCATCAGGGAAATGCAGATCAAAACAACCCTGAGATTCCACCTCACACCAGTAAGAATGGCTAAGATCAAAAATTCAGGTGACAACAGATGCTGGCGTGGATGTAGAGAAAGGGGAACACTCCTCCATTGTTGGTGGGAATGCAAGCTGGTTCAACCACTCTGGAAATCAGTCTGGCNTCTGGAGGCCATCATCCTGAGTGAAGTAACCCATTCACAAAAGAACTCACATAACATGTACTCACTGATATGTGGATATTAGCCCAGAAACCTAGACTACCCAAGATACAATTTATTAAACACATGATACTCAAGAAGAAGGAAGATCAAAATGTGGACACGTCACCCCTTCCTAGAATTAAGAACAAAGCACACATTGCAAGAGTTAAAGAGATCATGTGTGAAGCTGATTCCAAAGGATGGACCCAATGACTGCGGCTGCCAGGGATCCATCCCACAATCAGCCACCAAACATAGACACTATAGCATATGCCAGCAAGATAGTACTGAAAGGACCCGGATATAGCTGTCTCGGGGGAAACTATACCAATGCCTGGCAAACATGGAGGTGGAAGCTCACAGTCAGTTATTAGATGGAACACAGGGTTCCCAAGGAAGAAGGAGCTAGAGAAAGTACCCAAGGAGCTGAAGGGATCTTCAACCCTCTAGGTGGAAGAATAACCATGAACTAACTAGTACCCCCTGAGCTCATGTCTCTAGCTGCATATATAGAAGAGGATGGCCTAGTTGGCCATCAGTGGGAAGAAAGACCCCTTGGTCATGCAGACTTTATATGCCCCAATATAGGGGAACGTCAGGACCAAGAAGTGGGAGCAGATGGGTAGGGGAGCAGGGCCGGGAGGGGGGAGGGAATAGGGAACTTTCTGGATAACACTTGAAATGTAAATGAAGAAAATATCTAATAAAAGTTGAAAACAAAAACAAAAACAAAACAAGAAAAAAACAAAAAACAAAAAAAAAATCTCAAAAGAAGAAATAAAAATGACTAGGAAATATCTCAGAAAAAAATGTTCATCATCCTTAGCCATAAGGGAAACACAATTCAAGAGAATATTGTGATTTCATCTTACCCTAGTCAGAGTGGCTAAGATAAATAAAACAACTGACTACAAATGCTGGAGGAGATCCAGGGGAAAGGGAACCCTCATTCACTGTGGGTGGCATTGCAAACTGGTGCAATAACTTTCAAAATCTGTGTGGTAAATTCTCTAAACACTAAAAATGAATCTATTATATGATCCAGTGCTACCAATCCTTGGCAGGTACCAAAAGCACTAGAGATACTTGCACATCCATGGCCATTGTTCTTCTATTGACAACAGCCAGGAAATGGAAAAACTAATAAATATACAATGAAAATCTAGCACATGTAGACAGTGGAATTATTCAGCTACAAGAAAAAGGAGATTGTTAAATTTTGCAGTAAATGGGTGAAACTAGAGACAATATTGATTGACATAACCCAGACCCACAAAAACAAACAAAACAGAGCATGATTTATCTGAGACTCATAGCTCCAAATCTTCAGATGTGAGTGTATAACCCGGAGTTACTGCAGAAATCAGAAAAGGAAAACAGGATGATAGGGGCACAAAAGAAAGGGAATAGCTGATTAGAGATGCTCTGAAGGGGAAGTGGGAAAATAGTGGGGTTAATATGGGAGCAGGAAGAGAATCAATACAGAGAGGAGCAGGGAGGAGGATAAAGAACACTATGTTTAAAAAGTCATAAGAAATCATTGGATCTTTATAAAAAGTTTCTACATTCATGCATATGCATGCATGTACACACAGTTTAAATGAAATGGCATTATGCCACTTAGGGTGATGATGGAAATATGTTTTCCAAGAGACATAGACTGTGTAACAAAACCTCCAGTACTAAGCATGGGACACCTCCTAATGCGTTGTTGTTCTAGTAAGTCCAAGAGAATCCCCAAAGGCTACAGACTAGTGCTGATGCCCTAGGTTGTTCCCTCCTAATGCCTGAAGTTGAAAGTAACTTCCTATTGCTGAAGACTTCATGCAATTTGAAAACAAGTCTCCAAGGATTCATACTGGCTCTGACATGAAAGACTCCTCCCTGAGGGTTATCTTTCATAGTGATGGAAGGTGCTATACAAGCTGTAAGGGGAGGGAAGTAATGGTTAGCCCTATGTAGCTGTGATGCCTATGGACCACAACAATGACTAGAATAGGAAAATAACCTTAAAGGGGCAGTAGCTACATTCATATCTGGACAATATGAATTGTAGTTGAGGGAACAGGAGGGAAATCACTCCTGGTACTGGAAACCTACCTAACTACGCATGCCTACTGAGGTCATGGATTGTACAGAAGAACCTATTACTCCCACTTTAGAAAACTAGTATAATTCCTAACTGCATTCTAAATATTAACCCTGATACCCACAGGTGAATATATAAATCTCAACTCTCATCAAGGAAGCTTCTTTGGATAACATTCATAGAACATTACAGTAAATTACATTCAAACAAAATGCAGAGAACAAGTAATTGAGGGGTATGCAGCTCCAGTTTATATAACTACAACACTTCTCCACTCCTAAGGCTCAGGGACTATCTCAGAAGAAGGGCCAAAGGGATTGTAAAACCTAGGAAATCAGGAAGTCTTCTGCAAGATTGTGTCTCCTAAAAGTGACAGATAATCTACATCATGTTGCTGCAACAATATGGCTAGATGTGAACAGAGAATTCCCAAAAGAAGTAGGCATAAGTAATAAACATTAAAAAAAATGTTCCCAGCAGGAAAATTCAGATGAACACTACTTTGAAATTGCATCTCACCTCAGTTTCAATGTCTATCATAAAGAAATAAAATGCTGACTATTACTGAGAGCAACTATGGAAATCAGAGTGGAAATTCCTCATGAAAGCACAAGTAGAATTTTCATATGACCAAAGGACAATGTTCTACTTGTTCATCCTCATTTATTGTTGTTGCATTCAAAGTGTGTGTGTGTGTGTGTGTGTGTGTGTGTGTGTGTGTGTGTGTGTGTGTGTGTGTGTGTGTGTGTGTGTGTGTGTGTGTGTGTGTGTGTGTGTGTGTGTGTGTGTATTAGGTTTACTCATCTTTAAAGAAAAATGAAATAATACGAATTTCATATAAATAGATGGAACTCAGAAAATTATATTGAGTAAACTAACCCAAACATGGGAAAGCAAGCACATACTAGCCTTTTTTTTTCTTTTTCTAATTTTTTATTAGGTATTTTCTTCATTTATATTTCAAATGCTATCCCAAAGTCCCCTATATCCTCCCCACCGCCCCCTGATCTCCTACCCACTCACTCCCACTTCTTGGCCCTGGTGTTCCCCTCTACTGGGGCATATAATGTTTGGAAAACCAAGGGGCCTCTCTTCTCAATGATGGCCGACTAGGCCTTCTTCTGCTACATATGCAGCTAGAGACACAAGCTCTGGGGGTACTGGTTAGTTCATATTGTTGTTTCACCTATAGGGTTGCACTAGCCTTTATATGTGTGTGAATCCTAGATTCAAATCTCTATGTTTCCCTATAGAATCCAGGAAACTAGAATGAGAGCACTGTGAGTTGAGTGACTGATTTGTGGGAAGACGGAAGAATAGAATATGGATTATATGACAATAGAGAATGATGGAAAGGTTAAAACAGGTAAGGAAAGGATAGATAATGAAGATTATGAGGTACAGAGAGGTTAACACATAGGAGCACAAAAAAGTCACATGAAAACTGACTATCTTATAACCAAATTTTAAAATGTCATTTGTTTGTTTTCTTAAATATTTGTATGGGAGCCCCTGCAAGGCTGGAAAGAGCTATTCTTAGAGCCCAGTATCAAGTGGAGGATGCTTCCTTGTCTGTTATTGAATAGGCAGACCTCAGATACCTCCAAAACAAAGCCTTCTGGTGTGATTCTTGGTTGCCCGTTGAAACTAGATGATAAGACCCAACTGCTCAAGGTAGCGCACAAATCACACACTTTGGATGCATAATCTACAAAGACAGCAAGCTGTGCCTAAGCTACATACCCAGAGTCTGGCAAGGAACTATACAGGTGACTGAGAAAAGACATCATCAGTCTTAACCAACTGCAACCTCTGTGAATTCTGAAACCAACTTGCCAAGTAAGACAGATCTACTTTCACAACAGTAGCATTACAGTTATAGGGATAACCAACTACTCTATGATTAGTTATGAATCCTGATTCAGTGGAGAGAATTCATATCTGGTACTATAATCTTTGTCAAAAACCCATAGTGATGAAGCACATTGCTCCTAGCGGGGAGCTGAATACTATTGTTTAGCTAAATAGAAGCAATGTACCACCTAAACATGATATTTTATACCCATAGGTAAATGTTTCTCTGAGCCCTAATCAGAGAATCCTCCCATTGCCTGGAATGTTAATACCATTCCAGTCACCACACAGATGTTAAACCACATGGGTCGGAAAACCAAAGCAAAAATCTTTAGAAAGGAACTAGTAGGGAAAATAAAAGGGTAATTGGAATAATAGTGAGAAAAGGAGGAAGCCAATAAACAGAATGGTTTATACACATTTATGTTTATACAAATTTATATATTAAAAAATAAATAGAAAAAATGATGCAAACTAAAATAATGGGTGCATAAGACGGGGCATGTACACATATCAAAATTCTGCATATTAAAGAATGGTAGCAAGCCTGTGAACTATCTGACATAAGAGTAAAAAACACAAGCTCACAATGAGGACACTAAGCAGTTACCAGAATCCCAATCCAAGCTTCAAGGGGACAACAGAAATCCAATGCAACATTCAACATGATGAAATAATTCAGGCTGGTAAATGGCAATAAAATAAAAAAGAATCAACTCCTTGGAAGAGAACAGAAAACTATATACAATAGGTTGTCATCATCTGAATTAATGTCACTATTTCAGGAGATATTTTGTGAGAGCATAATTCTGGGAGACTTGACAACATTGGCTCTTCTTCTCAAGATAGAATGAAAGGAGCCTCATTTTGTAATGCCTTAATAAGTTTTCTGATTGATTAGATTTTCACATTTCATTAATCACTCTATTATTTTTTATGAACCTTCATTGAGTGATTAGTGCAATAAGAAATCCAAGTACCACCTACATCTTCAAAATATGCTTATAAACCTTGCTGAAAATCAATAATACAACGGCTTTGGTCTAATCATTATGAAAAGTTTGCTTTTAGAATGAAGTTTCCTGAAGGGACTTGTTAGAGAGTTTGAGTCCTTAACCCAGTTAATCTAGTTGGACTCAAACCTACTGCTCCATCAAGAGTTCCAGTGTGTCATCCACTGAGTATGAAATGAAATTATGATGTCATTTTTATCTATTTTTCTTGACCTTTATTTGTTTATTTTTACAGAGAATCAGGCAATTTAATATTATCTATGAAAGGCATGGTTTTTATAGAAATAACCTGACCTTTCTGCTTCTTTGATAGTAATGCTGGCTGGTATACATGCATGCGTTGTACATTCTTATATGGAAACATAAAATACTAGCAACTGAATATTAATTCACTAACTATACACATATTTATCTACCTATATTCATATGCTCACTTTTTTCTTCTCTTCCCTTTTTAAACAGTCTGACAAACTTTACTCAGAATCATGTTGACAACCTTAATGAATGTATGCAAGAATGAAAGCAAAGTACTTCCAATTAACAACCAAATTCAGCAATGTCATCCTGCTGCGGTAAGCAGCCATTTTCTTCAAATACAAAAGCCAGTAAATTGTATTCAGTTGAGTTAGACAATGTTATAAATTTCTTACAAGAGTCTGCCTCAGGAAAACCTCTGAATTAATTTTAATATAGAAATCTATTAATATGCACCATTTATAATAATTTCATTAAATATACAGAGTGCATAAATGGTATTCCTGAACATTCTAAAGAGAAATGCATTCGTACATTTATCCTTGAGTCAGGAACTACCATATTGTAGCATAATTGTATTTATAGATTTTTTTCCCATGGAACTCAGTCTCACAGACACTTCAGTGCAGTCTCTCACCATCCTTTTGCAGCCTCCTGGTGGAGATGACATTTGCTCAGCTAGAGAATAGACACTTTCTAGCTGAGTTGCTCATCACACTGATACCCCAAGGCCTGGCTGATTGGCTGTCAGAGGATTCCAGCTGTTAGCTGCTGTGATGTGTCTTTCATAGGAAAAGACATTTCCTGGAACATCAACAGCTTGTTAAGGATTTTGGAGTGCAGGGGAGAAATTTTGAAATTTGGGAGGAACTGAGTGGTTTGAACTTGGAAGAGGTATGAAGATGAAACAGAGGAAGGGCTGAAGCAGGGACAGCTTCCCCAAACTGTGTTTTAAAAGACTCATTTCCAGAGCTAATTTTACTCTATTTGATAAGCAACCTTCCCTAGATTAGAAGGTCAAGTGTTGGTAGTGGAAACAAAATCTGATGACTCCCCACCCTAGGGATGCACAGATCATCTGAGAACTTAAAACTCATCAAATACATTGGAAAACTGCTCATGATATTGTCAGCAATTTCATTTCAGTCTGATTTTCTTTGTACCTTGATTTCCTCTCGTGAAAACTAAGGGCACAGAATATTCTTGGGTATGCTTGTAAAACCCAGCAAGCAAAAAGCTGACCAGTGATACCTGGATTCAAAAGATCCCTTTGGGAAGTAAAGCCAGTAGGCAGAGCATGCAGAATGGAAGAGCACAGTACTAACGAGGCCATGCTTGCCAATTTGAAGCCCATGTGGGCCAATTAGCTCTGCTTTACTCCACAGTCATTGACTGACCTCTGAACTCTGGTCAGTTATCTCACAGATCTGTTCCATTGGTCACTAGGGTCACCAAGAGAGAGTGTGTGTGGGGGGGTTATCTTTGCGAAAACTAACTAGGCAAGACATGTCTTGAAGTGTCCCCAGTATGTATAAATGCTTTGGGGCACCAAGTACCATTTAATAACATGATGACATCCCGCTGCTACTTGTGGTTCTCATTCTTGTCCCTCTCATCCCTCCACAGTCTCATTGTCCACTTGCCTATTTCTCTCACCATACACATAGTAACCAGATAGACTGTTTTCATCTAAGAATTGTGTTGAACATCTACAACTTGGTATTTTGCACAATAGGAACACATAGCAAGAGTCATTCATTAGTGAGTGAGGTCTGTGAAGGCATTAACTCCAGTGTTCCCAACCACAAGTTAACAAAAATTCTTTTAAATAAATCCAACATATCTTGAAATAAAATGCACATAGTTCACACACACACAAAAGTTAATGGATAGAAGTATTTGCAAAACTGGATATTGGTCATGTGGATAGGGAAAGACAGAAATAGTAACAATTAGTCTTTCAAGGTAATATCTGCCTCTAAAGGTTGCTTAACCCGGGCTTATTTAATTAGGTTAAGCAGACAAAGATAAGCCTTTTAAAATACAAAATAGGATCATCATCTTAGTTTATGATGGGAAATAACTATAACCTTAGAACAAAAGTGCTTAGAGGATAAAGAAGACAGGTAGTGTTTTGTCAGAAGCCATACTCATGAACTGTACCAGGGAAGGAAGACAGACATTTCAAATATCCACTCCAGTGACAACTGAGTCATACTCTTTGGGGAGGGTAAATAAAACCAAAACCTTATGAAAACCTGCTACTGTAGGGGTGTGTGTGAGTGAGTGTGTGTGTGTGTGTGTGTGTGTGTGTGTGTGTGTGTGTGTGCATGTGGGTGTGTGATGAGTGGTATGGAAATGACCATAGTGGGATTAGGTTATTGCATGCTCCTTAAGAAAGAACTCAGGATACAACTCACAGACAGTATGAAGCTTAACAAGAAGGAAGGCCCAAGTGTGGATGCTTCAATCCCACTTAGAAGGGAGAACAAAGTAATCATTGGAGGCAGAGGGAGAGAGAGACCTGAGTGAGACATGGGAGGCAGAGGGAAAAAAGAGGCAGGATCAGGCATGAGGTAGACAGGAGAGAAGCCCAGAGGGCCAGGAGAATGAATGGAAAAATGCAACAGCAGGGGTAGAGAGTGGGAAAACCTCTAGAAAATCCCAGAAACCTGGGATGTGAGAGGCTCCCAGGAGTCAGTGGGGATGACCTTAGCGAAATGTCCAACAGTGGGAAATGGAAGCTGAAGAGAACACTTCAAGTAGGTAGATATGGTGCCCATTTGAGGCATTGGGCAATCCACCCATCTTCAAAATTTCTAATCCAGATTTGTTCCTGTCTAAAGAAAATGCAGGGACAAAAATGGAGCAAAGACTGAAGGAAAGGCTGTGTAATGACCAGCCCAACTTAGTTAGGATCCATCTTATGCATAGGCACCAAAGCCCAACACTATTGCTGATGTCAGGTTGTACTTGAAGACAGTAGCCTAGCATGGCCTCTGAGAGGCTCTACCAGCAGCTGACTGAGACAAATCCAGATACATACATCCAACCATTGGACTGAGGTTGGGGACGCCTATGGAAGAGTTAAGAGAAAAATTGAAGGAGCTAAAAGGGACTGCAACCCCAGAGGAAGAACAGCAACTAACTTGGACCCCTCAGAGCTCCTAGAGACTAAGACACCAACCAAAGTGTAGACATGTCTGGTCCATGGCCCCCGGCACATATGTAGCAGAAAACTGCCTTGTCTGACCTTATTGGGAGAGGATATGCCTAATGCTATAGAAACTTGATGCCCCAGGGATGGAGGATGTTGGTGGGGATGAGGGAGGATACCCTCTCAGAAGCAAAGGGGAAGGTAGAGGGTGAAGAACTCAAGGAGAGGGGATTGGGAAGGGGGTCAACAATTGGTATGTAAATAAATAAAATAATTTAATAAAATGAAAATAAAAAGAAAGTGACAATTGCTTTAAATTCTCACCAATGTGTGGTTTTGCTTATCTTTTAAATTTTAACCATGATGTGGAAGTGCAATAGCATTTCATCATTGAAATTGCATGCTTTATCATGTCAGCACTAATGTTCTCAGCCTCGTTGCACTTTCAGATGTGTATAGGTATGTAAAAGTAGCCAGAGGAAGTATGGGGCACATGAAGCATACAACATAAAGAATGCTAAACATTGTCACTGAGGAGTGAATTAGCTTCCAGCCAAAATATTCATTATGATTTCATGATAAGTGAGATTCATTCAAAAGTGTTTATGGAGAACCTATTGCATAGTTGAATATAACAGAAACAAAATTAAAGGGCCCTGACTCCATGAAATATAAATTCTACCCTGGCAAGTTTCATAATAATTAAACAAGCAAAATTTACTTCAGATAAAAATATATGCTATAGGGTAAAATATAATAAACAAAGTTTGGACAGGAATAACTGGAAAGAGATAAATATTTTTTTCTCACTTTTGGCAATTCCATACATGCTTTCAGTGTGTTACAATTGTATTGCACCACTTCATGTCTCTTGTTTTCCCCTGCTACTCTCAATTACCCTTTCTTCCCAACTATTCATCTTCTAGGTTCATATCTTCTCTGTGTATACACGGGTCTGATGCAAGTATCCACAGGTGCCATGTCTTCATGGTTGCAATAGATATGTCATACCTAGGAGGAAGATTTGCAGAGTTCCTTCCTATCCTCCAGCTCTTGCAATCTTTCTACCCTGTCTTCCACCAGCTTCCCTGAGCCTTGAAGGGCCTTTATAGATGCCTCATGTAGGGCTGAGCACTCAACAGTGACTTATTTTCTGTATTTTAACCACTCCTGTGTCTCTGAGTTAACCTTTACCTACTACAAAAGAAGCTTCTCTGGCTTGGGCTGAGAATAGCACTGGTCCATTGGTATAAACATAAATATTGAGGAACAGTTTGACTTCATGTCCATTTAGCAAAGCATCAGCAATATATTCTCCCCTAAAGCATGTATCTTCTTCAGGCAGAGGCTTTTAAAATCAGATTTACAGTCCAAGACATGAATTCTATCCTATGGGATGAGCTTAAAAGACACTAGAAAAGCAGCTGGTTATCCACAAACAGCCTTGCAATTATTGCAATAGTGGGTATATCTTCACATGCACATCAATATTTTACCACACACGCTTCACAACTGAGAAGATCACTGATGGATGTTCCCCCTCAAACCCTCAATAGCACATCCCAGGACTATGGATGTTAGCCCTCAGGGGAGAATCTTCCTGTAAGTTCTACTTCAAAAAAAAATGTGTCCCACATGCAAACCATGTGATAACTTTAAATATAAGGGCTTACCATCTCTTCTGGTGGGTAAGTAACAGCAATGATGACAAACTGTATTGTTTGGGAAGGAGGTGGCAATTTCATATAAGATTATGAAAGCCTTTTAGATAGGCCTTCAAGAATGAATAAGATTCCACCAGAAGGAAATAGGTGGAAGAGTAGGGTAGGACATGGGTAAACATACAGAAGCTACAAATGAATCTGAAAGGACAAGTTTCTGACATGGTAAAAGTATTGTGTTCATTTTAGAGTACAATGGGAGAGAAATCAAGAAATATAGGTATGGTAGCTTATGGAACTTGAACCTATTTCAGAAGGCAACTCAGAGTTATAGAATAGGTTTGAACGTGAATAGACCCAATCAAAATTACATAGAGGAACATTAAATTTGTAGCACCCTCTCCACTTCCATCTCTTCCACACCTTCCATCCTTTCTGATGGGGCACAATCCTAGTCGGCCTGCTCTCATGAAGACTTCATCTCCTGATCCATCCTAGAGGACCCAGTACACTAAGAGCAGTTGGACCCACTGAACTCAGAGCAGTTGAGCAGTTGAGGAACCTCTGCACTCAGAGCAGTTGAGGACACATTACTCTCAGAGCAGTTGAGGATCAGCTGCACTCAGGGCAGTTGGACAGCAGTTGGATTGCTCCACTGAAGATCCGACAGTCTGAAGGCCTCCCAGAAGATCTACTGCAGCCAAGGTAACAGATCAGCAGCTTCTCTGTCCCTATGAAGATCTCCCAATTGGAAGGCCCCACAAGAGGTCTGATACAGCCAGGGCCACCAGGAGACCTGAAGCAACCAAGGGACAAAGAAGCAGACTCCAGACAGTCACCAAAGTATCCAGATGGCAAAAGGCAAGCACAAGACCATAAGCAATAGAAGTCAAAATACTTGGGAATCATCAGAACCCAATCTTCCAAGCATAGCAAGCCCTGAATACACCAACACACCTGAAAATCAGGAATATGTCCTTAAATCCTATCTCATGAAGATAATAGAGTCTTTTAAGGAGGATATCAATAACTCACTGAAATAAATACAGGAAGAAAAAAAAAACAGGTAAACGGGTGAAGGAATTGAATAAAGTGGTCCAAGACATAAAAGTAGAAGTAGAAACAATAAAGAAAACACAAATGGAGACAAACCTAGAAATGGAAAATCTAAGAAAGAGGTCAGGAATTACAGTTGTATTATCAACAGAATACAAGAAATAGAAGGGAGAATCTTGGGTGTAGAAGATACAGCAGAAGAGATTGACACAACTGTCAAAGAAAATTTAAAACTAGACCAGCATATCCACATTTATGAAAAAAAAAAATCACACTAGAATTAAAGACCAAATAGCACCAACACCATGAATTCTTTTATCAAATTCTTTTAGCATAAGCTTGTCAACTATCTAAACACTTGATATTAAAGAAGAGAGTAGAGAGATAATGATTTAATAATTAAGATAGGTCTTTGGGGAAAATAGCTTATACTTAGATCATACTGAGTATTCTTGTCTGGGAGAAGAAAGAGATTAGCATGGTATATGTACCAGGTACATCAGTTTATACTTTTGCACTGAGTAGAGCAATGTTCTTATAGAACAGAACTCCTGACATAGTTAATGGATGTGTGTAGAGGAATGTTAAGAAAACATACAACAGGAAGCAGGTCCAGGTACAGGACTTACCAATGAGGATGTTGGAAATCTGAGTCAGTTGCTCAATTATATAAATAAATGTGAAAACAGCCCACTAAAATAATTAGCAAAACACCTACTTTAAAGAGTTTTCTGATTATCACACTACTTAGGTGTAGAAAATCTAAAAGCTAAGAAAGAATTACTGCCCTTAATATTATCTACAGGACATCAAAGCTCTGAAAATTACAAATGCCAAGGTCACGGCTAATTTTTAAGGCCATGATGCCCTACCATACCTTAAACAAGTCATAAATAATGTCTACATTGAGGACCCTCAAATTTCTAAAAGTCTGTATGTTATTGACAAACACCAAGGTAGCCCCACATGCTCACTCTTGTTAACCATTGCTCATACACGTCCATTTACTCAGTACACCCCTGATACTTGGTTGAAGATACTGCCACCTTTCAGAGCTCTGAGTTGAAAGGGAGGTGGATTTGATCTTGCCAACTGTCAAGGTAATGGACAGGGGCAGTGAAGCAAAGAGGCCACAGTGATCAGCAGCAGCAGGAGCGACAAAGAACGTGTAAACCAACCTTCACACTTCTCACTTTAACTAAAGAGATTCTGAAGCAAAGAGCCTTGAGAGGCACAGGACAAAAGTCAGTGCCTGGGCAGAGGGAGCACCATATCAATGTATGTTAAATGAAAAGTCAAACAAAATAAAACAAATCAAAACAAAATCAAATCCTATGAGAC
Organism: Mus minutoides; assembly: GCA_902729485.2. Classification (NCBI taxonomy): domain Eukaryota; kingdom Metazoa; phylum Chordata; class Mammalia; order Rodentia; family Muridae; genus Mus; species Mus minutoides. Next base: position 315,607 of record LR753329.1, on the reverse strand, counting down.
CAAGCAGACATACCCAGGGGCAAATCTTTCCTCTTTTTGATAATTTTACCTCTCTCCATATTTTAAATGATCTATTATTTTTCTTCTAAATCCACAGTGTCTCTCTTTGGTGCCTCGGGGAATGTATCTCCCCCTTGGGATCAAGTGGTAGGGCTTACCTACAAATGACAATATCATCAACTGCAATTTAAAGGTTGACCTAGCTTACAGGACAAACCAATTACTCTAGACCCTTCCCACGCAAAATTGGTGATGACTTAACCAGGATCTGCTGCAAGAAAGAAAGTGAGAGGGGAGCTTCATCTGTCTGAGTCCATAGTCCCCTAACCAGTTATAAAACACAAGAATAACTTACTAAATTTTAAAGACTCCAGATACTGAAGTACTTCATTAATTCATTCTGATCTCTGTTCATTCACATGTGGTTGTTTCAGATCATTGGTAATGTCTGTTAAGGTAAAGCTAATGCCAAGTATTCTCTGAAAACCTTGTGGTTGAGCTGAGATACCAAAAGCTCTAAGAGCTCAAAATGTGAAGAGTTGTCTAAATTCAACCCTGGATATTCTCATAGGTTTGAGCAAAGGAGAATCTTTTACTTCAGTTAAACTCTAGTGCTCTAAGTAAAGTTTCACCTTGTTAAATGCCACTTGGATCTGCGAAAATGAAAAACAAAAGAGAATTTTCTTTTAGACCTTGATGGATGTGAAAGAATGAACACAGGAGCTTTGAAAGGGAAGTAGGTGACTGTGAGCATCTGGGTCTGCAACCCTATATGTGGAACAACAATATGAACTAACCAGTACCACTAGAGCTCATGTCTCTAGCTGCATATATAGCAGAAGATGGCCTAGTTGGCCATCATTGGGAAGAGAGGCCCCACGGTCTTGCAAACTTTATATGTCCCAGTACAGGGGAATGCCAGGGTCAAGAATTGGGAGTGGGTGGATAGGGGAGCAGGGTGGGGGAGGGTATAGGGAACTTTCGGGTTAGCATTTGAAATGTAAATGAAGAAAATATCTAACAAAATAAAACTTAAAAAATAATAAGTTCCTGAAAAAAAGAGAGAAAAGAAAGAGAAGTAGGCACTCTTTATTGTTTATCTTCCCATTTGAGGAGAAAGGAACTCTTGATTAGAACCTGCTTGTAAGTTGTTAAAGCATATTTCTAAAGAGAAGTAGGAAATGAGAGAAAAGGGAGGGTGAGTCAAGAGAGACTGTCTGAATTAAAGCTGAAAAAAGACAAAGGCTTCAAGACCCGAATATGAAGGATAGAAACCGTAGGCCCTATTTGTTAACAGATACTTAGGCTAAGATTAACAGACCCAGGATTTCCTACATAAGAGAAGAAATATAACTCGTTAAATATCAGTGAGATAGTAAATTATAAAGTACAGTTGGTCCTCCACATTCATTTGTTCCACATTCCATCAATCACAGATCAGAAATATTTGAGAAAATTTTCTTCCAATTTTTTTCCATACTGAACTTATAACTTGTCACCATGCTCTAAACAGTACAGCCTAACAACTGTTTACATAGAATTCACATACTATTAGCATAAGGAATCCAATCTGAAAATGATTTGAAGTATCTTGAAGGTTATGATTCATTTATATGCAAGCACTATGATATTTTATACAAAGAACATCATTAGCTTAGTATCAATACCCAGTCTTAGAACCAACCCCCATGCCAACTCTCTTGACACTGAGGGACGTCTTTACTTGGTAAAGAAAAAAAAAAAACAGCCCATCTCTAAAACTCAACAGTAACATTAGCTCCTCAAATAAAACTATAAAATGAGCAGTGTGAACAATTCCAGTACAATAAGTCAAGTAACACAAAAGATAAAATTCGGTAGACTATTTTTCTTTACCACAGAAAAGAGAGAAAGTGATCATTTTTACTCTGATTGAGAGAAAACAAGCCAGGATAATTTTGCCTCTACATTTACTTTCCAACCTTCCATGCTTTTAGTGACCCAGAAAAGAGAGGAGAGGTGTGTAGCAGAGAATGCACTTAACATTTCTAATAGAATGACTCAATAAGCAGAATTGTGGGATGACTGTCCAGAGACCCAGTCTCTATGATTCTGTTCCCTCTTGACTGTGTGAGCACAGTCATGCCATTAAACCTCTCACAACCCCAGTAACCTCATGTGTCAAATGAGAGCCTCGGTTCAGTTATGTGTTATGTGCATGATGATATGTCTCGAATAGTTTCCAATGCCCATACTATTAAAGTATCACATAAGCCATAAAAACTTTTATACTTTATGATCCAGTGAGCTCATCTATGCATGGAAGAGGTTCAAACCCCCTCATACCTATGCACGCACAGAGAGGGAAAATGCAGTAGAAAGCAGCGATTTATTTGAACTTAAAAGAAAACCAACAAGAATGAAATAGTTGTTTTAAAATTAAATTGCCATCTACTTATTTCTTATTTATTCTAACCAAGCTTGCGATAGAGTTGAGTCAAAGCATGAAATGATTGTTGTCAAAAGCTCCATTGGATTTCTATCCACAACTTCTGCTTCAAAATCAAACAGGATTCAGTTCTATACCAATGCATTAAAATGGCATTGACAAGTAATGGACAGCTAATTTTATTATTGGCAAGTTGAATATTATTTTTATAGGATAAAGAAAAAGTTTAGACTCAGGATTGAGTGACAAACATTTTCGGAAAAACATATTAGTAAATAATTTAGGTTATGGATGTTTTATACTGCCTCAGCTATATATGATTTTAGTTAGTTGTTTATCTGGTTGATTCATTGGGTTAGGTTTGCTCTTCATAGTTTGTAAATTTTGGATACAAAAGTGGCTGCAGGTTACGTTTCCTCTGTTGGCAGTAGTGTGTCTATTCCTATGCAAGAAGAATTCTATGTAGCTAAGCAATAGTAATAGTAAAAGCTTAAACATACCATGTGTTTATTGTAGCCAAGATAGCTAGAACCCAGCAAGCTATGTTAGGAAAGAGCTGTAGCAGATTAGATAAAGCAAGGCAGTAAACATGTTGATTGAGGTCCTGGGAGAATGACCACAGCATATCTTTGAGATACTACTTTTCATATTATTTACACTGATGATTTTTTTTTTTTTTTTTTTTTGGTTTTTTGAGACAGGGTTTCTCTGTATAGCCCTGGCTGTCCTGGAACTCACTTTGTAGACCAGGCTGGCCTCGAACTCAGAAATCCACCTGCCTCTGCCTCCCAAGTGCTAGGATTAAAGGCGTGCGCCACCACGCCCGGCTTACACTGATGATTTAAACCACAGCACACTGATACCAGGGGCAGTGTTCCTCCCTACTCACTGTGAATATTTTAAATCTTCACACAGGGAAGCTTTATAAAGGCATCTCACATATTAGATAAATAGGATTCCTTCCACACTGCAAATCAACTACCATTTCCTCACTGATTCACATGAAACCTTGAGATAGACCCTAAGCCTGTACTTGTTCCTTATGAATTAGTCTTACCATCACTGACTTTCCCCCTCCCCTTCCCTGCAAGGTATTTAATGATACAACCAGAAACCGTTAAACTGTAAAATATAAACAATATGGAGTACTCCTTTAGGAAGCCTGCTTATAAAGTGAAAATCATTTCAAAATGGACCAATTGATTTGTCAATAGAAAAAAAATTGAAAGTAAGCAACCAAAGTTAGGAGTCTGACGTATACTAGAGGTAATCCAAGTGTAAAGAGACAATCAAGTAAATGATGTTGCATGAAGGCAAAGTCGAGGTTATTGTTTACATTTGACAAAATTAATTCAACATAAGTGTAGACTTTAATGTATAAGGCAGGTTGGATAAAATAAAATAGTTAAAAAAAAAGATTAAAGGGGCAAAATCATTTTAAATAATTGCAAAGCAGAGAGAAGTCACTTCCCAATATAACACAACATTCAGAAGCCAAAAGTAAAGGCATGTACCATCAAGCCTAATGCCATGATTTCAATCCCTGGAACCAGCATGATAAAAGTAAGAACATAATAATATAACTAATATTTCACACAAAGAAAGATACTATAATGCCCCTCCACTGATAAAAGCAAGAAGGATATAATCTCCCAATAATGGGCAACATTTTTACTGAATACAGTTAGCTTTATGACAGACTCTTACTACTGTGACCTCATATTTTCTAGTTTTGCAAAAAAAAAAAAAATAAAAAAAAAAAAAAAAAAAAAAAAAAAAAAAATAAAAATTTGTCCTCTGATTTCTACACATGCTGGGGTGTGTGCTGGCATATGCACAGAAAGAAAGAAAGAAAGAAAGAAAGAAAGAAAGAAAGAAAGAAAGAAAGAAAGAAAGAAAGAAAGAAAGAAAGAAAGGAAGGAAGAGAGAGGAGGGGGCAAGAAGGGAAGGAGGGAAGAAAGAAATGAAAGAAAGGGAGAAAGAAGAGGAAGGGAGGAAGTAAGAGAGAAAGAGGGAGAGAGAGGAGGAAAGGAAGGAGCAAAAAGGAAAACAAAATAAATAAAAATTCCTTCATGTCAAGAATATCCATGCAATTGAAAAATACTGAATCAAAAATACTTGTAACCAGTGTCACAAAGAATAGGCTAACTTTCTACATATAAAATATCTACAAATCAGTTTATAAACACCAACAGGACAGTGGAAAATTGTCAGATGATGATAAGCTGGTTTTCCCTAGGAAATAAAATACCAAATTAAGCATTGCAATCACTCAGTTTTGTCCATAATAAAAGGGAATGGAAATTTTGAAACTCACTGAGATGACTTTCACCTATCAGAGAGGCAATGATGTATTGATGAGGATATGAGAAGATAGGCCCTTATAAATTGAAGGGAATATAAATGAACAGTATATCTACTAGAAAACAAGTTGGCCATGTCTATCAAAATTGAAAACACACTTATTGGGACAAAGAAATTCCAATGTAAATATGTAAATAATTTATTTTACTTAAATATCAATAGGTAACAAATTACTTGTGTATAAAGATATTAACCAGAATCTTTTTACAATAGTAACAAAATAAACCTAACTTATTCATAGAAAACTTGGTCTTTAATTCATGTTATTATAAAATATTTGCAAATAAATAAAAACACCACACATCAAAATTAACCAGAAACTTGTTTATAAACTTTGGTAGAAACAAATAAAACTGTCCCTCTAGGATGGATCCTTGGTGGATTGTTTCCAGAATTCTACATGGATACCAAATTCAACTTTACTTATTTTATGTAAAATTGCATAGCATGTGTATATAGAGAGTTGGTTGAATCTGTGAGTGTGGAACCCATGGGTATGGAAAACCAGTCTTATCAATATTGATGCATTATAAGTAAAACATGGTCTTCCAAATACAATATTTAAGCTGGAGAATAAGGAACATAATCATTGTAAAGTATACAGTATGCTATCAATTGTCTAAAAATTGAAGGAGAAGAATATATCTGCCTGATATGTGTAAAGCACAATAATTCAGAGCATAGACACCGAAAGTAGCGTGGATTGAAATTTTGGCTTCATCACTAAACAACTGTGATCTCTTTGAGCCTCAGTGTCCTGACAACAAAGTGTAGGGAATAAAAATGCATTTCTTCTTGGTCTCCTTTGAAGTTAAAATGATTACTATGTTTTGATATCTTGTCAAGGGGGCCAGAAAGGTGGCTCTGCAGTAACAGTACTGTTTCTCTAGCAGAGAACTGAGGTTTGCCTTACAGTACTCACATGGTAGTTCACAGCCATCCATAATACCAGTTTCAGGGGATCGAATGCCATCTTCTGACATCTGTGGGCATCAGACACATATATAGTGCAGACATGCACATTCAGTCAAAAAACACATACACATAAAAATAAATAGATTTACATAAAAATCTTAGAACCATGTCTGACACAAAATATATAGTATTTAAATATTCATTAAATATATAACAGCAAAGACTACACCTGAGAGGTTATATAAGAAGCTATACCAGGCTAAAGGACAAAACTGAATACTTCTTTACTGTTGAACCCAATTTGTGTTTCCCAGTACCTAGTCTTGCCTGATTCCTTGCTACCCATTCTCTACTTTGGTTCATTACTTTTACTTTTCATGACTTCCACTATCATTTCTCATAGATCTCGATACACCTAGCACCTTGGTCACTTCATTTGGATGAAGCTTTCTACACTCCTTCATGACTTCACTGTTTCCCCTCTGCTGCTAAATCTGTCATATGCTTCTGATGCAATGAAAGTACAGCATGTTCAAATATTTCACAGACATCTCATGGCCTAAAATTCAAAAGGTTAAAATAAGAATGCCATCTAATTCCAACTCAATTCTTTACCTAGTTAGAAAGGGCAATTTGCAAATTCATCTGGAATAACAAAAAAGCTAGGATAGCAAAAGCTATTCTCCACAATAAAAGAACCTCTGGGGGAATCACCATGCCTGACCTCAAGCTGTACTATAGAGCAATTGTGATTAAAAACTGCATGGTACTCATACAGTTGCAGACAGATAGATCAATGGAATACAATTGAAGACCCAAAATGAACCCACACACCTATGGTCACTTGATCTTTGACAAAGGAGCTACAACCATCCAGCAGGAAAAAGACAGCATTTTCAACAAATGGTGCTGGCACAACTGGCTGTTATCATATAGAAGAATGCGAATTGATCCATTCTTATCTCCTTGCACAAAGCTAAAGTCTAAGTGGATCAAGTAAGTCTACATAAAACCAGAGACACTACATCTTATAGAGGAGAAAGTGGAGAAAAGCTTCAAAGATATGGGCATAGGGGAAAAATTCCTGAACAGAACAGCAATGGCTTGTGCTGTAAGATCAAGAATTGACAAAAGGGCCCTCATAAAATTGCAAAGATTCTGTAAGACAAAACATACTGTCTTTTTTTTTTCCAACTTTTATTAGATATTTTCTTCATTTACATTTCAAGTGTTATCCAGAAAGTTCCCTATACCCTCTGCCTCCCGGACATGCTCCCCTACCCACCCGCTCCCACTTCTTGGCCCTGGCGTTCCCATGTATTGGGGCATATAAAATCTGCATGACCAAGGGGCCTCTCTTCCCAATGATGGCCAACTAGGCCATCCTCTTCTATATATGCAGCTAGAGACATGAGCTCCGGGGGTACTAGTTAGTTCATGGTTATTCTTTCACCTAGAGGGTTGAAGATCCCTTCAGCTCCTTGGGTACTTTCTCTAGCTCCTTCCTTGGGAACCCTGTGTTCCATCTAATAGCTGACTATGAGCTTCCACCTCCATGTTTGCCAGGCATTGGTATAGTTTCCCCCGAGACAGCTATATCCTGGCCCTTTCAGCACTATCTTGCTGGCATATGCTATAGTGTCTATGTTTGGTGGCTGATTGTGGGATGGATCCCTGTTAGCCGCAGTCATTGGGTCCATTCTTTGGATTCAGCTTCACACATGATCTCTGTAACTCTTTCAATGTGTGCTTTGTTCTTATTTCTAGGAAGGGGTGACGTGTCCACATTTTGATCTTCCATCTTCTTGAGTTTCATGTGTTTAATAAATTGTATCTTGGGTAGTCTAGGTTTCTGGGCTAATATCCACGTATCAGTGAGTACATGTTATGTGAGTTCTTTTGTGATTGGGTTACTTCACTCAGGATGATGGCCTCCAGATCCATCCATTTGCCTAGGAATTTCATATATTTATTGTTATTAATAGCTGAGTAGTACTCCATTGTGTAAATATACCAATTTTTTTGTATCCAGACAAAAGATACTGTCAACAGGACAAAAGGGCCACCAACGGATTGGGAAAGGAACTTTACCAATCCTAAATCAGATAGGGGACTGATATCCAATATATATAAAGAACTCAAGAAGGTGGACACCAGGAAATCAAATATCCCCATTAAAAAGTGGGGCACAGAGTTAAACAAAGAATTCTCAACTGAGGAATACCAAATGGCTGAGAAGCACTTGAAAAAATGTTCAACATCCTTAATCATCAGGGAAATGCAGATCAACACAACCCTGAGATTCCACCTCACACCAGTAAGAATGGCTAAGATCAAAAATTCAGGTGACAACAGATGCTGGCGTGGATGTGGAGAAAGGGGAACACTCCTCCATTGTTGGTGGGAATGCAAGCTGGTTCAAGCACTCTGGAAATCAGTTTGGTGGTTCCTCAGAAAATTGGACATAGTACTACCGGAAGATCCTGCAATACCTCTACTGGGCATATATCCAGAAGATATTCCATCTGGTAATAAGGACACATGTTCCACTATGTTCATAGCAGCCTTATTCATAATAGCCAGAAACTGGAAAAAACATACTGTCAATAAGACAAAAAGGTCACCAACAGATTGGGAAAGGAACTTTACCAATCCTAAATCTGATAGGGGACTAATATCCAATATATACAAAGAATTCAAGAAGCTGGACACCAGAAAATCAAATAACCCCATTTAAAATGAGGTACAGAGCTAAATAAAGAATTCTCAAGTGAGGAGTACTGAATGGCTAAAAAGCACCTGAAAAAATGTTCAACATCCTTAATCATCAGGGAAATGCAAATCAAAACAACCCTGAGATTCTACCTCACTCCAGTCATAATGGCTAAGATCAAAAATTCAGGTGACAGCAGATGTTGCCAAGGATGTGGTGAAAGAGGAACACTCCTCCATTGTTGGTAGGATTGCAACCTGGTACAACCACTCTGGAAATCAGTCTGGCAGTTCCTCAGAAAATTGGATATAATACTACCAGAGGATCCAGCAGTAACTCTCCTAGGCATATACCCAGAAGATGTTCCAACTAAGGACATATGCTCCACTAGGTTCATATCAGCCTTATTATAATAGAAAGAACCCAAATGTCTCTCAACAGAGGAATGGATACAGAAAATGTGGTACATTTACACAATTGAGTACTACTCAGGTATTAAAAACAATAAATTTATGAAATTCTTAGGCAAATGGATGGATCTAGAGGATATCATCCTGAGTGAGGTAATTCAATCACAAAAGAACTCACATGATATCCACTCACTGATAATTGGATATTAGTCCAGAAACTTAGAATATCCAAGATATAATTTGCAAAACACATGAAATTCAAGAGGAAGGAAGACCAAAATATGGGTATTTGTTTCTTCGTAGAATGGGGAACAAAATACTCATGGAAGGAGTTACAGAGACAAAGTTTGGAGCTGAGATGGAAGGAAGGACCATCCAGAGACTGCCCCACCTTGGGATCCATCCCATAAACAGCCACCAAACCCAGACACTATTGCATATCCCAGCAAGTTTTTGCTTAAACGTCCCTGATATAGCTGTCTTTTGTGAGGCTTTGCCAGTGCCTGGCAAATACAGAAGTCAAAGCTCACAGTCATATATTGGATGAAACACAGGGCCCCCACTGGAGGAGCTAGAGAAAGTACCCCAGGAGATGAAGGAGTCTGCAAGCCTATAGGAGGAACAACAATATGAACTAACCATTACCCCCAGAGCTCCTGTCTCTAGCTGCATATGTAGCAGAAGATGGCCTAATAGGCCATCATTGGGAGGAGAAGCCCTAAGTCTTGTGAAGATTATATGCCCCAGTACAGGGGAATGCCAGGACCAGGAAGCAGTTGTGGGTGCATTGGGGAGCAGGGCAGAGGGGGAGGGTATAGGGGACTTTAGGGATAGCATTTGAAATTTAAATGAAGAAAATAGCTAATAAAATTACATTTTAAAAATCTTGGCCCATTATACTCCCAAGGCACATTTAATCCATTAGGAGAAGAGTACTCTGCTTATTCACATTTTTAAAGGGGGTGATATTTTATAAAATAATAAAATTAACATTATAGTGTAAAAAATGCTATCTAATCTTTTTTTTTCTAATTTCATAAGATAGAAACTTAATCGTTGACTGTGACTGTTCCATCACCATCCCTCAATCTTCTTTTTTTTTAAATTTTTTTCCAACTTCTTTTAGATATTTTCTTCATTTACATTTCAAGTGTTATCCAGAAAGTTCCCTATACCCTCCCCCCTCCCAGCCCTGCTCCCCTACCCACCCACTCCCACTTCTTGGCCCTGGCGTTCCCCTGTGCTGGGGCATATAAAGTCTGCATGACCAAGGGGCCTCTCTTCCCAATGATGGCCAACTAAGCCATCCTCTTCTATATATGCAGCTAGAGACATGAGCTCAGGGGGTACTAGTTAGTTCATGGTTATTCTTCCACCTATAGGGTTGAAGACCCCTTCAGCTCCTTGGGTACTTTCTCTAGCTCCTTCTTCCTTGGGAACCCTGTGTTCCATCTAATAGCTGACTGTGAGCTTCCACCTCCATGTTTNACTTTCTAGACAGATACCAAGTTCCAAAGTTAAACCAGGATCAGATTAATGACCTAAACAGCCCTATATCTCCTAAAGAAATAGAAGCAGTCATTAATAGTCTCCCAACCAAAAAAAAGCCCAGGACCAGATGGGTTTAGTGCAGAGTTCTATCAGACCTTCAAAGAAGACCTAGTTCCAGTTCTTCTCAAAGTATTCATCCCTCAATCTTCTATACCTATGATTGTATCTTTATATATTCTTTCCCTTTTATTTGCAATTAAAGATATATTGGCCTTGGGTAGCTCACCTCAAACTTTGATGTATAAGCTATACTATGCATCACCTAAAGGGGATGCTAAAATATGGATTCGGAATCAATGGTGTACAGCTTTACCTGGGAAGATAAGAACATTTACGTAGGTAGGGCACCTAGATAGACCAGAACAAAGAAATGATTCCACTCAAGACTAGCTTGATGAACCAACAGTTTTATTGGACTTACTTATAGGACCATTGATGAGAAAACCCCAAAAGGAACAGAGGAAAATTAAGAATAATAACACCACCATACAATAGTAGTTTTAACAGCTTATAATATAAGCAGTTGTTCTCAATCTTCCAATACTGTGACACAGGCTGTGGTGACTGCCCAACTATAAAATTATCTTATTTATGGCTATAATTTTTTTACTTCTAGGAATAGTTATGTGACTATTTGATAAGCAAGATATCTGATATAGAATGCCTATGAAAGACTTGAAAAGGGTCATGAGTTAAGAACCACTGATATATATATATATATATATATATATATATATATATATATATATATATATATATATCATGAGGGGAGGACCCTCACATACTTCATAGAGTGCTTCTGCACTGCCTGTACACCTCCCAGTGAGCTTTGTAATTTCCCTCCACCACCATTGCTGCCATGAGAGACTCATAGTGAACCCAATCTTACGATGGTCTCTTTCAGGAAATCACAGCTGGTCTGATTTTAAGACAGAAACCATTATGTTATTTCTAAATGACCAAGATTCACAGTGACAAAAGCAGCCCTATAATATGGGTGCTAATAACTCCATCTTTTTATCTTCTCTTTCTATGAAGTTCTCTCACTATATGTGGATTGTACTGAACCATCAAGAAAATAAGTACAGGACTTGCATTGTTTCTGAGATGAAATTATAGAAGACAATGAATTTTATCTTAGAGTGGCTCTCTCTCTCTCTCTCTCTCTCTCTCTCTGTGTGTGTGTGTGTGTGTGTGTGTGTGTTTCTCTTACTCAAGTTCAACTTATTCATGCTGAAGAAGTATTGAAAAGTCATTTAGAGAGCCTATGGGAAAGCTAAGATAGTGACAAATTGATGCTTCTAGCCAATATCTAATGGAAACTGAAACTTCTTACCAAAAATGAATTGAATGAGCTTGAAAGCTCCTTTAGCTCCTGTCTAATCTTTCAGATACTCCAGCTCTAGTAAAATCTAGACCACAACCCCATGAGAGCACTACCCTGGGGCAAGCCCCTCCTGGATACCTGATCACATAAACTGTGAAATAATGTCTGATATTTTAACCTACCAAATTTTGCAGGAGTTTATGTAGCTGTAGAGAGCATGGACAGTAGGTCCTAGATGAGTCGTTTCTAATGAGCTCTGGAGAAAGAATGATGTGATGCTGCTAAATCTTGTGTCAGCGCCAGGCCCCTTATCACTGTTACAGCCTTTTACCAAAACTCTCTACCAACACTGCCCTTTGGTTCCAAACCTATTAACCCTTCTTTGCCAGTATTCAATGTTTCCCAACTACTGATTATGTAAAATTAAAGTTCACAATCTGTCTTTCAAGACCCCTTGGAAACTTTCATATGCATGCCTTAGGGTAGCATTTTCCACTGCCCTTTTATCAGGCTCTTTCTGCTCTCGTCAATTCAATTCCCTTATTGTCCTCTGCACATTTAGAGGACATTTATCACATTTATTCCTACTCCTGGATCTGGATTCTTTATTAGCTTTATGTCCTCTTATTTTCTCCCAACAATCAATATACATATAGCTTAAATATCTTAAATACGCTGTAGGTATCCAGACAAAATCAAGGCTTCAAGCCTGTGCCACTCTCTCACATAACTTCTAGCACTTTATTTGTATCTAATAGATTCATGAGTCACTTTCTGAACTACTAAGCTTAATCAGATCCAAATTGAGGCCACGAATAATACCTTATAAGTCATAGTCATTTCAGGACACCCAAACCAGTGTTGGATACATAAAAAGGGAAGAGGGTGGCTCTGGCTGTCACATTCAATGTGACTGCATGCTTATCAACCATTTCCAAAATTTATTCCTGGGTTTTAAAGCCATAGAGGGAGTCCCACAAAATACACCTCCCTTATCCCTTCCACATTCCTATGCACTAAGTAACTATATCATGTATTCTAGCCACATCATAGACAGGTAACAAGATAACACACCTAAAGACTTTTTTTTATTGTGGTAGTGATGAAAAGGGAAATAATGCCACAGTTAATCCAGAAGCTATTGGTTTTGAATTTGAAATCTCTCCTTTGATCAAGAAGTCAGATATGCTGTGAACTTATTAGGGTTTTCTGAGCAGTACAAGTCAATCACAAGAACACATTGAAAAGAGAGTGCATACAGTCTGACTTGCAAACCCAGGGGCCACTGAAGGAAGACCATCTGAATTAATATAAACATCTTATGAGAGTTAAGGAGCAAACCGAGCAACAAATAAATGGAAACAGACAGCCACACCGTCCTGAAGTACATTCTATGTATTAGACAAAATGACCATTTTGCAAAAAGGTAGACATTGTGTTGACCACTTTGAAAATTCCAACTCTTGCAACAAGCCCAAGAAAGATTTTACAATTTTCAAGACAAGGAAGTTGAGGCACAGAACATTTAAGTGATTTCTTCAAAATCATACAACTAGAAGTAGTTTAAACTAGGTCTTGAACCCAACATAGTCTGCATCCAAAGAGTTCATTCTTAGTCTCTACTCTCTATATCTAGCATCATTCTTATTTTGGTAGAGTATTACAGAGTGATCTATTTTAATTCATAGAAAATTATAAAGTAGAAACAACTTACTATTCAGTTCCCATCTATACCCATATACTTCCTCCTGTCCTGTGCTTTCCCTAGGGCTATTCAATATGCATCATTAAGTAAGGAAGTAATCTTAGCCTTCTGCTCCCAACAAAGCATACTCATCCTATATTTCAGGCTCTTAATTCCACAGCCTGCAGGGTAGCAGTGAATGTAATGAAATAATCAAATCCTGTTACTAGGTAACTAATGAGTTACCCCTCCCAGGTAATATAAAGCATTACCTCTATTAAAACAGAAAGCCCCTAAAGAGGAAATATAATGACAGAAATGTGGGCACCTTGGAAGGCCCAAGAGGAAACAGGGTTGGAACCATAAGACCTTTTGATGTCTATCATGCCTATTCTTCCTTACGGGTTTGATATATGCTCTTAACACATCATTTCTTCCACTTTTTGTACTTAACAGCCAACAGTAGAACAAAATGCAGATTCTTTTTAAAAATGCAAATGGAGTTTCCAGTTCTCAATTAAAAGAACCATCTTCCCATCCATCTATCCCTGCCAAGCATTTTTGTTTTGATGCTGGAAGTTTCATTATCTGAAATTTGCAGGCAATTACTGGGTCTAGTAACTCCCAAGATGTGAATATCCCCCCCCCCCACATACACAGTCTGAACTGAAAAGTGGCTTAAGTAAACTTCGCTGTCTCTATAACTCTCTCTCTCTCTCTCTCTCTCTCTCTCTTTCTGTCTCTCTGACTCTGTCTCTCTTTCCGTGTGTGTGTGTGTGTGTGTGTGTGTGTGTGTTGCACATGCGTACTAAGCAAAGGGAGTGGTGAAGGCACATGAGAACAGAGGAATCCAGAACAATACTTGTCCATATATTTGTCTCATTTAACATTTTAAACTTCAGAAATATTAGTGAACATATCTCCAAGTCCCATGAGAACCTTCTAGATTTACAGCTTTATCACAACCACTCATTCTCATTTTGGCATATAGTCAGACCAAAATTTGTCATAGTTTATAATGCTTGTTAATGAAGAACATCAAAAATTAATGCTCATTAGGGTGCTCATTAATATGCACGGTGCTCACCAGTTTGACTGAATAAGGGCAGCAACACTTCATGATAGTATTGTGTTGCCCAGCAGAGAAAGGGGTTTGTTTAGATTCAAATGGTGTTCCCTGGGGACAGTATTAGCAGCACTGCAGGTGGGGCCCATGTCAACTTCTTCTGGAAGCTTCTAGGCAGGATAGAAAACAGGGAGCTATTAGACAGCAAGTAGCTGTGGCACTTACTGGGATGTATGGTCCCACACTCCCATTTCCATGGAATACAGTTGTTATTTTGTCCATTGAACTGAATTATATCAGGGTCAGTGGTACAGTCCAGTCTTGACATAGAAAGACTAATTAAGAAGGGAAGACGCTCAAAATCTTAATCTCAAAACAAGTACTTTGGGGCACAGTGAGAGAATAAGAAGAGAAACACAAGGATAACAAATAATTATTTTATAAAAATGTAAAGAACAATGGAAAACAAGAGTCAAGTATACAGACATAGACATATTTCAAAGGAAGCACACAGCTGGGATTGTTTATGGGAGAATTTTGTTATTGCCAACAATCTGAATTGGTTGAGACTGCTGCTAAGATGTTCACAAATATTTCAAACTTATTTGTTCCAGTGGGTCACTGTAAATTAAACATAATAGTTGATCTGTGGATCTTGTGAACCATACTTAGACGATTTTAAACTTGGATGAAAACATCAAAGGAGAAAATGACAGTGGGGCTGGGGAATTTGGAAGCTGGGTCTCCTGCCTGCTCTACAGATGGATGAACTTGGAGAAGCTAGTTAATCTTGCTAAGCCTCAATTTGCTCATCTGTACATTGTTGGACAGAACTGGGGTGAATGTTCATTTTTTTGTGTGTGTAGTTCAAGATGCTCAAATATAGGCAATTTCATCGAGTTTAGTGTAATATAGGGATTAAGCAGGACGATATATTTGAAAACCATTTTAAACCAAGGACTTTGTTGCCAGTAGCACATGTGGCATTTCTCTTAGGTCAGCTCCACTTCATTCATGCAGCTTTCTTAGGCAGCCATGCCATGATTCTAGAAATTCTAACACCCTGGGTGTCCACTGGGATTGTTCCTTAGGATTCCAATCCTGCCATACACTGACTGGACTCTATGGCTTTTTGGACACAAGTCCACACAAGTCTCCATGATTTTGCCACTCTCACACCTGTCTTACTGATAAAATTAGTATTACAGGTACAAGACTCTTGTGTTCTCTGGCCAGCTTTAGATGTAGCTTGGTCAGTGTTAATCACATTTACATTGGTCTCTGTGGGCCTTCCAGACTGATTCTGGGGAAGTCCTTGCCTGCCCTAGATAGTTAGTGTTTTCATCATCATCATCATCATTTTAATTATTTATTTTATTTATTTACATCCCAATGTTGCCTCCTCCCTCTTTTCCTGGTGTTCCATAGCAAACCAAATTTCTATTAACACTGCTGATATTTTTAGCAATTACAAGTGTTTTCCCAGTGCCTATCACATCATGAACTTTAAACTCACTTATTTCTCCTCCAAACGACACATTCTTTCATATTTTTTCTTCACTCGTTTACTTCCCCATGGTATAGCTCAGTAAGAGCAGTGACACAAAATCATGCCACAGTCTTGAATGACACTATGCTTGAGATTTTCTCTGTCCATTACTTTTGAACTCCCACTCAAGGTGTCTTAACACAAGAAAAACACAACCAGATGCTTTGTTAGAATACAATTCAAAGTGGCCACTAGACCACTCCCTCATGGAAAGCTTGTTTTCTTTTGAAGCTTCATAAGCCAGACAAGCTTACATTGTCCACATTTATCCTGGTATTCAGATCCTACAAATGTCCACCAGAATGGCCCACTAAGCTCTGCTTACATCACAATAGGACTGCTTTAGCCCCAAGATCCAAATTCTTCCACATTCCCCTTTTAGTACTATTTCTAAAGCCTAGGAGTCAGATGGTCAGTTTATCACAGCAATGACCCCACATTGGTACTAACTTTTAAATTTGTCACTTTTCTTATTTCTGTGACATAACAAAAGCGATTTAAGAAAGAAAATTATAATTTATTGGGGTTTATATCTTAAAGGCCTAGTCTATAATGATGAGAAAAGCCACAGAGGTAGGAGCATAAGGTAACTGGTCCCACCCTATCTATAGGAAGAAGAGGGAAATAAATACTGGTACCTAGACTGCTTCTTATTGCTGAACACATTTAAGATGGGTCTTCTCAATTCAATTAACCAAAATTAGATATGAAACAGAAATTGTTAAAAGTAATTTCAAATGTCTATACACATGTTCATGTCTCTCTTCATATCTTTTGCTAAGCAGACATAAAAAGTATTCCTGGAAAGAAATGATAAAAATTTGTACATGAAAAAGTAACAATAAAACACATAAAAAGTAACATATAAACACACCAAAGTATTAATTGTGGTAATAAAAATATCATCATACTGGGAAGGTGGAGCAAAGAACTAAGTAAATTTAGTAGAGATTATGCTAGTACTAGTCATTAAAGCAGTCACTAGGCCAAGCCCAAGTAGGCAGGCTTGACAGTGTGCAAAGTAACAATAGGGAAAGGCTAGAAAAGTAATAAGTTAGAAGCTTAATAAATAACTAATACCCAAAAGCTCATAAATGCTTAAAGACTGGAAAAGGCCCCCATTGAGTTCTCTATAAGAGCTAGAAATATAGAGAAGTGAAAACAACCAAAATTTCAGACACCAAACAATATAATAGGATAAAGTATAACTTCAAATTAAAATACTAGCTTTTGGGAGGACCTAATATAATGAGATAAAATATTCCTTCATCCATTTGTGGCATTGTAGTCTGGAACTCACAAGAAATGGTTAAGTGGAACACCATTCCAATAAAGGGGATCCAGGATATTGGTGGAAAAAAGATAGGATAGTTCTATATGTACGTAATGTGTGTGTGTGTGTGTGTGTGTGTGTGTGTGTGTGTGTGTGTGGTGTGTGTAATGTGCATATATATATATATATATATATATATATATATACACACACTTTGAGGATATATGCAGAAAGCCAGAACACACACACAATCCTCTGGCAATCATACAGTAAAGACTTGGACTCTCTCTGAGGGACTGACTATGATATTAAGTTAGAATAATTTGCTTTATCATTCAATGCAGATAAGAGCAAATGGTATATTGTATTGCACACACATCTCTAGTAGAAATAAAGGTGCGACCTTTGATAGGTGCATTGTATTGTGTCTGTTCAGCAGGCAGTCTGGCATTTTTTCTTGCCTTCCTGAGTCTGAGCTTCATTCTCAAACAAACCAACGGCAGGGTATTTCCATAATGATCTGAGGCCATTCTTTAGCCCTTTCCTGCTCTGAAAATATTCCCTCCTTGGGTTCTTTGTTCGGAAACATATTAGTCTGCATTTATATTTGTTGGATGCTATTGTTTCTTTACTCATTGTTGCACTTCAAACTGCAGCATTTGCCAAGCTTGGGATTTTGATCACTGCATCGTCCTCCAGCTCATTAATGTAAATAATAAAGAGCCTGGTTTCCGATGCCAGTCCCTTTCAGAACCATATTAATAATTCATTTCCAGCTTGACAAAGTCCTTTCGGCAGCTGCTTTGTTTGAGGTTTTGCTCCTTATAGTGGCGATAGGTCAATTGTCTTATGGTGAGATTGAACTAAAGGGCCTGAGAAGGGCATTTGTATTCCCTGCATGTGACCATGAGGGATTAATAGTGTGTGTTGAGGGGCAGTGGCACCAAGTCCTCTTCTAAGGATCCCTCTGGAGACTTAGCCTCTTGTTTCAGTATTCCTTCCAAATCGGCTCTTTTTAGCATTAATTATAAAAGCAACCAGCCCAGCACCAAAATGTAGGAGCTGAATACCTAGCTATTGCACAGGGAATGAAAAGTCTGCTTGTCAGACAAGTAATTTTTTTCCTTTCTCTATAAGAGGATATCCATTCTGCCTTAGTGAGTTTGATTAAGAATGCCTGGTTGATCTGCATCTTGTACATAGTGGGTGGGTACTTAGTTCTAAATTGCTTGTCTTACTTATAGTGTCTATTCAGGACAGTTGTCTCAGGGACAAGTATAAATAAGGAAAGAGCTAGCCAAATCACCACCATCTCTCTGTTTCCATCAGATATTCCTACAGAATATCCAGTGAGAGATACAAGTAAGTCTAAGACACTATTTGAACATGTGACCAGCCTGAGTTTGAGGTGGTTAAAAGAGTCTGCTCTAGATTGAAAGCCATGGGCTATGAAGCACCAGGTGAAAACATTAAGGAAAGACAGTAAAAGAACAAACTGTCAGTCCCCTACAGAACACAGTGTGAGGAAGACACAGGACATGAAAAAGCTAACAGGAGCTTTAAGTTATCAGAGAACAATGTCCACTACCAAATTATCCATGGGGAAGTCAGAGAAAAGAGCAAGGCTGTTAAGCAACCTCCCTCCAAGAAGCTATACTGGGAAAAGAGGGTGTACTGATTGTAAATACAGAACCAACGCACAGTTTTAAAATAGTTGCTCAGAGCTTCCCAGCCAGCCCCAAACAACACTGCTCTGCCAGTTTCATATCCAGACTATACAGCTGCTGGGCACACTAAATAAAATCACTTGAAAAAGAGACGAGGCTTAAAATGCTAATCATCTTAATCACATTCAGTGGAGTACAGGAAACAGGCAATGGTGCTATTCCTTGAATGGTGCATGTTTAGGAGAAATAGATGTTGAATAGATCTAGTTCTTTAACAAGACAATCAATCATCCTGACACTCTGGTTCCCCCCAATAATCATCAAGACCCATCAAACCATTTAGAGTCTTGATATTCTCTTCTGGGTAAAAGAGAATATAGTGTGATTAAGTAAATGAATTTCGAATAGACTAGGTATTACTCCTCCCAGTCAAACGCAGCACACTCTGAGAGGCATGTGTGATAAAGGTGGGAAACACAGACTGTGTCTGAAACCAGACTATCTGGGTTTGTAAGCCTGGCTTTGCTATTCACTAGCTATGTGCTTGAGAGACACTTTCCTTTATTTAATCCTCTACAAAGTGGAATCTGTGTGTTCAAATAGGACCTATCTCTTAGTATTGCTGAGAAATAAGAAGAGTAACACCCATATGGCCCTTTGAACTAGTGCACTTGATAAATGTTGGCTAAACAAACTTTGTTTATTAAAAAATCCTCTAGAAAGTTCTTAAGGAAGGATTTATAATGATGGAGTCTCAGGAACTGTGAGAAAAGGACACTTTGAGGCATGTCTCACAAATACATTACATGGCTAAAATCTCTAAACTAATAAGACCCTAAGCCTCTTAGAAATCTATTCACTCACAAAAGATAGCTACCCTGATCTCTCGCCTTCAATTATTCTTTTGCCATCTAGTGAGCATATCTAGGACTCGAGCTAAAAGAAACAAAATCTATGGTTTCTATGCCTCTGCATCCCCAGATCTTTACCACTTGTCTACCTTTGCATAGTGTTCACAGACTGAACACAAATCAGATTCAGTCTGATTAACAGCTCTGCCAGCAACATCTGATGCTTACAGCTAAGCCACCTTCACCTTCTCACTCACCTCAACTCTCAGTTCTTGCTAAAGTCACAAGGTTAAGGCTATGTCAGTTAGTCACCAGCACAAGTCAACATCTGGCATTCCATAGAGCTATAGAAGATGGGGAAGGGACGAGCTAGAGGTCTGCACCTGTTCATGAAAAGCAGGCAGACCAAGAGGAAATAAAATTCATGTCTCCATGAAAAGATTTTTGCTCTGTGTCTAAGACTCTTGGTGGGCATTTTTACACTAGATGGATGGCTTTAAGAAAACTCCTGCTTTATGGTAACTTTATCTAAGGCTATATACTGGTAAACATTAATCGGATTGGAATTCTCCTGGTTTGCAATTAAAAAGGAGCCTGATGGCATACACTGGAAGCTAGGCAAGTAAAAATTCATTTGTTCAAATACTGAAGACCTTCACTTAGCAAACACTGGGGATACAATACCAGGACTTGTCTTTGAAAGGATACCTTTTACTTTTATTTCGCCATTCCTTTGGCTTTGCTTTTCCCTTTTAGCCTCATTGTGCAGTCCCAGACCTTGCAAGAATTGGCACACACCAAACTTGTCACCTCTGAGAAATCTGACCATTCCCATCATTAATCCATATTGTCAATGCCAGGCCCTTACCTTTTTTATTCCCTAACCTGGCTCATTTATTTTACTATTTTGTAATATTATATTTTCTTTCTGTAATACTAGCAATTTAAAGAACAAAACTGAGTTAATGTGTTAGTAAGGCTAAAAGTAAATTACTTTGTTTTCCTCATCGGTAACAGCAGACACTTTGTGGTATCTTCCAAAAGCTATCTTCCCATTTTTAAGGCAAAATGGCCAAATTACATCCCCTATACAACTTGAAATGTGATGTAACCATGTCAGTTAACTCTGATTGATGGCACACAAGAGAAAGTATAAGATACCATCTATATAGATCCAAGCTTTTGAGAAGAGTCTGACTATCTAGGCTTGCTCATATTTACTACCAGCTAGGTATAAATGCCATTGAAGGCTTGCAGAAGTTAGGAGCCACAAAAAAAGATAAATCTATATTTCTAAATAACTATGGGAAGAAGAATCATGATCCTGATCAGAACACCCACATAAGATTTCTATGTAAGCAATAAATAAACCATTGTATCAAGATATAGCATATATAGATTTGCTTACTACCATGTCTTAGAGTAGTTCATGCTAATTGGGATACCTGAAATATATAGGATTTTACAATATCACATACAGCTACAATCTTTTGCTGCAAAAGTCTGACTATTTAACAACAAGAAATTTCAGGAATCACTGCTAGACACAAAGCTGTAGAAATAGCAGGTGTTGCACGGCACCCAATACATCATCTACAAAGACCATCCGCTGATGGATAACAGCAGTGATCACATATGATAGGAGATGGAGCTGGGCAAAGCATATATTCAATGAATAGCATATGTGCTGAGAAAACATGACTATAATGCAAAGGTTGGACTCCACCTAGAACAGTTGGAAAATCCAGATTGATATCCATGGCCACAAACTATAGTTAAAGGAAGAGTCAACATACCAGTAAGAAATGCTAGAGGAACTCCAATCCAGAAGTGAAACAAACTAACATCCTGTGTCCATAGCTTGCCAGTTGGTTGAATATCAAGAATTGGATTTGGCAAGACTCTAGGGAGAAAAGATTGACAGGAGATAGGAAAATTATCAAGTGGGGACTCTACCCCAGAAAGTAAAATCCAAATAACTAGACAAGCTTCAAAAAAAAAAAAAAAACCATCTAAGAGACCAGTAAAGGCTACTATAATTCACAGACAGACCAAAATACATGAAGTCCACTTTTGGCTCAGTGTTCCAAACACCACTCAAGATATTTGAGTTTGTTGGTGGTATATTTTCTGTCATCTAAAACATTGATTTTAGAATAAGGTAAAGACTAGTGGAAAGATGTCTCAGTAATTAAGAGTTGGTTCCTAGCACCAAAGTATTTTGTGACTCAGAGCCTAGTGTAACTTTAGTTGCAGAGTATCTTATGCCCTCTTCTGGCCTCTGCAAGTACCTGTACGCATATAGCATAACTCACAGGACACCCTCCCACACATGTACACACATATTCATAAATACATAATTTTTAAAGAATGAGGTAAAAGATGATCTGGGCAGAAAAGTGGGGTCTCTCAATGCAGTTCCAAAGCATTAGAGAATACAAAAGCAAAAGAAATGTGAGAAGGACTGACAATGTAATGATTCCATTTCAGCCAGTGTCAGTGCTGGCCAACAAATCTTCATATAAGTCAGAAAGGCATGGCTAATATCATAACAGAGGAGAACAATTAAAAATGCATAACATCATCTTCATTAAATTGGTACCATTAAAGACCAGAACTATTAGCACATTTAAGCATGCATGACCAGTACCTCTCTTGCTGGCTACTGAGAAAATCCTCTTTGTCCTTGTAAGAATCCACCCTAGAATCAGCCAGCTAAATTCTGCCATGGCCAGAGTTAGAACATCATGTGTAGAAATTGCTGAAAACATAGGTTTTCAGTCTCATCGTGCAATAGTGATCATTTTTGATATTGGATTGTTGTACATTTATTATCTGTCTCCCTCTGAGCCCTTTCACAGCAGCTAAAGGACTCCCTCTGATGGTCTCTGGGATTCATTCACAACTAACAAGGCATTGTTCTGTAGGATTTTCTCTCATAATGCTTCTAACAACCCCCCAAAGCCAAAACCCTGACAACACTTAGTTAAAGCTTTGATTTAGCACTTTGGGTCATTTTTATTTTTTCCAAAGGTAAAAGGGAAATTGATATGATCTGTATTTGGAGTGGGAAAACACAAACACACACAATTATATTAACTACATGCAACGTTTGCATAATTTAGTAGCTCTGCTCTCTCTGAATCTAAGAAAATTTTGCCTTGAGGATTCTTTGCAAGGTACATCAATTAAAAAAATGCTGTTAGTAACGGGATATTATGAGCAGTGCCTTGTGGAGGACAGAGATGTGCAGCAGCTAGTCACTGCAACAAGGAAGCTGGATACACGGTGTGATATAGACAGGAAAAAAAAAATTTTTTTTTAAATCCAGTCCAGCCACACAAAGCTCTGCAATTCTAACCATTTGTGTCAAAGATGTTGTGAAAGGAAGAGGCATAACTACAGGCATTTCTCTTTGAACACTCTTCTCTACCAAGTGAAAGTCCACGGATCTAGGCTTGTCATCCTCAGTCCCATTCATCCTTCCTACCCTTACCCCAGAGCCAGCTGTTACTTGTCTGCTGCTTCCTGAACCTAGTCTCCCAGCCTCACTCTGCTTTGTTCTGCAACTGTACTTTAGCACCGAAAAGCAGCAATGAAAGAAACCAAGCTTCATTCTTAATATCACAGCAATGCTCATGATTTAGAATAGCAGTTTTCAAATACCAGCTTTACTAGATAGTGCCAGGCAATGATGAAGTTTCCCCATTACTTTTGCAAAACTAGAAAATATGAGGTCACAGTAGTAAGAGTCTGTCATAAAGCTAACTGTATTCAGTAAAAATGTTGCCCATTATTGGGAGATTATATCCTTCTTGCTTTTATCAGTGGAGGGGCATTATAGTATCTTTCTTTGTGTGAAATATTAGTTATATTAGATGATGGTTGAGATTTCTTTCACTCATTTTGTTTAATTATTATTTTACTTCCCAAAAATAAAAACTGAGTAAGGTAAGGGATATGAATATACTAATTTACAAAATTATCTCCTTTAAACAGCTTGGGAATGAGATTTCAAAGGGTGGGAAGTAAAATGAATCTGATTTATTATGAAGAGAAAACAGAGAAGCCCACAGTCATATTCAGCTCAGATACTACAGTGGAGAAACAGGGCAGCAGCAGATGACCTGGGATATG
Organism: Mus minutoides; assembly: GCA_902729485.2. Lineage (NCBI taxonomy): Eukaryota > Metazoa > Chordata > Mammalia > Rodentia > Muridae > Mus > Mus minutoides. Next base: position 291,672 of record LR753329.1, on the reverse strand, counting down.
CTGGGGAGAGATTAATTTCTATTTCATACTGAAGCCCACTTCGAAGAGCAGCTCTCCTATCTGCCTGATTGCAGGGAGTCTCAAAACTGCACATTGGGATACATAGCACTGACACCCTTTGGAAATAAGACTCAAATTTTATTCTGATAGCAATTAAATTCCCAATTACCTGGAAGGCAAACACAGTTATGCAAATTATAGATGCAGGCTGACTAATATTAGAACTCAAATGGTTATCACTTCAGAGCTAGGCCTTTTGCATCTTTCTTTTTTTTTTTCAAAGGCTACAGTGAAATTTTTAGTTGAACTGGACTTTGTGAGTTAGGGTTAAACTCCATTAATTTCTGAATATAAAATGTTATTTTAGTTTAACTGAAAATTGATCTTCTCCCAAGTCTATCGCCTGAATCTTTTTCTCCATTTACTTCTTCATAAATGTATTATCTAATTCCGTCACTATATTATTTATCATCTATTATTATTTATTAATTCACTAACATTATCCTATAATGCAGCGATGGAATTTGTGCCATAATGCTTTAAAGTACATTTGCATACTGAATAAAACCATATTGATTCTTAAGGATTTTTATGCTCTAGAAATGCTTGCTTCAGACAAATTTGCAAACAAATTTTTATTTGGTTTCACAAGACATTATTTTGACATGATTTCAACTGACGCCAACAAATCAAGCCAAGCTCTGCAACAAATGCCTTCTTAATGGGTTTTGCACTATTTGTTTTAGTTGACATCATTTATTATAATTTAACAGTGTTTCCTTCCTAGGGAAGTCCAAAAATCAATAAAAAAAAATGGTGGCATATGTTTGTATTTAGTTGGCAATACAAAGGCAGCCAAAGGGCTTTTTCAGCGCATGATTAATAAAGTACAAGGCGTACTGGTATGGGGACATCTCATTGTCTTATAATAGAAATTTTTAAATATCTTGGGATTCATACCCTTTGACTTTCATGTTAGCATAAAATTTCACATTAATGATAAATCATCTTGGATATGTGGCCATAACACAGCTTCATTGGCTCCTGGGGGTGGGCGGAGCAGAAACACAGGTGAAAGGAGGACAGCAAACATATGAAGACAAGAAGTCTGAAATGTTATTACTGGGAGAGAAGCTCAAATTAAGATTTCTGCCATTTCCTCTGACTCTCATGGTACACAGGCTAGGAACAGAATTCCCAAAGCCCAAAAAGTTCTCCTCACAACAACCCTCTGGCCTTTTTAGGTAATTTTTCTCCATATTGACAGTTGGAAAATATGATTACAAATTCCAAGGAGAAATCCGCTGGGTCTGACTGCCAACTCTCTCACAAACACATTTTCAGGATCTGCCTGTCCCTTGATCCAGGTACAATCCCTTGGTTCTCCTCTCTGGACCAGGCACAAATGAAATTCTTTCAGAGAATCATAACATCTCATGGTTAGAGGGATCTTAAGATCTAGCTCAGTGACTCCCAAATGCCAATTCCAGGGGCTAGTACCAAATCCTAATGAAATTTTGTGTTCTGAAAAATGAGGGCAATGGTACAGAAAGTGAAATATATTAACGGATTTTGCTCCATCCCTAACTTAGGGCCTTTCTATATGGAGAGTTTGAATAAGAGTGACTGAAATTGAGGATTGCTTTCTTGCTTTCTTTCTTCTTCATTCCTTCTTTTCTTTGTTTTAATATTATTTTATTAATTAATTATTTTATTTACTTACATCCCAAATGTTAACACCACCCCTTCCTGGTCCCTCCTTGTAGAGTTCTTCCCCCATAGCCCCAACCTTCACTTCTGAGAGGCTAGCCCTTTCTTTGCTATCCTCATTAGAGAGTAAACCATGAATCCCATCATATTTCCCTGTGGAGTGATCTCAAGTAGGGTACCATTTCTGTTTCCCCACTTTCATTGACTTCTCAGCTTGGGAGGGCAAGAAAATTGGTTTCCCCAGGAGGCATGATAGTTAATATTGTCAACTTGATAAGATGAAGTAGACAAATCTCCAGGTACACTGGGGTGAAAATTATTTAGATTAGTCCCTCGCCAGGGCTGTAGGGAATTATCTTGATTAGGTTAATTAAGGTGGCATTCTAAAAGTGGGTGGTGGCATTCTCTGGACTTGGGTCCTGGACTGTATAAAAAAGGTAAAAGTGGCTGAGTACCTGCATGCTTCACTTTCTACTTCCTGACCACAGATACCATATGAGCAGCTGCCTGAAGACCCTGTTACCAAACTGGAGGACTGTGCCGGTGAAATGTGAGCCAAAAACAACTGTTCTACCTTAAGTTGTCTTTTGTTTAGGTGTTTTATTTGGTCAGCACAAACAGTGATTATTTTCTCTTCCAGCTGACTCCCATATAATTCAATTAAAAGTGAATAGCAAACACTAATTAAACATTTATTATAAATAAGGTACTATGCACAGACTTTATATGTGAAGTAGATGTTAGTTCCCCCATTTTACAATTGACGAAACTGAGGCAGTGGGAAGTTTAAGGAATTTTGCTTAGATCATTCAGTGAGTATGTGGAAGAGTATATATTCAGAGGCAGCCATTCTAGCACCAAATGCCAATATGTTTAAGTTTAAACAGAGGGGGGAAGTACTATATAAATAAAATCCTATCAGAAATTAAAAATTGAAAATCTGTATCAGTGCCTCTTCTCTTTGTATCTTCACTAGCCAGGCATACAGATATGATACTTTGACAACAGCTGTCTTGATTTAAGTATCCACACACTTTAGGACTCACTAATACTTTTCTTAGTTTCTTATAATAGCACATTTGTGCTATCTCTTCTAAAAAGACTCTTTTCTTAAAACCAAATTAATGGTCTAAGTAAAATTTGATAATAGTAATGACAGTGGGTTGATTCCTTGTTCGTTTGGGATTCTAAAATTAAATAAATATCCGTCCTCTCATTCTTCACCTCTGTCAGTCACTAAAACCGTCTGGAAGCATATAGCCTTGAAATGAAGTGATCATTCAGTTTACATGTGGGAAAGAAAAAGCCAGAGAAGTCATTTATAGGTGTGTGTGTGTGTGTGTGTGTGTGTGTGACTCATCACTTTGTTCTTAGTCTTCCTTAGCATCTAACGCAGGTCTGTCTATCATCAGTTCCTACATTTTCCCTTGGTTATTGATATTTGATTTTGGCCTGATCTGGTAATTGATCTTGCCATGCCCTTGATTTCCTTGAAAAGGGATCTTGTTGAAAACCAAGGGAAGCTTGACAGTGCCCTCAGGTGGAACTGTGACAAACATTTTTCCTATTCAATTCACTTTATTTAGTATGTGCCTTTGGCTACATATATTAAGCAGCACAATATTCATCTTGTTCTGTCATAAGCTGACCACTTCAGAAAGTATTAGTTTATTCAGTTGCTTATCAGCTTGTACAAAATATAATAAAATACAAGGAATAACAATGTTAACATAAATGTATTCATAGAAAGCCTCGAGAGGTTAGGGTATAGTTCAGATTCCCTGTTCCAGAGACAGCTGCATCTTCTTGTGCAGTGCCAGCTTCATCCAATAGACAAAATGGTGAAGTTCAGAGTGAACAGATTTGGCTGTATTGGGCACTTGGTTACCAGAGCTGCCATCTGCTCTCCACTTGGCATAGTGTAGCCTGTTGTCATCAACGACCCCTTCATTGACCTCAACTACACGGTCTACATGTTCCAACTACATGGTCTACATGTTCCAGTATGACCCATGGCAAACTCAATGGCACAGTTAAGGCTGAGAATGGGAAGCTTGTCATCAATGGGAAGCCCATCACCATCTTCCAAGAGCGAGACCCTGCTAACATCAACTGGGGTGATGCTGGTGCTGAGCATGTTGTGGAGTCTACTGCCGTCTTCACCACCATGAAGAAGGCCGGGGCCCACTTGAAGGATTGGGCCAAAAGTGTTGTCATCTCTGCCCCTTCTGCCAATGCCCCCATGTTTGTGATGAGTGTGAACGAACCATGAGAAATATGACAACTTACTCAAGATTGTCAGCAATGCATCCTGCACCACCAACTGCTTTGCCCCCCTAGCCAAGGCTATCCATGACAACTTTGGCAATGTCGAAGGGCTCATGACCATGGTCCATGCCATTACTGCCACTCAGAAGACTGTGGATGGCCCCTCTGGAAATCTGTGGTGTGATGGCCATGATGTTACCCAGAACATCATCTCTGAATCCACTGGTGCTGCCAAGACTGTGGGCAAGGTCAACCTATAGCTGAACGGGAAGCTCACTGGCATGGCCTTCCATGTTCTTACCTCAATGTATCCATTGTGGACATGATATACTTCCTGTAGAAACCTGCCAAGTATGATGACATCAGAAGGTGGTGAAGCAGGCGTGTGAAGGCCTACTGAATGGCATCCTGGGCTACACTGAGGACCAGGTTGTCTCCTGTGACTTCAACAGCAACTCCCACTCTTCCAACTTTGATGCTGGCGCTGACATTGCTCTCAATGACAACATTGTAAAGCCCATTTCCTGGTATGACATTGAATTCAGCTACAGCAATAAGGTAGTGGTCCTCCTGGCCTACATGGCCTCCAAGGAGGAAGAAACCCTGGACCACCCACCACAGCAAGGACACTAAGAGCAAGAGAGAGGCCCTCAGTTGCTGAGGAGTCCCTATCACAACATGGCCCCCAATACTGAGCACCTCCCTTACAATTTCCATCCCAGACCCCCATAAACAGGAGGGGCCTAGGGAGCCCTCCCTATTCTCTTGAATACCATCAATAAAGTTCACTGTACCCCAAAAAATTTTTTTGAAATTATAATATGTTTACATCATTTCCCACTCACTTTACTCCTCCCACCACCCCCATGTTCATATTCATAAGGATGGTGATAGGATGTAATTTTTCAGATAAAAAGAGTGAATTCAAGGAATCTGTTGTGAAACATGAGTACTCTCTTAATTACTGTTCTATTTCTCCAAAGAGACGTAATGATCAATAATTATAAAAGGAAGCATTTCATTGAGGACTTGCTTATAATTTAAGAGGGTTAATCTATGACCATTAAGGCAGAGAGCATGGTGGCTCACAGGCAGGCATGGTCTGAGAGCTCACATCTGGTACACAAGTTACAGGCAGAGAGAGGGTAAGATTAGGCCTGACATGAGCTTTGGAAACCTCAAAGCCCACGTTCAGTAACATATCCACTCCAACAGAGCCATACCTCTGAAACATACATCCTTCTTAAACAGTTCCAGCAACTAAAGGAACTAAGCATTCAAATATATGAGATAAGGAAATAAGCAAAGGTCAAGATAAATGCCTTTTTTGAACAAGGTTTAGAGTGGAACTATGACAGAAGAGGGACTATAAACAACAACAACAACAACAACAAAACATTATGACATTTATTCACACTATGAAATAACACTTGATAAGTACTATATTCATCACTTTTCTTGTTGCTGGTACAAAACACTTGACAAAAACAACACCAAAAATGAATGGTTTATTTTGGCTTGCAGTTTGAAGGAATCTAATTATCATGGCAGGGCAGCCATGACAACAGGGTTGTGAGATTTCTGCCTATATTGCATCTATAGTCAACAAGCAGAAAGTGATGAATCCTGGTGCTAAGCTCACTTTCCCTTATGATTTAGTCTAGGACCCATGGTATCTTATGGGTGGGTAGGCTTCCCACCTTCATTAATGTAAACTAGATACAACTGTTTGTCTCCAAGGTAAATCTAGATCCCATGAAGTTGATAATCAATATTAACCATCTCTCATTATTTTGATACATTCCATTTCATGAAATTCAAGAAAAAAAGAAACACAGGGAAACACACCCTCAATGTTATAATGCAAGGCAACAGAAAAAAAAAGAATTTTTCTTGACCATATCCTTGTTGGAATATATTGATTTGGTCAAGTAATAGATGCTGAATGTTGACATTAAAGAAATATCTGATGCTTTTTACATACTGAATATGCTCAGCTCACATGAGGTGAAACATTCACTGAAGAAATTCAGGAGTGACAGATGAAAAGCCACTATGATACAAACCAACCAACCAGATATTTAACCAAACAAAGAGGAAACTTTTTATGGATGAACTTGGAATGAAAATGTGTCTTTGCTTCAGTTCCCAAATGACACCATTAGCACCGTGCTTACCAGTCATGTGTCTCAATAAGGCCCTTTCAAATAAGGGACAAGTTATATGGGAATCAAAACTTGGTATTACCAAAAGGTTTTACCTAGCCTATGTGGGAACCACTACTCTAAGGCCAAACTGAGTATCTGTGAGGCCAAATGTCACTCAAGAAGACCCTTAAAAAAGAGAGTACTTTGCTTTCACAACTGCTCTGCCCTGTTATAGCACCATCCAATTTCCTGTCAATTGCCTCTTATTCCCTGAACTTTGAGTTTCTGTTTCTCCCAGTTCTTTAACAACCCCAACTTCTTTCCTTACCTAGTCATCTCAACAGTGCTTTTCTCTTTAGTGTTCTGTCCCTTGGGATATTTTACTGTAATTTTCAAATTGAAGACAAAATATCCTGTAAGAGACTCTCCTACTGAGGGTAAGTTAGCATAGTCCTAAGCAGTTTCTCTTTCAAGGCTGGGTAGAGTGCTTGTCTAGTACACCGATGGCCTTGCTTTCCACCTTCATCATTGAAAATAAAACAGTACTTCAGCTGTAGAATCACAATAAAAATACATTAAAATCTGTCTATGAGTGGCTGAGGGGCTTGTGAATGAACTACAGAACCATCCTGAGCCTCTCAGGTTTTATACTTGAGATAATAATAAGTACACAATTTGTCCATGGAGCAGAATAAGTGAAGACAGATAAAGAAAGTCTTGATTCTCAGATTTTAACATAGATATCCAAGTTAAAGAGGAAGACAATAAGTGAATGTTGAAGATATTTGTTTTATGAGTCATCAAGATGGTGCTGATCTCATGGGACATGAAAGTATAATGATAGTGACCAGAGGTTGGAAGAGTGAAGAAGAAAGAATGGAAAGAGGTTGGTCAATGGATACTAAGCTAGAATAGAAGCCAAAAGCTTTGCTGTGATATTAATAGAGTAGAATAACTATAGGCAAAATAATGATATGTGTATAATAATTATGTACTGTACATAAAAGTGATAGAGTTTGGATTGGAACGATTGCTTGATGGTTAGACTGCCTGATATACAAGCATATCTACCTGAGATCATATACCCAGAACTCATGTAAAAAGCCAGGCAAGGCTACAAGTGTCTGTAACTACAGCACAGGAGGAACAGAGACAGTTGGATCCCCAAAGCTTGTTGTACAGCGAGACAATCCAAAATAGTAGGCACTAAGTTAAGGAAGGTATCTTGTCTCAAAAAATAAAGTAGATAAAATTTGAGGAAGGCACTCTTATCCAAATGTTGACCTTTTGGCCTTCTAGGCATCTGCCACACTCTATGCACACATGTATACATGTATAACACACATACACACAAGCCCTCACACAAGCACGCATGGACATGTGCGTACATGCATGTGTAGGGAAAAAGAGAAATAAGGATTTTTATGTTTTCACTTATATAGAAAATAAGTGTTTGTGATGATAGCTATGTTATTTAATCTGATTTAAACACTATATAACATCATATCTGATAAATATGTACAATTGTATGATGTCTCCATGTTACATTTAAAGTAAAATGAAAAAAAAGTGTTGTGTTTTATGTCCACTGAGATTGGAAATTATTACGTTAGAACTCAAAAAAAAAAAACCTTTTGAGCTGAAAATAATAAGCAAAAGATCATTAGCCTTTAATGACTCCACATAAATAATCATATAAATAATGGGATTATCCAGATATATAATGCTCTGAAATAAGAACTCCAGAAGGTCATGATCAAGGCTCTGAATAATAGCAGCAGTTACTAGGTGATGAGAGAGTGTAGTTTATGTAGGGTTAGTGGTGTCCCAAGTCCACTCTGCCACAGGGCTCAGGCCACTTGGGGAGGTGGGACATGGGAGTTTGACTGCAGTTACCTGACTGGTGCCTGGATCATGTCTGGCTATGGAAAGACACGAGACCACGCTCCAGGAGTAAGGGAGCGCAGTCTGAGGTCCAGGGACAGCCTGAGCTGGTTCAGGGTATCTCAGGCTCTTGGATACCCAGGCACTGGCAGATGCTGTGGAAGAGCTAAGAATAGAGGGGGGCGGGGGGCAGCAGGCTGAATCTAGCCTGGGCCAAAAGGGAAAGCAGGAAGAGCTCTGGCTGGGTCCTACAGGGAGGAGAGAGTCTTTGACTTGTTGAGCAGGTGGCTTGGCTTGGTGGAGGCCATGGCTGGGAGTGCTGAGAGGCCTTCTGTAGAAGATTAGACAGGTGGCTCTTTAGGCGAAGGCCTGTTCCATCGCTCCCTATGGTAGATCCTGATGAAAAGAGGCAGTCTATGGTTTTAAAGCATTTATTGTCATGGCAGAGTGGTGATGAGCAAAACCATGCCCCACTTTCTCAGGGTGGGCCTGAGGTTAAATACCTTTTTTGGGGAGGAGTGTTTGAGAAGGAGAGCTTAATTGGCTAAGCCCTTTAGGCCTTTAGGTACTTCATTAAATTGGAGATCTGTCTTGAGGCACATCCTCTACCTGTGGAGGCATTTGGGGTATTGCCCTTATGAGATTGATGGCCACAGATCTATGGAGAGCTGTGGCCTTGTTCCAGGACCCAGGTGTCCAGAAGCACAGCAAAATGCCTACCGTCCCTGCAGGGTCACCGGGTTTCAAGACTGCTTGACCAGGGACCAGGCTGCTTTTCACAGTCCTATGACGTGGCGTCATAGAATGTTCTAGTAAGCCAGCACATGAGCATCTAAGACAGGACAACTATAAATTCAAGTCTTAAGTGGAACACAGAGTATAAACCATAGAGAAGGAGAGAGAAAAGAAGACCCAGCAGGGGAGGGGGAGGATAAATGATTCAAGAGAAGAATCAACATTACCTCCATGGCAGTAACTAACAGAGGCAAGAATTTTGAAAATGGTGTATTAGACAGAGTTAAATGCCACAGAGCAACTGAAATGAGGAACAATATCGGTTTATTGAATTTGACAGGCAGGAATCGTGTGTGTGTGTGTGTGTGTGTGTGTGTGTGTGTGTGTGTGTGTGTTCTAGTGGGATCAAGGGAGAGAAGTGTAACTCCTAGATGTTCATGTCGAAAGATTACAAGTATATTTGAATGCATTTAGAAACTGGATTCTCGGTAGACTCCTGAAGTATGTTTCCATTATAAGTGATTGGCAGGTTCTAAAGAGACAAGCTTGGCTATGAGAGCCTCAAAGTCAGGATTGGCTACTTTCTCAGAAAGCACTTAGGACGGGAGCTTTATTAATGCAGATTAAGCAACAGCTAATGAATGGAAATGTTGCCTCTTACTATGTAAATGGAGAAGCTGGTTTGTGTACAATGTGGTTAATAATGAATTAGAGCTTTAAGTCTCTTGCTCCTCACACTGATTATAATATAGCATGGGATTAAATGATCATGTTTGTTTTAACCTTGATTTTTGCCCACACAAAATAGTGAGATCCACAATCTAAGCCATGGGCTGCTAATTTAGCATGGAGCAAGTAGAAAGTACTCTTTTTCTAATTCAATTCGAGTTTATTAAGTAAACGGGGCTGTACAGAACATAGCTCTATTACAGCCTAGAGCTCTTTCTCAGAAGGGCTTGTGTAAGAACTTCTACAAGAATCAACTAGAAGCTCATTGAAACGAAGAAAGCAAGTCTGCTAAAGTGTAGTTGAGAGAATTGGCAAGACTAGGACTGATGATGAGCCAATTCAGAAGAGCCTGAGCACCTCTTCAAACATGCAGCATGTGAAAAGAAGGATTCAAAAGGACTCCAGGACTTCCCTAAACAGTCTGCAACCTGTAAGAGGGATCTAAATAAAGACAAATTCATAATCAGCAAAGAACACTTCCATTAGTAATAGCTGTTTAATGATAAATATACCACCTCAAAGGTAAACTCCCCACCACTATAAATGTCAAGGTCAGAGTTAAGTGGCAATTTGTCGCAAATGTAATAAAAATGGGCAGATTAGTAGTATGACAGGAATAAATCAAAAATCAAAACTCAAAAAGACATTGGCTAATTAATAAGCAGGTTTAACTCCTCATATGATTTTGTTGGAGTGGAGATTTCAAAGCTGCAGCTATGGGATCATCACAGGCCTAATAGTTATCTTCTGACAGATTGACATGGCCTTCAATCTTCAAGGATACTTCAAGATTCTTTGACGTTCCAACAACCATGTCCTCACTAGAAAGAGAAAAGGCAAAAGATTTTGTTTTCTGCAAAGGAGATAGGCTTAAATGTATCTACTCCTTTATAGAACTTTTCTAGAAGTCCCATATAACAACTAAGAATTGGTATATTTGTATTCAGTATTCACATATAAGAATGAAAGAGAGCCCTTTATCTTGGGTAGATGTATAACCATATGAAAATAAGCATTATGTACCTAAAGAGAAAGAGCAGACATATGAGAACAAGCTGAAACCATTGGTAATGGGCACGTGTTGAGCTCAGATTGAAAGTTTAAGATCTTTTCTAATGCTTAAATTGTATGAGACCATATCAGACATATTCACCAACATCACTTTCAACATACTTTCCATCAAGGAGGCACAACTACTTTACATGTTCCCTCGCTGTTGGTTTAGCCAGTCTTCTGCATCCAATTTCCTCTCTTCTAATCATCAGAGTGGCTTCCTGTTTTCTGGCTGTACCTGGGTTAATGTAGTTCTAGAAACTATTAATCTTATTAGTTAAAACATTCTCTCTTCACAGAATCTCTTAGAAAATAAAATATAATATAAGGTAAGCAGGTTTTAGTGAAAATGATTGAGGAGAGACATGATGCCTAGAGGCAGTTCCTTTGTATGGGAGAAAAGCCTCCAACACTTTCAAAGTAGTCAAGAGAACAGTGATTCATTCAAATAGCAAATATTATTGAGCATTTCCACTGTGTGTCAAACACTTTTAAATGCTGGAGATAAAGGGGAAAACATGATCGGCATTGATTCTGGCTTTGTGGGACTTATAATTCCGAGACAAATAAAGTATTTTTAAAAGCCTTAAGAGGCTAAGGAGATGGTTCTGTCAGTGAAATGCTTGCATACATGCATAAACACTTGAACTCAGTCCCTTTGGACACACAGAAGCTGGACATATTGGCAGGAACCCGCAAAGCCCATTCTGAGGAAGCAATGAAAGAAAGAGCTCAGGGCCTTGCTTGCCAGAGGTCTGAGCTCAGGGAGAAACCCTCTATGAGAAAAATAAAGTTGGGAAACAACTGGGAAAGTGGCATCAAAGTGTAGATGCCACAGAAGCACATGCAATGTGCATACACCCCTGCACACATGTACACAAATACATGAATGCATACACGTACAAATAATGATATAAAACTTAAGAAATGTCTCGATTGGGGACATTAGACCAAAAGCAGATGAACAAGAATCTAGTTATTTGGCCTTTTCTTTGATTTGTAAAATAAAATGAGAGGCCAGATGTGGTGGCACACCTGTGTGATCCTGGCACTTTAAATGTGCATGCCAGAGGATCAGCAGTTCAAGATGATCCTTGGCTATAGCAAGTTCAAGGCCAACCTGTGCTACATGAGATCTTATCTCAAAAATTAGGGGAGTGTGGAAAGGAGAGAAGGAGGATGGGAAGGGAGACATTGGGTTATAGAGGCTATTCTGAACTAATATACAAGGAACGATGACCTTGAAACTATTTTCTTCCTGTGTATTCCTTTGTGATTTCTTTGAGGCAGTGTTCTTCAGTGCTCACCATTTACCAACTCTGCTTTCCATAATCCTTCCCTTGCCTGGTGTCTGGTTATGTAGCACTGTGTCAACCCACTGTAAATATTACTGCATTTGCAAGTATAATTAATTCCATGCAACTTTGCTTTTCCATATTGTCTGACAAGAGGTCATAATTGTTTTGAATCTTTACTTACATCCTGAAACATTTTTCATGTTGCATTTAATTGCTGCCACATTTTAGGAGCAGGAAGGAGAGCTTAGGACAATTGGTATTATACATGTGAACCTGAACTAGTATCTATAGATGGGATCTTGTTTGGACCCATATAGCCTTATGTAGATCACAACTCAATGATCTTGTGTGGCTAAGTCTTTCCAGACAGTTCAGCAGCATTGTTTTGTCCTTATCTTGTTTGAAATCTATAACCACTCCAAGCAAAAACAAACATGCTCTGTATTTAAAGGAATTCTCAGTTTTCGAGGGGTTTGACAGCCTAATCCCAATGTCTCTTTCAAAGTATTCTCTCTCTTTCCATTCGTTCTACATGCTTTGCCTTTGGAAATGATAAGCAGTTTGGACTTGACTATTAGCAGGACTACTTAGTCCCTGTGGTTTTCAAAAAATGAGCATATTTCTCTGGGTGAACTGTAAGATGTTTTCTAGCAAAACTAATCTTGTTGTGGCTGTTGTTTAATGACACTCTATTCTTTCTTTTCTGCTTCTGCTTCCATTTTGGTAGGGTAGGGACTCAGATTCTCTAGTTTCTTAACTATACAGGATAACACAAAGGCATTTTCATGGATGTATATAATGTATTTTAAGAATATTTCCCTTATATCCCTCCATACTCCCAATTTCTCATCCTTCCCTCTCCCATCAGTTCTCTCATTCCTCAAATAGTTTCCAAATCTGACCCAAACCATTCTCTCATATGTTTACTCTTGCCCTATGCTACACCTATATGTATTAACAATGACTAATCCTGTATTCTTGGTCAATCTGCTTAATCTTTTAAATACTTTCCACCTCTTTGGTAGAGTTATACTCAATACCAACTAAAGGTACCATGGAAATTGTGGTAGTTTGAATAGGCATAGTCCCCGTAGATTCATGTGTTTTAATGTTTGGCCATAGGGAGTTGCAGTATGAGGAGGTGTCACCTTGTTGGAGTAGGTATAGCCTTGTTAGGGGAAGTGTGTCACTGTGGAGACAAGGCTTTGAGGTCATATATGCTCAAGGTATACCAGTGTGGTACACAGTCTACTTCTACTGCCTGTGGATCAAGATGTAGAACTCTTGTCTCCAGCACCATGACTGTATGCTGCCATGCTTCCTACCATGAAGCCTCTGAAATGGTAAACTGGCCCTATTTTTTTTTTTTTTTTTTTTACTTTATTAGAGTTGCCTATATAAGAGTTGCCTTGGTCACGGTCTCTATTTACAGCAGCAAAATTCCAACTAAGACAGAAGTCCTTAAAACAATGCCACCTAGTAGTCTACTTCTCAGCCATCTGAGCTTCATGATATTCAAAAATTATGTGTTTTAAGACCCATGTCCTCAGACTAATGTCCTCTGTCATTGTGATCACTGTAGCGAGTTAACGCATTACCACTGCCTCAATGTTTCAGATGAAGTTTCCTCCAGAGGAATGTCTCAGTTTCAGTTGAGCTGACACCTGAACATATTAAATAGATCTCTTCTTGGCATTTCTATTATAGTTCTCTGCTGTATCCATGTTCATCTTGGCACTTAGCATAACTTGAAGCAAATCACTTCTGTGTTCCTGCACTTTGTTATTTTCTCTTTGTCTGTAGGGTGAGCCCTGATCAAGGGCAAAGACCATACTCTTTTTAAATTAACACTGAGTTTCTCAACCATAGCAAAATCCTTAATATAGAACAATGATGTATAATGATAAATATTTGGGAATATAGTAGTGAGGCTGTTAGATGTATGGATATAATAAGTGAAAAATAATTGAACATTTGAAAACTTTTTAATGGAAATTTCAGGCACAATGAAAAAGTGGGAGAATAATATTTGTGGGGAGACATGTTTCTAGCCACCTCAAATTATATGAAGATTGACTTCCTTAAACAGAAAGGCTTAGGGAAGTTTTGACTAAGTGGAGATACAGAGAGAAGTTGTATGTGAAGAATTTGGAAAAAGAGAATTAACACAGAAATTCCTAAAATACTATACTTATCACCCAAGGCTTTGCATATGGAAGCACTGGAAGAGGGCTGTCTCACACTGCCTTCTTCCTACTCCTTTGTCCTTCCTGCCTATAATCTAGGGTGACAGCCCAGCTGCTCAGACTCCCACACTCTAGCAAGAGTCCTTAGCTTGTGAAATGAAAAATACAACAGCACCGACCTGTCACAGCCGAGGAATCAGAAAACAAGTTAGGTTTTCCAGCTGTCAGGTTGAAAAGGATTTGCAAGCTCCTTCCCACCTACTCTATGCTATGAAGATGGATTTCTAGAGGTTTTAGAGAGATTTGTACTATGGCTTTGAGGTTTACAAAATGCCACCATCTGAAGACTTTGAATTATTCTTCCCCTGTATTTCATTTGTAATGTACATTTGCCAGCATAAAAAAGTATTAAAAGGGCATTTGAACAGTAATAAGACCCTTAGCACTTATGAGCAGCTATTTCCTTTGAAATGGAGTTGTTGTGCTAGAGGAACATAACCAGTCACAAACTACATTAACCCCTCATCTGCCAAAATCTACTGATACCTGGTATGGATTTAGGAATCCACAGCCTAACTTCTTAGTTCCTGAAAGATGTAAAATTTAAGAATTTCGACTAAATGTTTTCTGTTCATTCCTTTTCTCATCTTCTGCCACACTCCATTCTCAATGTGAAGGAGAAATAAATCCCTAAGAAACTCACTGAAACCAGTTTTAGTTCTAGCTTCATGAATTAACTCTCTACTCTCTCAGAAGTCAGTTAGCTTGAGCCTAGTGTTCTCAAACATAGAGTGGAAAGAATACGAGCATCTGTTAAATACAGATTTTGTATTTTTAAAAAGTCTTCTATGAAAATACACAACATGATCCTGACATGTCTTAAGTGTTTCATAGTCAGTTTGGAAACTGTCCTTGGATGATTGTTCCTAGACTATAGAGCCTAGCTTCCTACTTTACTAACTAGAAACTGACTTCAGATTACTGCTAATATTACTGATTGCATCTATAAGTGCTTGAGACTCTGTTTCTTGTTAACACTAGCTTTTATTCATTTGATTTGTCTATAGATACAATGGAAGAAATCTTCATTTAACAAGCAATGCTATTATCACTACAAATGCTAATTAACAACGTTTTGCTATATGTTGGCTTCCCGAAGTACTTTGAGACATTTAAACTGCACAAAACACTAATAATAACATTCCATTTATAGTTTATTTAGTTCATTGTTTATGTTCAAACAAGAATAGTCTTGAAAACAGACTATATGTTGCAGGTGAAAATTTGACAGTCAGCCAAGGCTTAATTCACAGTCAATAAAGTAATACCCCAATGCATGGGTGGATGTGCAAATTTTCTCCACATGATAAATAAGCAGAGCATGATTTCTATCAGATCAATCTGAGCTTAAGTCATTCCTTCTCTGATCAATAAATCGGAATGTGAGCTGAAATATGAAGTCAATAGATACAGTGTTACATTCACTTTAAACTCCTTCATCAAAACATACCTAGCAAGTTTTCTATTATTTCCATAAATTCAAAATACCAGGCTTTTTCTTTTTCCTTTAACCAACACTTTAAAGGAAGTGTTGTAAACAGGACTTGCTTGGATCTTGTTAGAAATCCACACAGATTCTCTAACCTAGTCAATAGGGTAGCTACAATTACATTGGACCTACACTATAAAGCAAAATTGGGTTAGATGCAACAGCTACAAAAACTGTGTTGTTTGAAAATTATTGCTGGGGTAGTTTAGAAGTTGATGAGTAAGTCTATGGACTTGAAGGCTTTTAAATAATATATGAAAGGATTCTGCATTTTTTGCCCAAGGTCAAAGCCCTCCCACTTCTTTGCTTAATAGTGTTACCCTCCACAGAATGTATTTATGTACATATAACCAAGCCAGCCTTATCAAAGCTTCAAGTCTTGACAAAGCAATGCTTGTACAACACCCCCCCCCAAAGTTTATTTTGTTAAATGGTCTTATTGTCAAACTGCCTGACTTCTAAGTGTTTGCTTATGTTTATACCAACAGATCTGAGCTGCTCTCAACCTTTGTAGGAGGGGCTTCTTTTGCCAGGGGTATCAGTCAATGCCGAGACTTATAAACTGGTCAGAGTGCTGAGAATAAGAAGAGAAATGACTGAGTCCTCAGCCCTAAACATGACATTTCAGAAGATGGGGCAAGAAGAATTAAGTGTCAGAATATGGAAAGGAGTGCTGTGATAAGGTTGTCCTCTGGACATGACAGGGGAATTGAACTCATACCTGTACAAGATAAACCCAAGTCAACAATCCAGCATAGAGGTGGGAGAAGCTCAAGAGGTCACAGCTCCTAGCTGAAAACATATTCAGAATTCATAGCTACTGGAGAAAAGGGTCACTTTCTTTGGGAGTTGACCATTGGTACGTCCAGGCTGCAAAAGATGGCCCTGTACCCATGTTGGTAGCACTAATAGAACTTGGTGGAAAGAAAGAACGAACGAAAGAAAGAAAAAGAGAGAGACAGACAGAAAGAGAGAGAGAGAGAGAGAGAGAGAGAGAAGAAGAAGACATAGAGTTGATATGGAGATGTTACAGGGACTCCTGACAGAGAGTTTGACTGGGAAGTCAAAGTTTGGGTGTAATCAAAATACATTGCATATATTTGGGAAATTTTCAAAGAATAACTAAAAGAGGTTGTTTAAAAGAACAAAATTCAATTAATCTATAAATTTGGGTGAGAAAAAATTTATCCTTGTCATACTAACCTTGCAATATTTGTTTCAACTAGGAAGGCAGACTCACAAGCAGCACCATCAACAGTGTCTGTCATTTGGTCACCAAAAGGATTGTAAGCATTTCTAGATCATACTGCAGGAGCTGCAGATATCTCAAAATATCATTTCCCTGTGTTTACTTGAAAAGTATGACAATTTTTAGACTCTCTAGGAGAAGAAATAGTAAATAAACACCTTACTATTTGAGAAACCATGCCTTCTACTCCTGTCCACATATGCTTACACAGTGGGGACCATTTTGCCATCAGCAAACAGGTTTAACTACTTAACTGCAAATTTCCTTCATCTCTCCACCTAATTTGGCTGTCTCTTATGCTATCTTCCTTTGGGTTACTTCGTTAAATATTTCACCTCAAAACTGTGTTTTGAACATACTCTATGTACCAGCAATTGAGGAAATAGTAAGCAGAACAGACCTAGTCCTACTCATAAATAGCATACATTTTCCCACGGTGAAGAACAATACTAAAAGAATTCAGGAAAACAATAACATTTAAGTTTCGTCAAGTATTATAGATGAAACAAAAATTTAAATAAATAAACACCAAAAAAGCATTTTAACTAAGTAACTAGAGCCTCAAAAACAATCTACCTTGTTTACGGTACAGGCTCAATAGTGCAGACTGCAATTGTGTGTAAACATGTTATCTTGTGTATGTGTGCGTATGCTTGTGTGTGTGTATAGGTCGGAAGACAATTTTCTAGAGAGGGTATTCTCCTTCCATCCTGTGGGTCCTGAGGATTATTCTCAGCTCCTCAGGTTTGGCAGCAAGCCCTTCTACCTGCTAAGCAAAAGTCTGACATCAGCCCAGGAACCCACTTTTGAAGACCTAAAACAGGTAAGAGATTGAGGTGTGTGTGGAAGCAAGGATGGGGTTAGCAGGCAGAGGAAACAGCTACTGCCAAGTCCCCAGAGAAAGGGCATGCCTGCTTTATTCCAGAAAGAAAACAAATGTGGAGAGAGTGGGAGGAAGCCAGTAAGCTAAATAGCAAATAGATGAGATCAGAGGGTAATGAGGCCAGTCTCTGCCCCTCCTGGCTTTCAGATTTACCCTCTAAAACTAGAAACAATCAATTATCAGAAACCCGAGCGACAGCACATATTTTCCCTCCTAAAGAGGTAGTTAATTAATTAATGCAAGTTTAATTTATTTAGACCCAGACTTTGGTACTTTTTAAAGATTTCTAGGTAGTTCTGATATATAATAATAGCTAAAATAGTGTAGAAATTAACTAAATATTAGCTTTGCTTAAAGTGAGATGAAAATCAGCAGAAATGTTTTGATCAATCTTTGATTTTAATATGTCTCAGGCTGCTCTAGGCTGGGAACAAGAAGACTGGCCAAGATGCCATTACAATAATCCAACTATGATGTGGTGAGCTGATTTTTTTTTTTCAAAAAGGCAAGAAAATACATGTGTTTTGAAGAGCAAATTGTAGAGATTGTTTTTAGAATGTGGCATGAGGATTTTTTTTAAGGGGAAAAGTCAACAATAATGTCAATGTTTTGGAATCTAGTACTTTTTTGGTGCTTTGAATCAAAGTGACTTCCATAGCTTCATATATTTAAATATTTATTCCTCAGTTGATAGACATGTTTGGGAAGAAGTAAGAAGTGTGGCCTTCCTGGAGGAGAAGCAGGAAGAACAGGAGGAAGAGGAGCAGCAGCAGCAGGAGGAGGAGGAGCAGGAGGAGGAGGTATATCATGGGAAGGATGAGCTTTGGGGTTTAAAAAGCCCAGGCCATTTTCAGTTACCTCTCTCTGCCTCCTACTTACAAATAAAGAAGAAGCTCTGCTGCCATGTTCCTGACCATGATGAAATATACTCTAACCATCTGGAACTGTAAGCCCCTAACAAACTCTTTCTCCTATAATTTGCTTTGGCCATAGGGTTTTATATATCAATAGAAAAAATACACAGATACACACATAAACATGTACATGGAAGCTAAATAGCCATAATTGTAAAGGGGAAATGTCAATACTTTTAGTGTTGGAGGTGTTACATTTTAGATTCCCATTAGACATCCAAATGCAGCTATCAAGTGAAAAAGTGCCTGGCTACACCCTGCAGTTTAAAAATGGTTTGAATGACAGACATTTTAGGGTCTAATAACATGCCCCATTTAAATTCACAAAGTAAAATGATGTCACTATGGGAGTGACTCTGAAAAGATGTTAGAAATGGTCTAGTATTCTGATATAGGGAAGTCTAGAATTTGAAGAGGAACCGAAAAGAAAAAATAAGAAAGAAAAACATAAAGAAGAAAAGAAATTAGAGAAGAAAACTGGATTGATGACGAAAACCAGGTGTCATGTCCCAAAGGAAAGGGAATGGTCTCCCTTGCTAAAGAGCAAATAACATGAGAACTGAGAATCAGCTATGAGGAAGTCACTGGTAAACATAATGAAAGCAATGTTGGTGAAGTGGTAAAGGAACGTTCACACTGCATGGTGTGGATAAGAAAGAGGGGAGAATAAACAAGGACCATGTGTAGAGATCATTCTTTCAGGGAGGTTTTTGTTATAAGGAAAATAAAAAGAAAAAATGTCTTCTAAAATTTGAATCCAGTTGATTTTCTTTGAAGGTTAATGACAGTAAATAAACATGAAGGAAGAGATTTTTAACACAATAGACAGAAGAGTTAGTTAGAGTGAGAAAGAGTCAGACTTCCTTAGTTCAAAACAAAAACCTGACTGTGCCTCTTCTGAGCTTGGGAAATTGGGCAGTGTCTTCTCTGTGACATGATTTATGTATCTAAGAATTTATGAATTCCACTTCCACACCCCAGCCATACATTGAACCAACTCTGTGTATAACATATTAAAATTTTGCTTCTGGGCTAAACCTGCAGCAACATTTTCTTGGCATTATTCCTTAAACACAGTGTGGGGACTATTCACCATGCTTTTATTGTACGTTTAAGCAATCCACAGATGATTCAAAGAATACAGGTGCGAGGGATATTGAGAATTATGTCACATGCATATTATCACAATTCTTTTTTTATTAGATATTTTCTTCATTTACATTTCAAACGCTGTCCCCTTTGCTAGTTTCCTCTCTGAAAATCTCCTATACCCACCCCCTGCTCCCAAAACCCACCCACTCCTGCTTCATGGCCCTAGCATTCCCCTATACTGGGGCATATAATCTTTGCAAGACCAAAGTCCTCTCCTCCCATTGAAGGCTGACTAGGCCATCCTCTACTACATATGCAGCTAGAGAGATGAGCTCTGGGGGTACTACTTAGTTCATATTGTTTTCCTCCTATAGGGTTGCAGACCCCTTCAGCTCCTTGGGTACTTTCTCTAGCTCCTTCATTGGGGAACCTGTGTTCCATCCAATAGATGACTGTGAGCATCTACTTCTGTGTTTGCCAATCACTGGCATAGCCTGACAGGAGACAGCTATATCATGGTCCTGTCAGCAAAATCTTGCTGGCATATGCAATAGTGTCTGGGTTCTTAGGTAGCTGAAATGAGAGAATGACTTGAACTCAGAAGTTGAAGATCAGCCTAGGCAACATAGCAACACAGTAAATGAATGAATTAACTACTTAATATATATAGGATGACATGTACAGATCATGAGCAACTGAAACTATTTTATATAAAATACTTGGTCACAAGAAGATTTTGGAATCCATGTGAGAGATGCTCTTAATCTTTAAATTGCAACTGTCCCCATTGGCTCATGTTTAAACATTGTATCACTACACAAGATAATGACATGATTTTTGATTATAAAAATTGAGGAGGCATCTGGTAATAAGGACACATGTTCCACTATGTTCATAGTAGCCTTATTCATAATAGCTAGAAGCTGGAAAGAACCCAGATGTCCCTCAACAGAGGAATAGATACAAAAAAATTGGTACATTTACACAATGGAGTACTACTCAGCTATTAAAAACAATGAATATATGAAATTCCTAGGCAAATGGATGGATCTGGAGGGCATCATCCTGAGTGAGGTAAATCAATCACAAAAGAACTCACATAACATGTACTCACTGATAAGTGGATATTAGCCCAGAAACCTAGACTACCCAAGATACAATTTACTAAACACATGAAACTCAAAAAGAATGAAGATCAAAATGTGGACACTTCGCCCCTTCCTAGAATTAAGAACAAAACACACATTGAAGGAGTTACAGAGATCATGTGTGAAGCTGAATCAAAAGGATGGACCAACCAGTGACTGTGGCTGCAGGGGATCCATCCCATAATCAGCCACCAAACATAGACACTATTACATATGCCAGCAAGATAGTGCTGAAAGGGCCCTGATATAGCTGTCTCATGGGAGACTATGCCAGTGCCTGGCAAACACAGAAGTGGATGCTCACAGTCAGCTATTAGATGAAACACAGGACTCCCAAGGAAGGAGCTAGAGAAAGTACCCAAGGAGCTGAAGGGGTCTTCAACCCTATAGGCGGGAGAATAACATGAACTAACCAGTACCCCCAGCGCTCATGTCTCTAGCTGCATATATAGCAGAAGATGGCCTAGTTGGCCATCATTGGGAGGAGAGGCCCCTTGGTCATGCAGACTTTATATGCCCCAGTACAGGGGAATGCCAGGGCCATTACGTGGGAGGGGGTGGGTAGGGGAGCAGGGCGGGGATGGGGGAGGGTATAGGGAACTTACTGGATAACACCTGAAATGTAAATGAAGAAAATACCTAATAAAAATTGGGGGAAAAAACTTGAGGAGGGCACATAGATGGTAGAAATAGGTCATTGGGAGAGACCTTTGAAATTTTACACAAGTCCAGGTTTCTATCACATCCATTGCTTAATAGGCTACTATGATATGACTAGTCTCTGCCAGACATATTTACTGCTAAGAACTGAGCTGTTCTATATGCTTTCCCAACCATGATGGGTCTAGATCCTCTGAAACTATGAGTCAAATAAATCTGTCATCCCTTAGGTTATTTTGTCAGCATTAAAGTTACAGTGATAGAAAACTAGTACAGGTGTACTTGAACTAATCACTTACCCACACTGGGGTATGACTACAGAATATCAACTATTTGGAGTATTGGAGTACTGTAAAACATTTACTGGTACACAGTAAAAGTTCAAAAACTTGGCTAGTAATAATTGCAGTTATATTTCTTTGATGACAAGCACTACTTAAGATTTATTTTCCTGAGAGTCTTTCTCACCAGGTAACTCCCAGGTTCAGTTAAATGCATGCTCAGCCATCCTCTTGGCACCTAGTAGATATATAGCCATATGGCTGTGTTGACATTTGCTTGCTTTCCATCCTCAAATATCAATTCTGTGTCTACTTTCCCACAAAGCACTTCTTTCCCCCAAGATATGGAAGGAGTATTTACTGTTGGATTAAGAGCACAGACTTTCCAGTGAACTTTTCTTGACTTTGAATCTAGTTCTCTCACATGCTCTCTAAATTTTCAGTTATTTAACTCCCATCATTCATGTTTTCTGCCTGTCAAGATATCAGCATTTCCTACCTCACAAACTAGAAATAGAAAATGAATCAATACACAAAATACCTTAAATAGCATATAGAGCATAAATATATAACATATTTCTATTATTATTATTATTATTATTATTATTATTAGAAATAATCTACTATTATGTGATATTACTACCTTGACCATATCTCTGGCTATATCCATCCTCTTGGCCCTAAATCAAGGTTTGGTACCTAATGGCTCCTGTGATATGGTACTTGAATCTTCACTAAGTGCTTGCCACAGAGGGCATGAGTACAAAATGGAACATAAAAGCCGTATATTTCTCAAAGTGAGCACAAAGAAGTTTATCAACAGAAGGATACTCTATGTATTTTCCTTTTCTTTAAATTCTCTTAACATCAATGGACTCAATTCCCCAATAAAAAGACATAGACTAATAGACTGGCTACACAAACAGGACCCAACATTTTGCTGCTTACAGGAAACCCACCTTAGGGAAAAAGACAGACACTACATTAGGGTAAAAGGCTGGAAAACAGCTGGGCGTGGTGGCGCATGCCTGTAATCCCAGCACTTGGGAGGCAGAGGCAGGCTGATTTCTAAGTTCGAGGCCAGCCTGGTCTACAGAGTGAGTTCCAGGACAGCCAGGACTACTCAGAGAAACCCTGTCTCGAAAAATCAAACAAAAACAAAAACAAAAACAAACAAACAAAAAAAGGCTGGAAAACAGTGTTCCAAGCAAATGGTCCGAAGAAAAAAGCTTGAGTAGCCATTCTAATATCGGATAAAATTGACTTTATACCCAAAGTTATAAAAAAAGACAAGGAGGGGCACTTCATACTCATCAAAGGTAAAATCTACCAAGATGAACTTTCAATTCTGAATATCTATGCTCCAAATACAAGGGCAGCCACATTCATTAAAGAAACTGTAGTAAAGCTCAAAGCACACACTGCACCTCACACAATAATAGTGGGAGACTTCAACTCCCCACTCTCACCAATGGACAGATCCTGGAAATAGAAACTAAACAGAGACACATGGACACTAACAGAAGTCATAAAACAAATGGATTTAACAGATATCTACAGAACATTTTATCCTAAAACAAAAGAATATACTTTCTTCTCTGTACCACATGGTACCTCTTCCAAAATTGACCATATAATTGGTCACAAAACAGGCCTTCACAGATAAAAAAAAAAAATATTGAAATTATCCCATGCATCCTATCTAACCACCATGGACTAAGGCTGATCTTCAATAACAACATAAATAATAGAAAGCGAACATTCTCATGGAAACTGAACAACACTCAATGATTCCTTAGTCAAGGATGAAATAAAGAAAGAAATTAAAGACTTTCTAGAGTTTAATGAGAAAGAATCCACAACATACCCAAAATTATGGGACACAATGAAGGCAGTCCTAAGAGGAAAACTCATTGCCCTGAGTGCCTCCAAAAAGAAACTAGAGAAAGCATACACTAGTAACTTGACAACACACTTAGAAGCTCTAGAACGAAAGGAAGCAAATTCACCCAATGGAGTAGATGGCAGGAAATAATCAAACTCAGGGCTGAAATCAACCAAGTAGAAACAAAAAGAACTATACAAAGAATTAACCAAACCAGGAGCTGGTTCTTTGAGAAAATCAACAAGATAGATAAACCCTTAGCCAGACTCACTAGAAGGCACAGGGACAGTATCTTAATTAACAAAATCAGAAATGAAAAAGGAGACATAACAATGGAACCTGAGAAAATCCAAATCATCATCAGATCCTACTACAAAAAGCTATACTCAACAAAGCTAGAAAACCTGGAGGAAATGGACAATTTCCTAGACAGATACCAGGTACCAAAGTTAAGCCAGGATCAGATTAATGATCAAACAGTCCCATTTCCCCTAAAGAAATAGAAGCAGTCATCAATAGTCCCCCAATGAAAAAAAGCCCAGGACCAGATGGGTTTAGCACAGAGTTCTATCAGACCTTCAAAGAAGAACTAATTCCAACTCTCCTCAAACTATTCCACAAAATAGAGACAGAAGGTACTCTGCCCAATTCATTCTATGAAGCCACAATTACTCTGATACCTAAACCACACAAAGATCCAACAAAGAAAGAGAACTTCACACCAATTTCCCTCATGAATATCTATGCAAAAATACTCAATAAAATCCTCGCAAACCGCATCCAAGAACACATCAAAACGATCATCCATCAAGACCATGTAGGCTTCATCACAGGAATGCAGGGAAGGTTTAATATACGGAAATCCATCAACGTAATCCACTATATAAACAAACTCAAAGACAAAAACCACATGATCATCTCATTAGATGCTGAGAAAGCATTTGACAAAAGCCAACACCCTTTCATGATAAAAGTATTGGAAAGATCAGGAATTCAAGGCCCATACCTAAACATAATAAAAGCAATATACAGAAAAGGAGTAGCCAACATCAAACTGAGTGGAGAGAAGCTGGAGAGAAGCAATCCCATTAAAATCAGGGATTAGACAAGGCTTCCCACTTTCTCCCTAGCTATTCAATATAGTACTTGAAGTCCTAGCCAGAGCAATTCCACAACAAAAGGAGATCAAGGGGATACAAATTGGAAAGGAAGAAGTTAAAATATCACTGTTTGCAGATGATATGATAGTATATATTCGGGACCCCAAAAATTCCACCAGAGAACTTCTAAACCTGATAGACAGCTTCAGCGCAGTAGCTGGATATAAAATTAACTCAAACAAATCAATGGCCTTTCTCTACACAAAAGATAAGAGGGCTGAGAAAGAAATTAGGGAAACAACACCCTTCACAATAGTCACAAATACTATAAAATAACCTTGGTGTGACTCTAACTAAGGAAGTGAAAGATCTGTATGACAAGAACATCAAGTCTCTGAAGAAAGAAATTGATGAAGATCTAAGAAGATGGAAAGATCTCCCATGCTCATGGATTGGCAGGATTAATATAGTCAAAATGCCTATCCTGCCGAAAGCAATCTACAGATTCAATGCAATCCCCATCAAAATTCCAACTCAATTCTTCACTGAGATAGAAAGGGCAATTTGCAAATTCATCTGGAATAATAAAAAACCTAGGATAGCAAAAACTATTCTCAACAATAAAAGAACCTCTGGGGGAATCACCATGTCTGACATTAAGCTGTACTACAGAGCAATTGTGATAAAAACTGCATGGTACTGGTACAGCAACAGACAGATAGATCAATGGAATAGAATTGAAGACCCAGAAATGAATCCACACACCAATGGTCACTTGATCTTTGACAAGGGAGCTAAAACCATCCAGTGGAAAAAGAACAGCAATTTCAACAAATGGTGCTGGCACAACTGGCTGTTATCATGTAGAAGAATGCAAATTGATCCAATCTTATCTCCTTGTACAAAGTTTAAGTCTAAATGGATTAAAGACCTCCACATAAAACCAGAGACACTGAAATTTATAGAGGAGAAAGTGTGGAAAACCCTTGATGATATGGGCACAGGGGAAAAAATTTTACCAATCGTAATTCTGATAGGGGACTAATTTCCAACATCTACAAAGAGCTAAAGAAGCTGGACTCCAGAAAAACAAATAACCCCATTAAAAAATGGGGTACAGAGCTAAACAAAGAATTCTCAACTGAGGAACTCCGAATGGCTGAGAAACATCTGAAAAAATGTTCAACATCCTTAATCATCAGGGAAATGCAAGTCAAAACAACACTGAGATTCCACCTCACACCAGTCAGAATGGCTAAGATCAAAAATTCAGGTGATAGCAGATGCTAGCGAGGAAGTGGAGAAAGAGGAACACTCCTCCATTGCTGATGGGATTGCAAGCTTGTACATCCACTCTGGAAGTCAGTCTGGCATTTTCTCAGAAAATTGGACATAGTACTACAGGTGGATCCAGCAATACCTCTCCTGGGCATATACCCAGAAGATATTCCAACTGGTAAAAAGGACACATGCTCCACGATGTTCATAGCAGCCTTATTTATAATAGCCAGAAGCTGGAAAGAACCCAGATGTCCCTCAACAGAGGAATGGATACAGAAAATGTGGTACATTTACACAATGGAGTACTATTCTGCTATTAAAAAATGAATTTATGAAATTCTTGGGCAAATGGATGTTTCTGGAGGACATAATCCTTAGTGAGGTAACCCAATCACAAAAGAAGTCATTGGATATGCACTCATTGATAAATGGATATTAGCCCAGAAACTTAGAATATCCAAGATACAATTTGCAAAACACAAAGCTGATACAGAAGCCATGGAGGGATGTTCCTTACTGGCTTGCTTCTCCTGGCTTGCTCAGCCTGCTCTCTTATAGACCACAAGACTGCCAGCCCAGGGATGGTCCCACCCACAAGAGGCCCTTGATCACTAATTGAGAAAATGCCCCACAGCTGAATCTCATTGAGGCATTTCCCCAACTGAAGCTCCTTTCTCTGTGATAACCCAGCTGTGTCAAGTTGACACAAACATAGCCAGTACAATTGACCCCTTGTCAACTTGACACACAAATACATCACTAGTAAGCCTCAATCCTTAGATCTTACTCAACCCCAAGATCTTAAATAATTTTAAAAGTCCCACAGTCTTACATATTAAAATTCAAAGTACTTTAAAATTCAAAGTTTCTTAACTGTGGGCTTCATTTAAAAACTTCCTTCAAGAGGGAAAAATATCAGGGCACACACAGTCACAATCAAAAGCAAAAATCAATCTCCAACCGCCCAATGTCTGGGATCCAACTCACGATCTTCTGGGCTCCTCCAAGGGCTTGGGTCACTTCTCCAGCCATGCCCTTTATAGCACACACGTTGACCTCTAGGCTCCAGATGCCTGCACTCCATTGCTGCTGTTGTTCTTGGTGGTCATCTCATGGTACTGGCGTCTCCAAAATGCTTCTGTAACTAGGCTTCAACATTAGCCTCTCATAGGCTCTCTTCGTGGTGCTGAGCCTCAACTCCTTTGCATGACCCCTTCAGTCCTGGGCCATCAATTGCAACTGAAGCTGCACCTTCACCAATGGCCTTCCATGGCCTCTCACCGTGCTTCCGTGGCCTCAGCTGCTCTGCATGACTCCTTCATGCCTTCAAACCAGTACCACCTGGGAAACTCTTACACATTACCAAGTCCAGCCACAGCACAAGGTACAACCTTGGCTATCTCTGGAACACAACCTCTGTGCTCTCAGAAAACACTTCCCAGAAGATGTCACCTCAATGATGCTGGTCTCTTCTTAATCACCGCTAATTTCTTAGCTCCAGCTAACCAGCATCAATAATCCCTGTAATTCAACGTTTTTATTTTAGTAGTTCTGGTATCTTGTTAATCACAGCTGACTCTTCAGCCCCAGCTAACCAGAACCACAGAATCTTCACAATCAAACTAGTGTTGGCCCTGAAAAAGTCTTTAATCTTCCCTCTGAAATTTCACAAGCCAGGCCTCCATCTTCTGCACTGTTCTCAACATTATCTTCCAAGCTCCTACACAACAGCTCACAGAGTTCTTAACACCGAATAGATCTTCTAACCCAAAGTTCCAAAGTCCTTCCACAGTCCTCCCCAAAACATGGTCAGGTTGTCACAGGAATACCCCACTATGCTGGTACCAATTTGTCTTAGTCCGGGTTTCTATTCCTGCACAAACATCATGACCAAGAAGCAAGTTGGGGAGGAAAGGGTTTATTTGGCTTACACTTCCATATTGCTGTTCATCACCAAGGAAGTCAGGACTGGAACTCAAACGGGTCAGGAAGCAGGAGCTGATGCAGAAGCCATGGAGGGATGTTCCTTACTGGCTTGCTTCTCCTGGCTTGCTCAGCCTGCTCTCTTATAGACCCCAAGACTGCCATCCCAGGGATGGTCCCACCCACAAGAGGCCCTTGATCACTAATTGAGAAAATGCCCCACAGCTGAATCTCATTGAGGCATTTCCCCAACTGAAGCTCCTTTCTCTGTGATAACCCAGCTGTGTCAAGTTGACACAAACATAGCCAGTACAGTATTGTAATCTTTTTATGCCCCAATACAGGGGAACGCCAGGGACAAGAAGTGGGAGTGGGTGGGCAGGGGAACAGGGCGGTGGGAGGGGGGAGGGAACTTTGGGGATAGCATTTGAAATGTAAATTAAGAAAATATCTAATAAAAAAATTGGAAAAAAAATTTCAGCTTTATTCCACATGTGTGTGCATTTGTGTGTGTGTGTGTGTATGTGTGTGTGTGTGTGTGTGTGTGTGTGTGTGAGAGAGAGAGAGAGAGAGAGAGAGAGAGAGAGAGAGAGTTTGTATGTTTATTATTCTATATAAACTTCCAAGAACCAGATTCTAAACAATTAAATTAGGATGGAAGCAAAAAATAAAAGTTATCCTGGGATTTGTATGTGCTCTGGAAAGCCATGGATGAACAATTTTATAGGTGAACAGTCTACCTAGGCACTATAATATTGTTCTACTAATTGTTTCTTCATCCTGATAACATATATCTTCAATTATAGAACAAATTCTGAAAATATGTTCAAAATTAAGGGGTTTGAGGTAGATTAATTTGGCTTATTATAGTGAACTCTGTGTAGCTACATGCTGTAAGAAATTACCACAAACTGAGTGGCTTATAACCATAGGAAAATATTCTTTCAGTCTAGGTGTTTGGAACAAGGCTGCACTTTCTGTGTAGTCTCCAAGCAAACCAATTTCTTGCTTTATGCAGCTTCTAGTGGCCTCAGGTAACCACTGATTAATACCTATATAACCCTAATCCTTGCCTCTGTATCACAATGCTTCCCTTGCTGTTATCATCTCCTCTTTTGTTTCTCCCAAATCTCTATCTCTTTTATAAGACAGTTATCATGGACTGTGGAACCCATACAGATACTGCAGATATTTCCTCATCTCCCGATTCCCAACTACATTCATAAAACACTTTTTTAAACAATGAAATTGTCACACATATCTTTAAGAGGTCATAATTTAACCCACTACAGATTCTTAAAAGTGGAGAAGCTTTTGTGAATGGGTTACTTCACTCAGGATGATGGCCTCCAGATCCATCCATTTGCCTAGGAATTTCATATATTTATTGTTTTTAATAGCTGAGTAGTACTCCATTGTGTAAATATACCAAATTTTTTGTATCCATTCCTCTGTTGAGGGACATCTGGGTTCTTTCCAGTTTCTGGATATTATGAATAAGGCTA